>BSBM01000011.1:3205000-3550000 GCA_027924585.1 Larix kaempferi
TAGGGTTAATAGACTGGGTCTAGACTAGGTGGGGATGTTGGGAAAATTTATAGAATAGTTGAGGGTTGTTGGGGAATTTATTTCATAAAGGTGATCATGAGATTATAAAGTGATTAAAATATGAGATCATAAAATGATTAGAAAACATGCTAAAGGGGATTGTATGTATTTATAAAGTGATTAAAACATGAGATCATAAAGTGATTAAAAAAATGCAAAAGGGGATTGTATGTATTTATTAATGTTAATGTAGAAGGGGAGGCGGGTGCGGGAGAGATGGGATTATTTTCGATCCAGGAGGAAATAAAATTATCTCTTATGCCCAGGGACTAGGAAAGAAAACAAATAACGAAGCAGAATGGTTAGCTTTGTTTCACTCCATGGAAATTATCTCGACTCTCATTACTAATAAGCTCAGGGTCTTTGTAGACTCCATACATGTTATTCAAAAAATGAGGACCGGGATCTTGAATGTAGACTCTAGAAGCAATAGAATGTAAAGGAGGATCAAACAACTTGCATCCCCTTCTGAAGTTCATTACCTCCACATACTCCAGGAAAATAACCAACAAGAAGACGAAGCTGCTAATCCAGGAGCCAACTTCCCTATGGGAAAAATCAAATACAACAATGGAAAGGAAAACTATAAGAACATTCCCTAGGCATTGGTCTTTAGGGTGGTTTAATTTGACTAAGGCAAGAATGACAATCGCTCCACTTATCATTTCGGAGTGGGCACATGGGCCTTCACATTGCCACCTCTCTACTTGTCTTCTCGAAGGCAGACGCCATGCTTCGGCATTTATGAAGGCCCTTCTTCTACACGATGAACACAACTCTGGAATTATGATGAGTCCCTTCCGCTCCGTTCTCTATGTCCACTTTACCCTTCGACTCCTCGACAGTTTCGAAAACCTTTTCTCTTTCCGCCTGCTCCTTTGATTCCCCTCCTTGGGTCGACGAAGACATCAACACAATGGTCAGTCTTGTAGAAGGAATCACATACATGAAAGTGGGCATTGCGGATTTCAAGGACCATCTACGAAGGGTCTATGAAGCAGTTTACACGGGGATAAAAGCACACACCGAGATGGCAGCGGATATCAGGTACATATCCCAACAATTAACATGTGAAGACTCTCGGACAAATGATTTGGAAAGAAATTTATTTGAATTGATGGGCACTGTAGACGTTATAATCAAGGAAGAAGTTTTAAAAATAGCTAGAATGTCTTAATGTCTAGCCATTAAGACATGAAAACTTGAGAAGAAGCCTCGATGCACCAACAGAATTATGGATAGAATTATTTATTTTATAGATGGGTTCAATCCTTAGTTTAAAGTTTAAATTTTTTCTGTATTTCAAGTTAAATCTACAGTATGTAAGGGTCTATCCCTCCACTGCAACTGAAAACAATAGACAACAGCTTAGAAACTACAACAGAGCCAATATGAGCAATCATACAATTCCCATATTGAATTCCCTTTTTGTTACAAGGCTCTTCTTTTTGTAATGAATGGTTGTGCACAGTCTTTTTAAATACAAACCCTTATACTATGTTTATGTTAAAAAAAATGTTAATATAGACATAATTATTTTTATTTGAATATGTGATATTAATTTAAAATGAATTAATGTTTTTGAAGAATATGATTTTTAATAAAAAATTATTCATCAAATTTCATTTAAGTCACTAAAGACAATAGTAAGAATTAGACAAAACCATTGAAATAACATAGAATAGGCTAACCAAACCAAACCATTAAGATTCCCATTCAAGAAATTAAAAAAACCTTAAACTCTCAATTACATATATACCAAAAAATCCTTAACTTTGAATATGCATATTTATTGTAAATCAAATCTCCAATGCTTGTAAATTAAATTTGACATATATATATTTTATTTACTTAAAATAATTATCAAATAATTATCGCTCAAAGCCATCTCTATAATGCCATGCTCCAATAGTTTTTGTTAGGTATCCCTTTAATTATTATAGTGAAGTACTTCAAATCCTTGAATGCTTAGATGAGTAAAAAATGTTATATAGTATAATCCATTAAACATATAGCTTACTAATATGTTGTGAAATTAGTTATTTACTAGCCTAGATCCAAATCCTTGGTTCTATTAAGCGTCGAGATAGATCAAATCTCTGGAGGTGTAAACCTCGGCTCAGGTATTGCACTCAAGGAGCTATTCAAGGAGAGCTAGTAAAAAGAAATTACTATAGCTGACATAAGAAATATAAATTACACGATCTCCCTCATATTTACTTTTTACTTTGTATTATTCTTTTTTGTTTATGGCCGACATAATAATTATTACTTTTTACTTTGTATCATTTTGTTACTTGACAAACACTCGTTACAAGATCTCCCTCATATTTACTTTTTACTTTGTATTTTTTTTTGTTTACTTTGTATTATTTTGTTACTCGACAAACTCGACAAACACTCGACTAGCAAGATCTCCCTCATACTGGGTTGTAGAGCGCCTCTTGACGCAATAAAATAACTTTTGTTAGATAACGATTTAACTATTCTAGTGAAGTACATCAAATTGTTGGATGTTTAAATCATTTCATGGAAATATCTCTTTAATGTTATGGCCCACTAATGTGTTGTGAAATTAGCATTAGAGATTAAATGAATATTTCATTAAAAGTGCTTTTATTTATATATAATGACATTGTTCTTTAATTTGATTCTTTAATAGTTGGATGACCTAATTATCTCTTATTAATAGCATCTATCAAAGTTAGTACTTAACATAATGACATTTTATTAATGTCATTTATATAATTTCTATTTATTACATTTTCATTATATCAAGTTATATGGGGCCTAATGGTTAAGAACACGTGTTTCATCCTAGGAGGCCATAGGTTCAAATTGGGAGGGGGATAGGATATGTGTACACCTTTGCAGACTTTAAAAGTTACATAGTTGCATAGAGGGGGCCCCTTGTCCCACAAATAAGGGGGTCTCATACACTAAATTGGTTTATGGTTTGGCTGTGACCTTAAAAATATATTATTATTATTATTATTATTATTATTGTGGGGGTTGGTGGGTCAAAATTTTGACACATGATATTTTAGGGTCAATAGACTCGGTGCGATGTTGGGGAAATTTATTTCTAGGGTTAATAGACTGGGTGGGGGTGTTGGAAAAATTTATAGAATAGTTCGGGGTGTTGGGGAAAATTTATAGAATAGTTATATTTGTGTTACAAATTTACATATAATTATATTTGTGGTACAATACGTTAGTGAAACTGTAAATTGAATGGCAGCATTGGGAAAGGTGACCCTATATCTCTGAGATCCATATGCTATGGTA
The DNA here is from genome assembly GCA_027924585.1 of Larix kaempferi. Lineage (NCBI taxonomy): Eukaryota > Viridiplantae > Streptophyta > Pinopsida > Pinales > Pinaceae > Larix > Larix kaempferi. The sequence continues at coordinate 3,208,349 of BSBM01000011.1, forward strand.
CTTGATTTAATTCAAATACCACATTATCTTGTATAGTTGTGAAAGCTACAACTAAGGGGTGGGGGTCGGTGGGTCAAAAGTTTGACACATGAGATTTTAGGGTTAATAGAGTGGGTGGGGTTGTGGGGAATTTATTTCATAAAGGTAGTTATGAGATTATAAAGTGATTAAAACATAAGATCATAAAGTGATTAAAAAACATGTGAAAGGGGATTGTATGTATTCACATATATCCTTCTCTTACATTGAGGATATTGGTAGTTTTAAAAGGTCTGAGTAGTAGGCATGGGTGTATGGCCATGAACTTGATTGACATGAAAACCTAGACTTTTGTCCCTAAATGAATATTAAATTTGATGGAGGAACATTGACCTTAAGACCTAAATTAATCTTTCATACATCTAAGACCAAAAAATAACACCTTAAATCAACACATAACATACCAAAATAACACCTTAAACCAACCAGAATAATCCTTAACCACTTAGTGCTTAGTGGGTACATTAACATCAATTGAACTTTTTAGAACTAAGTATATTTAACTTTGATTCTATGATGGTGGAATTTCAAACTATAATTTTTTTTCATTGTAAACTAGAAAGGCTTAGGCCTGCTTCTTACAGATTTAACGAGGATGAGAGGTCAAACTACAACAGGCATAGATAGGGATGGCGTAGGATAGGAGCGAAATCTCAACTTTGTGGAGAATCATGATCAATAAATGTCAAATTGCTCCAAAAATCGTCGTTGTCTAATTCGGGCCACGGCGAAGCATGCTTCTGCTGAAAAGCTATAATCAATTCTGACTGAATGTTATTGCAGCAGTTATTATCGTCATCACTGTCATGGAAATCCAGAAGAAGCTCTGGAAAATCTAATTCCTCAATGGTCTTATCTTACCTGAAGCCCGTGACCATATCTGCAAAACATGAAAGTACTCCACATTTTTTCACATTGCAGTCCCCACACTGTTGGGAGCGATTGTGCTTTAGTACAGCACATGGAAGAAACTGAACTCCGAGGATATTCCAGATTATTACTCCCACAGATTAATGGGAACATTAATCAGAAGAAAGACCTAGAGTCTTGTATATATCACGAAAGTTTTATGCACCCACGCGAAAATTGTGCATATCTCTATAAAAACGTGATAGTTATAAAAACGTACATATAATTATATTTGTGGTACAATAAGTTAGTGAAACTGTAAATTGAATGGCAGAATTGGGAAAGGTTGTTGGAATAATGTAGAAATGATAGGCAAATTGGCAGGGATTGAGTTGATGTGTACTTTCCATACTTAGCATGGTTTGGTTTGAGATCCACCTTTCTTGGATCTATGATCTGGTTTGTTATGATGTTTGTCATTTATATATTGTAACTACTTCTCTATCAATAATCGAATTGGTTTGGCCATTCCTTTGTGTATGAGAGCGAGCCTTTGTGCTCTGCTCTACATTGCCTCTCTGTTTGTGTTAATTTGGTATCAGAGCCCATAGTGGCCTGTTGGAGTGAAGAGCCCATTGTGGCCCACTGTGGGAGACAACTATTGCTGTGATTTTTTTTCTTCTTCTTCTAGGCTGTGTAGAGCCGTGAGAAAGGAAGCCGTGAGTGCTATTGTTTGAAGAATCCACCGTGAAGATAACGTGAAGAGGTCCGCGGAGAAGCTGCCGGCCAAAGAACACCGAGAGCTGAAGAGGCACGTTCAAGTGAAGAAACTGCCAGCTGAGGAGAAGCTGCCCAGAGAACACCGAGATCACCATTGGAGTGGAGATCACCATTGAAGGAGAAGCGTTGAAAGAGCCAATTTTTTTTGCAGAGCCGTGAGTGCTGGGCGCAAATATTTTTTTTAGAGTGGAAATCCAGATTTAATTGAAGCCGTATACTGAGCACCTGCGCACCATTGGCAATCAACTGCTCCAACAAATCAACGTGGAGGCATAATGTTTTTGGCAGACCACTATTAGCGTGGAGGATTGTTGTGTGCATACGGTTGTGAATTGATCGCTGGAGACCACTATTAGCAGCTGAAGGAAGAAATCGAAGTGTGGACTTATATGTTGCAGCGTGAACCTGTGTGAAGTGTCTTGCGTTAGACTATGTTGTATGTGAACCACGCGGAGGTGAAGCCAATGCTGTAGAAGAAATCTCGGGGTAGATAGAGAAGTCGCCCACTTGTTATCGTTGTTGTGGGTGCCTCGCTATATCTTGGGAACCTTCAGCAAAGACTAGCTCGCACAGGTTGTGAAATTGACGCTCGGAAAGTATGGAGATATAGCGAGCGAGATAGCTGATAGTGCGCAAACCCCGACTACGTTCTCAGCAAAGAAGATTCTGCAGAATCCGACTACGTTATCACCAAAGAAGACGTTGCAGTCCCCGACTCCGTCCTCAGCAAAGAAAACACTGCCCAGCTGCTATGTAAAGAGAAACTTAGCTCGCCCACGCTTGAGATCAGCCTGTGGAACGCAGGCAGACATTGGCAAAGGTGATTTTTTTTTTAAACGCATTTGTGTTTCCTGGGAACTCAGACTACCGCGTGCATCTCCACTGATAGGGAGCGGTACTTCTGAACTACCGCGGGTCCATACACTGCTAGGGCGCGGTACTTCCAAGACTTACGCGATATTTTTCACAACTTCTACCGCGTGGGCGCTGTCTTCCTGAGGGCGGTACTGTATTCTGTGGCTGCAAATCAACTATGTAAAGGTATCTATTACATTTTTTTTTGAGTGATCTCTATTCTCCCTCTGAGCTTAAATGCAATGGCCGCCGCCTCCCAACAGCTGTTGGCTAATACATGCATTAATGAGGCCTCCAAATTGAATGGAGAAAATTATATCAACTGGAAATTCAAGCTGCAAACTATTCTTGAATTATTCGGTGGCTGGACGATTGTGAATGGCACTGAGTTGAAGCCTGCAGATCTTGCACTTGTTCCAGATTGGAACAAAAGGGAAGCCAAAGCCAAGGTGACTCTGCAAATGTCTGTACAAGACAAGATTATCCCTCACATCAGAAAATGTGACACGTCTAAAAAGACATGGGATACACTAAAAACACTATATGAAACAACTGATGCAAATCGCATATTGTTTCTGAAGACCAAATTGTTGTCAATCAAGACGGAAGCAAATGAAGGGGTAAGTAAATTTATTTCCCGCATCAAAGATTTGAGTGATAGCTTGGAAGCTATAGGTGAAGCAGTAGATAGTACTGATCAAGTAACTATCGCCCTGAAAGGTTTGCATCCCGATTATAAAGTGTTTATTTCAGCACTTGCAGCAAGAGAAAAAACCCCAAATTTTGAAGAACTCACAGGTATTCTGCTTCAAGAAGAAGAGAGGATGAAAACTTACGATCTCGAGGCTTGAGGTTCTGATCTTGCACTGATGGCAAGAGGTCGATATATACAAAGAGGCAAACCATGGGGCAGGTCATGGAATGGAGACAGAGGCACCTCATGGAACCGAGATAGAGGCAAACAGTGGCATGGAGACAGAGGCAGATCGTGGAATGAAGACAAAGGCAAATTTCACTCAAAACATAAAGGTATGGTTCAGACTGATCATTCTAGAAATAATGTAGATGGTCATTATTGGCACAAACCAAGACACCTCAATAGAAATCATTATCAGAAGAAATATTACAGAGGTAGAAGCTACAATGGAAATCACAATCATAATGGGAATTTTGCAACCACAGACACTCCTGAAGATGAATTTAGAAATCTGAGATTATTTATTTCTGAGGATGCTCTATCTGCTAAGACAGATGATAAGAATGCATGGTTCATAGATTCAGGTGCATCTGCACATATGTCTTGTAGGAGAGAATGGTTCGAAGAATATAATGAGAATCTCAATGACACTCACATCTATTTAGGTGATAATAGGTCACTCAAAGTTCAAGGTTATGGAAAAGTAAAGGTGAAATTATCTAATGGTGAATTGAAACAGATACATAATGTTATGTATGTTCCTCGTATTAAAAAGAATCTTATTTCTGTTTCAACCATAACCGAACATGACCTAAAGGTAGAGTTTGGCAAATACCAGTGTCATATTAAAGACATTCGAGACCACTACAAGACTGTTGCTACAGGTTCAAGATGTGGAGGACTATATAAGCTGGATGTGTGCAAAGACAGTCATCAAGCACTGGCATCCACCATCATCACCACAGAGGAACTATGGCATCAAAGGTATGGCCACATTAATCACCATGATCTTATGCTGCTTCAGAACAAATTAATGGTTGAAGGTCTTCCTGTTATAAAGAATGTGCATTTAGAATGTAGTGCTTGTGCACTTGGAAAACAACACCGAGATGCATTCCTAATACATCAAGAGAAGAAACAAACTGATCTGCTTGAATTAATCCATACAGATGTATGCGGACCTATGCAGACTAGATCATTAGGAGGTGCGTCATATTTTCTAACATTTATTGATGATAGATCTAGATACACATGGGTCTATTTTATAAGAAGAAAAGGAGATGTCTTCGAATATTTCAAGGAGTTCAGAATGATGGTCGAAAAGCAAACAGGAAAATGCATTAAATTTCTCAGATCTGACAATGGAGGGGAGTACGTGTCTGGATCTTTCAAGAAATACTGTAAGGAGAATGGAATCCAGCAACAATTTACAGTATCCCACACTCCTCAGCAAAATGGTGTAGCTGAGCGAAAGAACAGGACACTAGTTGAATGTGCTCGCAGTATGCTCCAAGGTAAGAACATGTCAAATGGTTTTTGGGCTAAAGCTGTTAATACTGCTGTATATTTGAAAAATAGAAGTCCAACAAAGAAATTAGATCTGCAAACACCATTTGAGGTCCTTTATGGATATAAACTTGAAGTTAAGCATCTACAAATTTTTGGTTGTAAAGCTTTTGCACATATACCAAAAGACGATAGAAGGAAACTAGATGCTAAATCCTTTGAATGTATATTTGTTGGATATCACAATGATCATAAAGCTTATAAGCTATTTGACCCTAGCTCTCATAAGTTAATTGCAAGCAGAGATGTAGTGTTCCATGAACATGCAGATACAAGTGACAAATATGGCCAAGGACATACTTCTACTAATGAATATGTGAAATTAAATTCCATCATTCAGCAACAGGAAGTGGAACAGCCACAAGAGAAGGAGTAGGAACATAATAGCAGAAGCAATGGAAACAGTAGCAGTCACAGTGAAAATAGCAGAAACAGCATGAGCACTTCTATCAGTTCAGATGAAGATACAGCAGAAAGCAGAAGGATAATGGATGGTACCCCTACAGGCAATGTAGGACTAAGAAGATCTTCAAGACAGACTCGTCCTCCTTCAAGGTATGGTGACTATGCTTTAATGTTCAATGCAATGAATGAACCAATGAATTATAAACAAGCCAAAGATAAAGAAGAATGGGTTGAAGCTATGAATGAAGAATATAACTCTATTATGAAGAATCGGACTTGGGAATTAACAGAATTACCAGAGAACAAAACACCCATAGGATGTAAATGGCTGTTTAAACATAAGCTTAAATCAGATGGAAGTATTGACAGATTTAAAGCAAGACTAGTTGCCAAAGGTTATGCTCAACAGGAGGGAATTGACTTTGAGGAAACTTTTGCACCAGTAGCAAAACTAAATACAATTAGAATTATGGTTGCATTAGCTACAGCTTATAATTGGAAGACCCATCAATTAGATGTAAAATCTGCTTTCTTAAATGGTGAACTAAAAGAAGAAGTGTACTTAGTACAGAAAGGTCAGGAGCATCTTGTATGTAAATTAAAGAAAGCCATCTATGGATTGAAATAGGCCCCTAGGTCATGGTACATAAAGATTGATACCTTCTTTAATCAGAAAGGCTTTGCGAAAAGCAAAAGTGATCCTAACCTTTATGTGAAGAAAGATAAGGAAGGAAATGTTTGCTTAATATCGTTATATGTTGATGATCTCATTATCACAGGAAATGCATGTAAGTTGATTGTAGAAATCAAAAATCAGTTATCACAGGAATTTGAAATGAAAGACCTTGGTGAACTTCACTATTGTTTGGGACTTGAAGTATGGAAAGAATCTGGTAAAATTATGATCACTCAAAGTAAGTATGTGAAGGAAATATTGAGCAGATTCCATATGAGTGATTGCAAAGAATCAGTAATTCCTTTAGAATAGAATGTGAAGCTATGCAGTCAAGATGGAACAAAAGATGCAGATGGTTCTTTGTATAGACAGTTGGTGGGAAGTTTGAATTATCTCACTACTACAAGGCCAGATATCTCATATGCAGTCAGCATTCTTAGTCAATTCATGGCTAAGCCAAATGAAAGCCATTGGAAGGCTGCAAAGAAGGTCCTTAGATATCTAAAAGGGACAATGAACTTTGGTCTTTTATATACTGATAAGTTTGATGTTCAATTGGCAGGATTTTCTGACTCTGATTGGGCAGGGAACGTTGATGACAGAAGGTCTACTACAGGATATGCATTCAACATTGGATCAGGGGTCGTAGCATGGAGCAGTAAGAAACAACCAACTGTTTCTCTATCATCCACAGAAGCTGAATATAAAGCCATGTCTAGTGCTACATGTGACGCTGTATGGTTGAGGAGGATTCTTGAAGATGTTGGAGAAAAGCAAGCAGAACCCACAAATATACATTGTGACAATCAAAGTGCAGTCAAGCTAGCACACAACCCAGTTTATCATGCAAGAACAAAACACATTGAGCTGCAACATCACTTTGTTAGAGAAAAGATTGATTCTAAGGAAATTAAACTTATGTATTGTAATACAAGTGATAATGTCGCTGATATATTTACAAAACCTATTGGCAAAATTCACTTTGAAATCCTTAGGCAGAAATTAGGTGTTGTAGAAAATCCATTTCTACATTAAGGGGGTATGTTGGAATAATGTAGAAATGATAGGCAGATTGGCAGGGATTGAGTTGATGTGTATTTTCCATACTCAGCATGGTTTGGTTTGAGATCCACCTTTCTTGGATCTATGATCTGGTTTGTTATGATGTTTGTCATCTATATATTGTAACTACTTCTCTATCAATAATCGAATTGGTTTGGCCATTCCTTTGTGTATGAGAGCGAGCCTTTGTGCTCTGCTCTACATTGCCTCTCTATTTGTTTTAATTAAGGTGACCCTATCTTTCTGAGATCCATACAATGAAGTCTGCAATGAAGTCTGCTGCATGGCCAGAACGTATCTATGCCGATGGCACCATAGGTATTTGATTTAATTCAAATCCCACGTTATCTTGTATGGTTGGGAACAACAAAGGGGTGGGGGTCGGTGGGTAAAAACTTTGACACATAAGATTTTAGGGTTAAAAAGCTAGGGTGTTAAGGAAATTTATTCCATAAAAATGATTATGAGATTATAAAGTGATTACTTTAGACTTATGTTAAGGTTAATAGAGTAGTTGGGGATGTTGGGGAATTTATTTCATAAAGGTGGTCATGAGATCATAAGGTGACCAAAACATGAGATTATAAAGTGATTAAGATATATTAAAAAAGAGATGGTATGTATTTATTAATGTTAATATAGATTTAATTAATTTTATTTAAATATATAAAACTAATTTAAAATAAAATGTTTGTAAAAACATATTTTTAAGTGAAAATATGATTTTCAATAAAAGTTTATTAATCAATTTCATTTACATCACTAAATATAATAGTAAGAATGAGACAAAACCATTCAAATAATATGGAATAAGCTACCAAACCAAACCAAATCATTAAAATTCCCATTCAAGAAATTAAAAAAACCTTAAACTTTAAATTATATATACACCAAAAAAATTCATAAATATGCATATTTATGATAAATCAAATCTCCAAAATGCTTGTAAATTAAATTTGACATATTATATATATTTTATTTACTTCAAATATTTCTAGCTCAAAGCCATCTCTACAATGCCATGTCTCAATAGTTTTTGTTAGGTATACTTCAAATCTCAATAGTTTTTGACAATGTAATTCAAATCTCAATAGTTTTTGTTAGGTATTGCTTTAACACTTCAAATCCTTGAATGCTTAGATCATTTATATAGATCAACGTTATAGGACAATCCATTAAACCTATAACCCATTAATACTAGTTATCTATAAAATATTTTTTGTTAAGTAAAAATTTAACTATTATAGTGAAGATGTTTAAATTATATCATGCCAAGCTCTCTTTAATGTTATGGCCCACAAATGTGTTTTGAAATTATGAGGAGAGATTAAATGAATATTTCTTTAAAAGTGCTTTTATTTAGGTATAATGATATTGTTCTTTAATTTGATTCTTTAATATTTGGATGAACTAATTAACTCTTATTAATATCATTTATCAAAGTTAGTATTTAACATAATGACATTTTATTAATGTTATTTATATAATTTCTATTTATTACATTTTCGTTATATCAAGGTATATGGGTCTAATGGTTAAGAACATGTGTTTCCTCTTAAGAGGTTATAGATTCAAATTCAGATGGGACTAGGATATTTACATCTTTGTAGACTTTAACAGTTACATCGTTACACAGAAGGGGGTCTCATACACCAAATTAGTCTCTAGCTTGGATGTGACCTTAGAATATATTATTATTATTATTATTATTATTATTATACTCCAATATCCTCTTTTAATGTTACAATACAAAGTATTAAAATTTGATTGAGAATAAAAACATAGAACATAACTTTTTAAAGAATTATATTCTTAAATGTCACATTGTCTTATCACCCCCACATCGAACCCTAACAAGTCTCAAATCATCAAACTTGGAGACCCCCTTTCAAAAAATGTATTTTCAAATGAACATTTCTAGCCTTATTTTACTTACAATGAATATTTTATGATTTTCTTATGAGTTGGGAATACTAATCTGTTGCTTCGCTCTCATGTTTGAATGAAGCTATGCAGTTTATATCATGTTTTATAATCTTGATTGGTTTCATTAATGGAGTATCACTCGTGCCTCGATGAAAATCCTAATTGTTTGGACTATGCATGCTTTGTCTTAATTTATTTTTTCTTGAATGCCATGGCTCTTATATAAGATTGTTCTTATCCCATTCATTCATTTCTCTAATGTTTGGATTATATGGTTTTGAAATTTGACATTCCCTCATTTATCTTTGTGTAGCTTCTTGTGCCTCCTTCTCATGATTGATCATGAAAGTCAATTCATAATCATAACCCTTCAAAAAATGACATGAAATAGTATGAGAGGCTATCCAATCCACACCCAATCCACAAGTGAGAATGATCAAGAAAAATGTGCAAGTGCAGATGAAATGATATTGAGACATTCCAGAGAAGTAAAAAAAATGTACCAAAACATAGTAGTGATGCTAGGGTATGTCTAATGAATAAATATCATAATCAAATAGCTCATAGAGCTACATCACGAGGTTCATGGTATTGGCACTAGAAATGCAATAATGAGCATGATGTAAGTGGTCCTTGCCAAAATGGTTTAAATGAAGGAAATAGTTGATACTACCCACTTGAATATAGTTTCCAACCTAATTTTAATCTTATGATATTCATTCTCTATCACTAGATGTCTCTTGTTCAATTTTTAGAGCAAGGTGGTGGGTTTAACCATGTGAGAAGTGTATTTGGATTCTAGAAGCCAAGGTCTTCACCATTTAAAATTAGTGTATCATGTGAATATCAAGTAACTTCATTTACCTAGGTAAAATAACATATAACAAAGTGAATATTTCACAAAAATAAATTTATTTGGATGAAGTAATATTTTTTAGTGAGGTTTGAACTTGAAAATCAAAGGGATTTTTGTGTATTTAGGATGGTTTGTTAACCTATGTGTTTTAATTCCAAAAGAGACCACTCTCACATTTTTTTGGCATATGAATTTTTTTTACAGAAATGAGAAATATATATTTATAAGTATAAACAAAGAGTACAAGGAGAATCAAGCCATCTAAAAAAGAGGGGCATTACAAAATCCTGGGAATTATCCATCCAAGGGAAAAGGAGCACTATAATCATCGTTATGCCTTCATGTTTTCTTAGTTACATTTCTTCCTTTAACAATATAAATTTGAACAAACTCTTTACATATATATTGGAAAAAAAACATATGGTCTGCTTCAAAAAAGAGGAAACAAAGAGAAACGCTACATTCCTGGGGATGAGCCTTTGTTGCTTCCTACTGTGGAGCTGCATCTTCTTCCATAGCCTCTAGTCCTGTTGGTTGCTTCCCTATCCACTATTTTTCCTCTAGGATTTCCACGCCCTTCTAAATCTCATTCAAAATTTATTTAATTTGATAGAAGCGGTCCTCATTCCGCTCATTCCCATGCATGGAGACCTCATGTATTTGGAATTTCAGGCCGGAGAGGGCGTGCATAAGAACTCCCTGTCGTTCCTTGAGGGATTTTCCCATCTCGATTATGGTGGTACTGGCATCATCCAATTCACTAATATGCACCCAGGCATGGGTCTCTAAAGGGTATGCAAACAAATCAGGTCATGAGTTGTATGCCTTCCTTCCTCCAGAGCTGCTCGAGCAACCTCGTAAGTGCAATGCACAGTCTTCTTGGTGACCGACATAATAATTTTAATATCCCAGACCTCGCTCAGAAATTTCTCCATGTCCTTACTCATGTTTGCAGAGCTCCTCTACATTATCTGCCTGCTTCCCTCACGAATTCTCAACACCATGCATGGAAAGTTGCTCTCTGGTATATGAGAAATAACCCAACAATGCGCCATATTAATAGGCCCATCTGACAGAGTTGGGTGAGGATTTATGGACCAGTCTTTTCCTTTCCAGTCTAATAAAATGTTGGTGCAAGCGAAACATTCCATGAGGATCTTGAAGGGGATGGCCTTTAATAACTTCATTATGGAAATCGACCTCCACTTACCAGTTGTCACACTTATAATGAGAATGAACATGCCCTCATCAGATCCTTGAGGGAGCTTAATCCTGTCACCTTTTTTCCAACGGGTAGCAAAGGAGGGGGAATCCAAAACAATTTTTAGCAAGCTAACCATTTAAACAAGGAATATGTGTTTTTTTTCAATTAATTCCCCTTGCCACAACCTAGAACCTTTGTTTTACATAGCGCTTGCTTCACTATTATTCTATCGTTTGATGTGAAAGAATTGAATCCTATCAATTTCTAGGATGAAGGAAAGAATTCTTTTTCTAAACCCTACTCAGGCCATTATATTTCCCAGCTTGGATTTGGTGCATCTTCTTAATGACAATATTAGAGTCACCGAAGACCTGATAAGAACTGAATCATGAATTGGCCCTAGTTTCTATCCCGAGCATTAAGGATTCCCATTCAGCCTGATTGTTCATTTTTTTCCCAAGGCCCTAAGCATAGGAATAGATTATATTTACTTTGGGATCTGTTAGCACTCAGTAATTTCTCTGGGTTCTATCAGAGAAATCCCCAAGGTAACCATTTCAAACCACTTGAGGGAGGGAACTGACCTTTTCCCAATCAGAGAGGGCTCTCTCAATGTAAATGAAACTCAAAAGGTCAGGTCTAAAATAAGGATAGAAGTATTAATGAATTTTTTGGTTGAGTGTGCAAGAAGAACCATTCGGCATATGATCAAAAGATAACTAATCAATGGATACATCAATCTGATGTGATAATCTGCAAGAGATCTAGCAACTGTAACAACTCACAATCAAACTCTCAAGTATGTTGCAAAGAAGAAGAGAAGAATGCACTCAATAATCACTCGTAAACACAGAATAATAGACAAGAATCAATATCATACAATGAATAATGAATGTAAAGAATGGGGTTACAATAACTGTGATGTAGCATCATATAGGATTCGAATTAGCCAAGTAGGGAATTCGAATCTAAGCTCAAAGTATAGCTTAGATAACAATGGAGACATCATCTAGTCAATAGTATCAGTCATAAATGGTAAGAGTCAGTCAAGTGTGTCCTACTGAGTCTAACAGAACCATCTAGGCATAAATCAGGGAATGGACACTCCAAGGGGGGCGCATGAGGCTATCATAGGGTCAAGTGGCACTCCAAAACTAGCTAACTAGGAGCTACAAGTAGTTAGGATGAGAAATCAGTGGAAGAACTACTCAATCCATGCACTAACTGAGTGATAACTCCCGGTAGGTGAGATAAGGTGCCCTAACTGAGTGATAACTAAAGGTAGATGAGTAAAGGCGCACTAACTGAGTGTGGTAGGTGAGAAAGGCGCACTTGCAATGTAGAACAGTCAAGAAGGGCGCATCAAGTAGGTAGGAGGCCAAATGGGAGCTAAAGACAGGCTCTGGGGAGCTGAAAGTGAGATCAAGGTGCTGGGGAGACCACCATGATGATGACTAGATGCATGCAGTGGCATGCAAAATATAAAAATTATGGTGTGAATATTCCAACACCCCCCCGTAAGCTATACTATGAGAAAATAACAGAAATCTAAAAAATAGGGCCCTGGTGACTAAGACCAAAGGTCACCCCATACAATCAATCTAAATAAACTAAGTGATGAAAGAGGGAAAACCCAGTGGCAAGAAATACCTCCCTCAAAAATAAACTGAAGGATGCTAATGTATCATATCATCACTCACCCTTGAAGGAGGTAAGTGTCCTTCTGTCCCGAAGAAGGCTCGATCGATCTGAAGTGGATCAACAACGTGAGAAGGATGAAACCTTCTATTATGAAAATATGATCTGGTTCTTCTTTGATCATGTGGATCACCAACCAAATCACCAGTAGATCGGAGTGTAGTGTCTACCCATCAAGGAAGAGGAGGAATATCAGGTGAGAGATCTTCAATTTCTTGTGGATCTAGATCTCCCATTCGCTCATCTTCATCATCAGTTTCTATACCTTCGGGTTCTTGTGGATCTAGATCTATCATTCCATCATCATCATCTCCATATTCAGATTCTGAATCTGAAATATCATGTGAAGATGCATCTACATCTGGCTCATCATCACATCCAAACTCTGAATCTGAAATCTCATGTGAAGAAGCAAGTACAACTGGCTCATCATCGAATCCAAACTCTGAATCTGAAATCTCATGCGATGATGCTTCTCTCTCTTGATCATCAATCAAAGGAGGAGGTATCTTCCTTTTGGGAAGAAGTGGATCATGCTGCAAAAACATAATATGAAGATCATCATGAAGCATGTGATTCAAACGAACTGAGGTAGAATCAAAACCATGAATGTGTAGATAGTCCATTGATATCTCCTTTGAACCAACATAAGTGAGATCATAACCAAAGAAACTATGACATGATGATGGTGAATCTTCAACAAGATCACTGGTGGATGCAACAGTGGTGGTGGCCCATGAACCAATAGGTGCTAGATCTTCAAGTTCTTGTGGATCTGGATCTAGCATTATCTTAGAAAGAGTTATCTTCCTCTTGGGAAGAAATGAATCATGCTCCAAAAACATGTGCTTGATTTCTCCAACAATGGATGCAAGCAAATCAGATCCAAGACTTGGAAGATGGTCTCTCATGATCTCCTTTGAACCGACAGGGGTGAAATCAAAACCAAAATCACAAAAAGGTGCATGAGTCATGAACCCAAGCAAATGATAGAGTCTTCCATCTTCGGTGAAACTCTGAAAACATGTGCCAATGACCAAATAGGAGTCCAAAGAAAGCATTTGATGAGGGAGAGCGAATGCATTACCTTCAAAATACTTAGTAGGTCATCATCTTGCACATCAACAGGTGCATCAACTCCATGAAAGTGTATGTAGTTCTTTGATATCTCCTTTGAACTAGCAGGGGTGATATCATTATCAAAAGAACTATGACATAATGGTGATGGCTTGAACTTCAAATCAGATCTAAGAACTTGAGGATGGTTTCTTATAATATCCTTTGAACCAACAAGGGTGAGATCAAAACCAAAATCACAAGGATATGCATGAGACTTGAACTCAAGCGAATGATACAGTCTTCCATCTTCGATGAATCTCTAAAAACATGTGCCAATGACCAAATAGGAGTCCATAGGAAGATTTTGATCAAGGAGGGTGAATGCATTGCCTCCCAAATATTCCAATATGCTCAATAGGTCATCATCTTGCACATCAGCAAGCTCATGGGAAGTAGAGATTTCAAAGATCTTTTCAACTTCTAGAGTAGTAACTGACATCTTTTGCTCAGAGTTCAGATTAGATGATGGATCAGCTGAAACCATGTGTTGTACTTCGACTTCATATTGAACAACTTCATCATGGAGGATGAGAGAGGATGAATCATGAATAGAGAGAGCACTAGAGGAAGTATCACTGGGCTTGTTTTCCAAATGGCTAGCATCAACCTCTTCCTCCTGATTTCCAAATAATCTATCCAATCTAGTCCATAGATCACTTGGATGTTCATCAAGATCAATGAGGTATTCCATATTGCAAAACATAGTAATACATATGCTTCATGAGGCTCCGTCACAAGCTTCAAGCCAATCTTCTTTCTCTCCATCGAAAGAAAAATCTCTCTCAATACCAGTACACACATCAAAAAGACCATGTCTCTTCAGATATGATGTCATCTTTGGTTTCCACTCATCATAGTTGAATGGAGAGAGCGAAGGAACTCCTTCCATATACATAGAATATGTTGTTCAATTCGAATCTACTGCTGCAACTGCAGAAAACTTCGAAACCTGCAAAACAAGAAGATTTTTTGCTGATGGAGAATGCTACACTTCGACTGAACACTACCTTTTGAACACTGAGCACATAGACTAAGTCCTTCACACCTAGATAGACCTCACTGGATTTCTCCAATGAATTCAAGTAATAGCACCAGGATTTGTTGTGGAAACTCAAAGACTTCTGGTGCTCAAGTGAAAGATAGCTACTAAAAGAAATGTTACAACTGCTGCAATGGCTGCAATTCAAATAGCTGCTTCCTGCTCTGATACCATGTGATAATTTGCAAGAGATATAGCAATTGTAACAACTCACAATCAAACTCTCAAGTATGTTGCAAGGAAGAAGAGAAGAATGCACTCAATAATCACTCATAAACACAGAATAATAGACAAGAATCAGTATCATACAATGAATAATGAATGTAAAGAATGTGGTTACAATAACTATGATGTAGCATCATATAGGATTCGAATTAGCCAAGTAGGGAATTCGAATCTGAGCTCAAAGTCTAGCTTGGATAACAATGGAGACATCATCTAGTCAATAGTATCAGTCATAAATGATAAGAGTCAATCAAGTGTGTCCAACTGAGTCTAACAGAAGCATCTAGGCATAAATCAGGAAATGGAGACTCCAAGGGGGGCGCATGAGGCTCTCATAGGGTCAAGTGGCACTCCAAAACTAGCTAACTAGGAGCTACAAGTAGTTAGGATGAGCAATCAATGGAAGAACTACTCAATCCATGCACTAACTGAGTGATAACTCCCGATAGGTGAGATAAGGTGCCCTAACTGAGTGATAACTGAATGTAGGTGAGTAAAGGTGCACTAATTGAGTGTGGTAGGTGAGAAAGGCGCACTTGCCATGCAGAACAGCCAAGAAGGGTGCATCAGGTAGGTAGGAGGCCAAATGGGGGCTAAAGACAGGCTCTGGGGAGATGAAAGTGAGCTCAAGGTGCTGGGGAGACCACCATGATGATGACTGGATGCATGCAGTGGAATGCAAATGCATGCAGCATGCATATTTGCATGCAGGCATGCAAAATATAAAAATGATGGTGTGAATATTCCAACAGCTGAAACATGGAATGAACCTTCACAAGGGAAAGATAGCCTATGCAAATTTGGTTGATAAGTCTGTTGTAGTATGGAAAGAAGAATTAGAATAACAATCCATTACGCCTAAAGCATCTGACTGAGGATGAATTTCAAGCACTTAGAAGAAATTAATGGACCATTCAATTGCCATGAAAAGAGCATCAACTACAAGATGAATTCCATTCATATATTTCCAATTAAATGTTAGAATAAATAACATTTACTGTAAATGAGCACTAGAAAGAACACACATAAAGAGAAAACAGTACCAAATCACAGTAGACATAGGAATCCTTGGAAGACAAGATTGCAACTTCAGTCTGAAAGGATTTTGTTTTTAATTATATTTCACAAGTAAAACCCAAATAGTCTTTTCAAAATGACTCGAACCAACCACTAGCTTCTCTACTTTCATATATATATATATATATATATATATATATATATATATTACATATACTTGAAGAATATTTTGAAATCCCCTGTATTTCCAAAAATACAAAAAAAATTAAAATATTTAACACAAAATGAGTTTGTTTCCTACAAATTAGGATTTGCATTTAGGGGCATTTAATGCAACTCTTTTGTGATCTAATTCTTGTGACTTGATGTGATGAACATGCTCTTCATTTTCTCCAACTTTGGTGTTGAGGTGGCACTAACTGCTACATCTAGCAAGCTTCTAGAAGTTTCTTCTTGCATAATTCACAGCGAACTGAGAAACGCTGCGAGATATTTCTTGCACAATTCGCAGGGAACATGAAATGCTGCGAAATATTAGTTTTTTTTCATTTTTTTCCCGTATTTCCTTGATGAAATGATATCCAAACTAGAAGATAAATCACCTATGTCTTATTTTTAGCTTATAGGGGAAAATATGAAAACAATCCCTGCCTCCTAAAACTATAAAAACCCTAATTATAGACTTTTGAAGAGCCTTTGATAAAATATGACAAAGACTTGACCTTGAAATCTTGTTCTTTGATTCATCTGTCATTTCATTTTTGAGAATTAACGTAACCCATCACTTCTTCACAGCTCCATATGTCTAAGGATTATATTTGCACAATCTAGGGTTTCTACATTCCTCTTTAAATTAGTATGCAAGAAAAAAACAAAATTGGCACATCATCTTCTTTAGGAAAAATTTGGGATGATTTAACATTCTTCTTACCTTGAGATTTTTGAGGCTGCTTCTTCAACAAGGAGCTTCAAATTCCTTTTTGACACTTTGATTTTCACTCTCTCCATTTCTAGTTCTTTCAAGGCTCTGTTTTCTGCTTGTAAAGTCATGTTCTGCCTTTTCATATTAAACAATTGCTTTCTAATGACCAACCATTTTTAACAATTTTCCTTGCATTGTTTATCCTATCTTCAATCCAATTCATATCATTTTCTATTTTCGCTACTTGTTCCTGGGGGGCCTTTCTCTGTTTTTTGTTGTCCTCCCTCAATTGAACTATCATCAATTGTTCCCTTTTAAGTTGAATCTTGAAATCCTTGTTCATATCAACATCAACAGATTCTTGTCATTGGCCTGGTACTTGTTTCTCAACTGGGAATTTTTCACTTTTAGGAGTAAACACCAGCTTCTTTTTTCCTTTTTGTTTCTTTTTAGCACTGTCAGGAGTTTTGTCTATATTTTGGACTTGCCTTTTTCCTTTTCCCTTATCCTCCTTTGATGTGCCTGCTCCTGTCTGAGTATTTTTTTGAACAGGGGAAGGTGTATTCTTTTTGGCATGAGGGATACCTATATCTTCAAGGCTAAAACATGTTGATGATAAAAGGGATTCCCAACCCAAATCCTTCTTTTTTAATTCTTCTAAAACCAACATTTTTATCAAGCCAAAATGGAAAAGCGAATTCTCAAAGTTTTGCTTTTTTCCTTGAACCTTATCAGCCATCTTGCCTAAACTTATGTAAAGGTAGAAAGGTAGATTCATGGCCTTATTACATGTGAAATGCATTAGCATCCTAATGTGATAATAATAAACCATCGTGAATATTCCTTCACAAGTAAAATACTTTTATACAACTTTCAACGACTGATGAAATTGATCCAGGATATGTGTCTTTGGGACTCCAACAGATAGGGTTTCATCCTTAATTCAGGTTTAATAAATTCATTGCATAAGGAAGCTTCTACAACCATGCCCTTAAACCACCTATCACTAGTCTTGGGAATCCCTGTGGCGACTGGAATTGTTCTCTCTAAGACAAAAAACTCTAATGGGACAACCTTCGTCTGTACTCCATCATAAATCAGAGAAAATTATTTGGTAACCTCCATATGCCCACCTTGTAGCCTCTGCAAAAACTCTAAGCAACCATCCCTTTGAAAAATTTCAACCATAGACATGTCTGACTCTATCAGCTCGATATCCATGGGTTAATACCTGAAAAGCTCCCGACCTTTATTACACTTCTTATTTTGTTCTTTGACCATCGTGATAGCAACAAAACTTACTTGCAGGAAATACAACTATGTATTTTGCAACGTCTGGGAAAATTCGCAGCAACCAGGAAAAAAGGGAAAGGAAGAAAATTGCAGGGCAAAAGGGAGGTTCAGCATCGAGGTAATTTTGTAATAACTAAGTAAAACCAAAGCTAACCAGCAATTTTCAATGGTGAGAGATTTCGCAATGAATTTGGAATTTGCAGCGAAATTGGAATTCGTAGCGATAAGGAATTCGCAGCGATAAGGAATCTGCAATGAACTTTAAACTCGTTGATAAGGTGAAACTTAGCACAGGGATTTGAGTTATAGATCATTTTAAAGGGAGAATCACCAACTTAAGAGTAATCATGACCAAGACTAAACGTAAGATCTTTTAAAATCTGACTTTTGATTGGCAAGACTAGTCGTTGCAAACTTTATGGGGAATTTGCAGAGAACTTTTTGACTTAACCATTAATCATGATTACACCACAAAACCGACTTAAAACCCTTTTGACAACTAATTTGGGTATGAAAGACATGTTTGTGAAATAATGATGTCATTTTCTTCTATTTTGCAAAATATCCTAGCTTTTTGCAACTTGTGCTATACTAAGCCAACATGGCTTATTATGACCCTTGAACAAAAACCACAAGACATGATTACATAAGATGTTTTACTCAAAAATAAGCTAAAAATCAACTTCAATCTCTTGATTTATGACAAATACTCATGAGTTAATAGCTAGGGATATGACTAAGGAGTGACTCATTACTAACCTCTCAATGACCCCTTAACAGACATTTTGGATCATAGACTATCTAGGACCAAGAATATGAATAACATGAGACCAAAGACTAAAACACATCAATTAAATAACTTTTTAGGACCAAAATTTGAAGTATGATCACACCAAGACCATAACCAAACACATGACTTGACTTTAGGTCTCTAAATGACTATAAACTCCATGACTGACACAACCCTTTAATCTCAAAACTTTAATGACCATTACTAACTTGTGATCGATAGTGCATTACTATGCATTAACATGATCAAAGATGAGTCCCCCTGCACCTACCTCCCATAGATTACCTTTGGAATATCCATCGAAGAATAGAGATGGAGCGTTCTGAGTGTTTCTACACTTTTGGACTGAGTCGAAAGTTGAGAGATCTAAGGCCCATAAGCAAGGCCTAGAAAATTTGGACTAAAGGGAGCCTTCCTCAATGAATAGATGAGCCCGAGCGTTTTCTGGTTGCGAGAGAGTGGAAGCATTCTGAACAATCCATCCTTGAGATGTGAGGAATTCCTTCATTCGCATCCCGTTTCCTTCCTGACAGTTCTATCAAGATCAGCCTGTTTCCCTTCGAAGATTTCCTTATTCCGTGATAACCAAATCTTCCAATTGATGTATTTAGGAAGGGCATTCCAAAGGTTCACAATGGATTTCTCAGCTATAGCAGGGTGGGGATAGGAGTGACCCCAACCTTAAAAAATTTCACTCACATTTTTGGGGAGACACAAATTGATAGATATCTCTTTAACTAAATATTCCCAGACCTTCTGAGTGAATTCGCATGTAGTGAAAAGATGGATAATCGTCTCTTCTTCCTTTTTACATAAGTAGCACCTGGAAGGACTAGTTATCCCTCTTTTCTTCAAGTTCTCAGCTGTTAAAATTTTCTGATGAGTGAGAAGCTAAGAAAAATAATTTAGTTTGGAGGGGAAGTTCGGTTTCCAAATATTGTTCTAAATCCTATCTGACGGTGGCCCAGGAAGATTATTCAAGAGTTTTATATAGCCTTCCTTCACAAGATAATTCCCCTTGAGGCCCCATCCTCTAGCATCATTCTCCCTTTTGTTCCATGGATCACATACGCACAGACAATGGAGGATTTCTGTGTAGCTATTTTGGAAGTGCTCAGGAACCTCCAGGAACTTCCATTCCTTCCAACTTCCATTTTCATTCCAGAAAAAAGGCCATAGAGGCAATGAATTCCTTTCTCTTTAATCCATGCCCCGATCTATTGGAGGGAAGCATTGTCCTTAAGGGGGGGATGATTTAGAATATTATCCTCCCATAAATTGATTCTTCTTCCACTACCTGGAATCCAATAGGAGTCATTTTTTATGAGGGTTGAAGATTCTTTACAGAGGTTCCATATCTTAGAGCCATTCCCCGAGAGTTCACTATTCAAGAACCGAAGTCTGCTCATCTTGATATATTTCTTGATGATCACATCTTTCCACCATTCCTTACCACCAGTTACCAGTCTCCATAAATTTTTTCCCCCCATTGCAATGTTCATTATTCTTGGTTCCCTCGTGGTAATGCCTCCTTGTCTCTTTTCCCTTCTCACAGTCTCC
The DNA here is from genome assembly GCA_027924585.1 of Larix kaempferi. NCBI lineage: Eukaryota > Viridiplantae > Streptophyta > Pinopsida > Pinales > Pinaceae > Larix > Larix kaempferi. The sequence continues at coordinate 3,228,927 of BSBM01000011.1, forward strand.
CACTTCATCAAATGAAATTTATTTCCTCCTGTTAACCCTCCTCGCCAAATGAAATTTCTGATCTCTTTGCTTATCTCATTCGTGGCTCAAGGAGAAAAAAGGAGAGAGAAAGGGTAGATGGGCGTGGACTTTAGCACCAATCTTACTATCAACGTTATTTTTCTAGCTAAATTTAACCATTTAAAACCCTAGGAGTGAACTTGTTTCTTGATCTTATTAACGACACCTTCCCAGTTTTCATATTTGCTTTTGAGAGAGAGGGAGATAGGGATGTTGGGGTAATTGAAAGAATACCAATTTGTTGGTTGTGGAGCCAGATCTTCCAGTCTCATAGATGATATTGTCTTAGCCGTGCACCCCGGAGGACTATACACCCATTCTGCATTTTAAGGGGTTCGGGGCTGTTTTCGCTAGCTGTTTTGCGGGCCCATGGTTTTGGGTATCCCGTGGTATTTTTCCCATTGTATTTTCCCTATAAAAGAAAGACATTGTAATATGGCTAGGGTTGATGTATTAGGTTTTATGCATTGTAAAGATCTCTAAGATCAAGAGAGAGACTGTGAGACAGTGAAGAGGAAGTGCAACGGCTGTGCTGCAGGTTGTATCCCTTCACCTTGCTGGATGGGAATAATAATAAGGACTGGCAAATTCAGTGTGGACGTAGCCCAAGTTGGGGTGAACCACGATATATCTGTGTCTCTCTTGTAATGTGTGTGTGATTATATTTGCATTTATGTTTATTGTTATTGCTCTGTGATCCTGTTTTTCTAACAATTGGTATTAGATCCAAAGGTCTATTTGGCAGATAAACCCGCAGGAAGCTAGGGTTTCTGGTTCGAGTGGGAGCAATGGCAGAAGAAGGAAAGTTTAAGGTCGAGAAGTTTAACGGCCAAAACTTCTAGTTATGGAAGATGCAAATGGAGGACTATATGTACCAGAATGATCTATTCCTACCGTTGGGAGGAAGAGCAAAGCAGCCGGCGGCCATGAAGGATGAAGAATGGGAGGTTCTTGACAGAAAGGCTCTGGGAACAATACGACTGAGCCTGGCTTCGTCGGTGGCTTTCAATATCTCAAAAGAAACGACAACGGAGGGTTTGATGAGCGCACTGGGTAAGTTGTATGAAAAACCCTCGGCCTCCAACAAGGTATTTCTAATGAAGCGTTTATTTAATATGAAAATGTCTGAAGGTGGATCTGTTACTGATCATTTAAATGAGTTTAATACGGTTACAAATCAGCTAAGTTCTGTAAGTGTGAACTTTGATAATGAGGTTAGGGCTCTTCTAATCTTGTGTTCATTGCCAGAAAGCTGGAATAGCTTGGTCATGGCTGTAAGTAACTCTGTCTCTGGTTAAAACACCTTGAAATTTGATGATGTTATTGGTGTTATTCTTAGCGAGAAAATGCGAAGAAAAAGCACAGATGAGACATCAGGTAATGCGTTGACCATGGAGAGCAGGGGAAGACAAAAGGAGAGAGGAAAGAGCCAAGGTAATCGTGGCAAGTCTAAAACGGGCAGATCCAAGTCCAGACTGGGAAAAATAGAGTGCTGGAACTGGGGAAAGAAAGGACATCTGAAGAAAGACTGCAGATCTCTAAAAAAGAAAGGAGATGCATAGAAGGAAACTACCCAGGAAGCAAATGTAGCAGGTGATGTGTTACAAGATGCTTTGATTATTGCATTAGATAATACTAGTGATTATTGGGTAGTAGATTCAGGAGCTTCATGTCATACTACACCCCATAGGAAATACTTTCATGAGTATGTTCCTGGCGATTTTGGACATGTTTTATTGGGTGATGATGATCCATGTAAAATTGTTGGAATGGGTAAAGTATGGATAAAAGTTAAGAATGGAACTGACTGGCTGTTGAAAGATGTTAGGCATATTCTTGCTATGAAAAGAAACCTGATCTCAACAGGGAAGTTGGGAGATGGCGTCTGTCTATCTACATTTGGAGAAAAGTGGTGGAATATCACTAAAGGATCAATGGTGATAGAAAAAGGAGACAAGATAGGTACGTTGTATTTATGTCCTCATAATACTGACCATTCTATCTCTTTAGCTTCCGCAGAAACAGATACAGCATTGTGACATCATAGGCTTGGCCACATGAGTGAGAAGGGGATGTAGATTCTCCACTCAAGGAAGTTGCTTCCATATTTGAAGCAGGTAAGTTTGGAATTTTATGAAAACTGTGTTTATGGAAAACAGAAGAGAGTCAGATTTATCAGGGTTGGGAAACAAAAGAAGAATGAAAAGTTAGAGCTAGTGCATACAGATGTATGGGGACTAGCTCAGGTACAATCTCTTGGTGGCTCTCATTATTATGTTACATTTATTGATTATGCAACTAGGAAAACTTGGGTTTATTGCATTAGACAGAAATCTGATGTGTTTGCTCTTTTAAGAAATGGAAAGCTTTGGTTGAAAATGAGACAGGGAAAATGTTGAAGTGTCTCAGATCTAATAATGGAGGTGAGTACTCCGGCAAGCAGTTTGATAGTTACTGTTCATACCATGGGATTCGTAGAGAGAAGACAGTCCCAGGAACACCACAAGAAAATGGTGTGTCAGAAAGGATGAACAAAATGATCATGGAGCGTGCAAGGTGTATGAGACTGCATACAGGGTTGCCCTTATAGTTTTGGGTGGATGCTGTAAATACTGTTGTTTATTTAATAAACAGAGGACCTTCAAGTGCTTTGGATGGTGGTATTCCAGAGGAGGCATGGACAGATAAAAAGGTAAACTACTCATTTTTTAGAATGTCTGGTTGTGAAGCATTTGTCCATATTGATAAAGAAAATAGAACAAAGCTTGAAGCTAAATCCAAGAAATGTACCTTTATTAGATATGGGGTTGATGAATTTGGTTATCGCTTATGGGATTATGAAAATAACAAAATTATCAGGAGTAGAGATGTGATATTCAATGAAAAGGTCATGTATAAAGATCAGTTGCAGGGAAAGAAACAGGAAAAGGAAACCACAGAGTACACAGTACTTGATGAAATTCAAGAAAATGAAGTTCCAAAGGTGCTAGAAAATCAAGAACAACAGCAAGTACCTGAAACTCCTGCAACTACAAGAAGATCTACCAGGTTAAGTAGACTCCCTGAACGATACTCTCCTTCAATGTATTATTTGTTGATGACTGATGCTGGTGAACCAGAATGTTATGAAGAAGCAATGCAGGTGGAAACTAGAAAGAAGTGGGAGCAAGGCATGAATGAGGAGATGGACTCATTGGTAGGAAACCAGACTTGGGATCTGGTTCAGTTGCCTGCTGGTAAAAGAGAATTGCAAAAGAAATGGATTTACAGGTTGAAGGAAGAAGAAGGAGGTAAGAAGCGGTACAAGGCCAGACTTGTTGTAAAGGGGTTTGCACAGAAAAAAGGTATTGATTTTGATGAAATATTTTCTCTTGTTATTAAGATGACTTCAATTAGGACTATCTTAAGTCTAGTGGCGGTAGAAGATTTGCATCTTGAACAGTTAGATGTAAAAACAACCTTTCTCCATGGGGATTTGGAGGAAGAGATATATATGTAGCAACCACAAGGGTATGAGGTCAAAGGTAAGGAGAACTTGGTATGCAAGTTGAAAAAGAGTTTGTATGGCTTGAAGCAAGCTCCAAGGTAGTGGTATTTAAAATTTGACAGGTTTATGACAGAACAAGGTTATAATAGATGTCATTCTGACCACTGTGTTTATTTCAAGAAGCTAGACAATGAAAGATATATTATCTTGTTATTGTATGTGGATGACATGCTTGTTGCAGGGTCTAACATTCAGGATATAAATGTACTCAAAAGGAAGCTAGCTAATTCATTTGCGATGAAGGATTTGGGTGCTGCAAAGCAAATCCTTGGTATGACAATAACAAGAGAAAGGAAAAATCGCAAATTGACATTGTCTCAGGGTGAGTAGATACAAAAAGTGTTGGAGAGGTTCAGAATGCAGAATGCAAAACCAGTTAGTACACCTTTGGCCAGCCATTTCAGTCTAAGTAAGGAAATGTGTCCCAAGACACAGGAAGAGATAGATTACATGTCCAAGATTCCCTATCAATCAGCAGTTGGCAGCTTGATGTATGCCATGGTGTGCACAAGACTAGATATTGCACATGAAGTGGGAATTGTGAGCAGATATATGAACAATCCAGGTAAAGAACATTGGAGGGAAGTACAGTGGATTCTCAGGTATTTGAGAGGTACCACCACTCAGGCATTATGTTTTGGAGGTTCAGACACTGTTCTACAGGGATATGTTGATGCAGATATGGCAGGTGACAAGGATAGCAGGAGGAGCACCATAGGGTATGTGTTTACTATAGGTGGAACAGCAGTAAGCTGGATTTCAAAACTACAGAAGGTTGTTGCACTTTCAACAACGGAAGCAAAGTATGTTGCTATTACAAAGGATAGTAAAGAGATGATTTGGTTGTAGAGGTTTATGGAGGAAGTGGGTAAGAAGCAGAAGGATAGAAGGTTGTATATTGACAGCCAAAGTGCCATTCATCTTGCAAATAAATCAACATTCCATTCGAGGACTAAACATATACATCTCAAGTATCATTTCATGCGCTCTATTCTGGAAGATGAACTGTTGAAGATGGAAAAGATACATACTAGCCAGAATCATGCAGACATGTTCACAAAGGTAGTGACTAGAGAGAAACTGAGTTCTTGCTCGGTTTCAGTTGGCCTTCTAGCATGAAGGTGAAGAGGAGAAATTTGCCAAGTCCAAGTCCACCAAGCGCAGCAGCGGTGGAGTTGCTGTGATCAGTCTCCAAGTGGGAGATTGTTGGTTGTGGAGCTAGATCTTCCAGTCTCATAGATGATATTGTCTTAGCTGTGCACCCCGGAGGACTGTACACCATTCTTCATTTTTAGGGGTTTGGGTCAACACTGTTAAATTTTCAGTATTAAATCACAATACTATAGGATCTTTGCTGAGAGAATAACATCTACAGTATATCAATGCATGACAATCATAATATGACAAGCATCACAAGCATCATAAGAATCAAAAGCATAGAGACAAGAGACACAGAGTTTCCGTGGGGAAAACCCTAAGGTGAAAAACCCCACAACTTCCTCAGAGATAGAGAGAGCAATGGCTCAACCAAAATACAACCAAATAATACAGAGATAGTCTCCTAGCAGATGATCCTCCTCCTCCTCACTAGTGCGCCACTTTCCAGAGAGAGAGATAGATACTTTTCCGAGTGAGTAAAATAGAGATCTCCTATCTCTATTTATACTCACCTTTTTGCCCAGTGACCTACTGGGGCCGACTTGTCTACTTTAGTACATCCACATTATATTATATATTAATTAGGGCCGACCCCATAAGGTGGTCTAATAACCCATCGGCAAGTACACACACTTGCGACACTTGTCAATCCACATGACGACACTTCCTTATAGAGGAATAACACATCTCTTATAAGGGTACAATAAATATACATATAATATACTGATGAAATACATTCCGAAGTTACATATACATCAACACTCCCTCTTAACAAGGAAGGTATTTCTCGACACAGATTTGCTAGACAAGTCTTCTTCTCTGGATCATCATCATCGATGCATCGTCATCGTCATCGTCACTGCTGCTGCTATCTCGTCCAATCTCTGTCTCTACTCGTCATAGGAAGTTCTACAGAGCCAGTCCTTTTTCATACTAGATGTAGGCCCACCACCTGCAGGTCTTCATCATCACTGGCCATACTGTGGAATCCTCAGGACTTTTACGTGCGTCACAAAACCTCGAAAGAGCATCCCAGGATATTACGGGTACACAACTCCAACCTGTAGGATCTCCCAGGGCGCTATTACATGTGACCCCACCACAAAACCTCGAAAGAGCATCTTAGGATGTTACGGGTACACAACTCCGACCTAAGATCTCCCAGGGCAGAAATTACATGTGGTCCACCACAAAACCTAGCAAGAGCATCTCAGGATGTTACGGGTACACAAATCCGACCTGAGATCTCCCAGGGCACAAATTACATGTGGTCATGGCAAAACCTCGCAAGAGCATCTCAGGATGTTACGGGTACACAAATCCGACCTGAAATCTCCCAGGGCCCAAATTACATGCCATAGGACAAAACCTCGCAAGAGCATCTCAGGATGTTACGGGTACACAACTCCGACCTGAAATCTCCCAGGGCACAAATTACATGTCCTCCCAGAGCAATGTCTCGAAAGAGCATCCCAGGCTGTTACGGGTACACAACTCCGACCTATAGGATCTCCCAGACATGCTCATCTGCACAACCTGATCCACGGCCACAGAGTATCAACCTGATACTCACCATACATCATCCTGATGTACTCATGATCGTCCTGATCATAATCACTGCAACGTCCTGCTGCAAGTCATCTGGAGCAACATCCTGAAGCTCGTCATCCATGATCGTCCTGATCATCAATGCAACATCCTGCTGCATGTCATCTGGAGCAACATCCTGAAGCTCGTCATCTATGATCATCCTGATCATCACTGCAACATCCTGCTGCATGTCGTCTGTAGCAACATCCTAAAGCTCGTCATCTATGATCATCCTGATCATCACTGCAACATCCTGTTGCATGATCTACCTGATCATCAATGCATCTTCCTGATGCATACCAAGTATCATACATGATCCTCCTGATCATCAATGTATCCACCTGATACAAATATATGATACATATCATCATACATGATCCTCCTGATCATCAATGCATCTACCTGATGCATACCAAGTATCTACCTGATACATATCATCATACATGATCCTCCTGATCATCAATGCATCTACCTGATGCATACCAAGTATCTACCTGATACATATCATCATACATGATCCTCCTGATCATCAATGCATCTACCTGATGCATACCAAGTATCTACCTGATACATATCATCATACATGATCCACCTGATCATACAATGTACCCACCTGATACATATACAGATACATGGTCCAAGCATCCAACATGATGCATAAACAATACATACACATGATCCAACTGATCATATCCAGCATCCAAAGTGATGCATACATACATACATAAAATGATCCAACTGATCATATCCTGCATCCAACATGATGCGTACATACATACATAAAATGATCCAACTGATCATATCCTGCATCCAACATGATGCGTACATACATACATAAAATGATCCAACTGATCATATCCTGCATCCAACATGATGCGAACATACATAAAATGATCCAACTGATCATATCCAGCAGAAACTAGAACATAATCCTGATGCTCATCATCCAGCGCTTACATCCACAGCCATGTGAAGGATCCTCCTTCCAACATGCTTGGAATGGCTTCAGCAAATGTGTCCGTCACTTCTTCCTCAAAGTGTCCTCGATCTGAATAACGCCAAGCCTCTCTCTGAAGTACTCGAACTTCACCCTGGCTAGTGGCTTCGTCAGCACATGTGCAATCTGCTCGTCCGTCGCAACATACAGGAGCTTCACAGCTCCTCTCTGCACCATATCCCTGATATAGTGATATTTGATCTCTATGTGTTTCGACCTGTCATGAAACACTGGGTTCTCGGACAGCTTCACACAACTCTGGTTATCACAGAAGATACCAGTAGCCTCCAACGGGAGATCAAATAACTCAGACAGTAGCTTCCGTAGCCATACTGCCTCACAACTAGCTGAACAGGCTGCAACATACTCTGCCTCAGCTGTACTCAGTGTTACACAGGACTGCTTCCTGCTAAACCAAGAGATTACACCTGATCCCATACTGAAGCAACACCCAGATGTGCTCTTCCTATCTGCAGCACTGCCAGCCCAATCTGAATCAACATAACCCTGCAGGTTAAACTTTTGATTCGCCTCATATCTGAGCCCATAATCCACTGTACCCTTCAAGTACCTCAGAACATGCTTTACAACAACAAGGTGAACACTCCTCGGATCCTGTCAGGAACTGGCTCAATGTGTTCACAGCAAAGAAAATGTCTGGTCTCGTGTTCGTCAGGTACATCAAGGACCCAATCATCTGACGATACATAGAAACATCAACTGGCTCAGATGAAGCATCACAAAGAAGCTTCAGATTCGATGCCATAGGTGTGGCCATGGCTTTGCAATCCATCATCCCGAACCTCTTCAGGATCTCTACTGCAGACTTCCCTTGTCCAAGGAAGATTCCATCACTCTGCCACACCTCCATGCCAAAAACAAATAGTGCATCATCCCCAAGTTCCTCAACTCGAACTCGGCAGCAAGATTCCGCTGTGTGTCGGCAATCAATCTATCCTTTCCTGATACAAACAGGTCATCCAAATAGTAGTATCGCTGGATTGCCTTCCTCAACCTTGTAGAAAAGGTTGGAGTCCGCTTTATTCTTGGTAAAGCCCAAACTGGATAGAAAGCTGTCTATCCTATCATACCAAGTTCTGCACACATATCTGACTACACCATGCTGTCTTGAAATCCATCTGGTGTATCTACTATTTCATCACTTTTATATTTCTCAATGCTGTCATCTGCAACATGCTTGATCTGGAAGTCATGACAAACTTCCCTTCAGGTCTTGGGACTACATCCCAAACATCATTCTTCATGATCGACGGATCATGGCATTCCATTTCTTCATCCCAGATCCTGGGCACTTCAATATCTTCAATAGATATCTTTGTTGCTGGAACAAATGTTGTAGTCCTTTTTGTAGGTGAAGATATACGGTCTTTCCTACAAAACAGGTTAAATTGCATGATTAGAAACATCTCATAATTTTCAGAACAAATTCTTACACATAAAGAAATATGTCATACAGTCATGCAATTATCTTAGCCAATGCTTCAATACAACATTTATCCATATCCCGTAACTTTCTAGATGCCTTCCAATCTCTACCAGAACATTGTTAAGAGTGTGCACAACTCCCAACATGTCAGCAAAGAGGTTTCATTCTAGATAAGTAGCAATGGAATGTTGTACAGTGCCATAGGCCACTTACCCATGTATATTAGTAGTATATTGTTCATTAATGCAACTATCTTAATATGCACAATACATATCCTAAGTCTAGGAACATGAACATATACATCATTGAACAATTTTACTTAAACAAACAAATATGCAAGAAATGATAATTAAAATACTTATCTTTGTTTGTTCGTTGGGTGGACTCCCTCTGAGTCTTTGCTTCCTTGCAGGAGCTGCTGGAGTCCTAATCTGAAGTAGCTTTTTCTACACCTTTCTAATGTGGAAAGTAGAGAGATGGTCAACTCCCTCTGAACATCTGCATCCTTGCATAAACCACTGGAGTGTACTCCTTTTCTTTCTTGCAGGAACAACTGGAGTGTGTTCCCTCTTGATCTTTGCTTCCTGAATTACCTGTTCTTGAATTCATATTCATCCTTGGTCCCTATGCATGCTTATTAGTATCATGATTGTGTTATCCTTGTGAACTCATATAAAATCATACATTCATTAGTATACTATTAAAACACAATAATCTCAAGCATGTATAGTCATGATCATTTCAAACAAAAATAATAAGCATTAGCATTCAAGGTTTATGTAGGATTCTTATGGTTAGTCAAATCATAAGAAACATAACATGTCTAAACCTATAATTACTCAAACCTATGACTCTTCAGGTTAGTTGAATCATCAATCAAGATAAGAGATATAATATGCATAAAACCTGTGATTATTCAAACCTATACCTTCATGATTCTTCTGTTTAGTCAAATCAATCAATATAAGAGACATAATTCTTTTACTTATATTCCTATTTGACCATAGGACTTTTCTGGTTAGTCATATCATCAATCAAAGTAAAAATCATAATATGCCTAAACCCATGAGTACTAACTTCAATGAATAATCATAATCAATCATGCCAAGTATACTTAAATAAAGGATCTTATCACAAGGTGAGATTCTAACTTGATATAGGAAAAACATACCTGGATTAGCATGCTAGCTAATTATGTCTAACATACTCACATGATGTCTTCTTGTTCTTCTTCAATGACTTGTGCTAGTAACCTGTATATCTCATAGGTTAACCATTATAAAACCAAGTTATACATACCTCGTAAATGGATCTTTTATGAGATCCATGACAATGGATGAATCTTTGTCCTCATGTCATCATGATCATATGTTCTTTGAACCAGAACATGATTTGTCTATCTTGGTGTACCTTTCATGTTAGTAGACAACATAAACCTCATACAACACCATAATGCATTAGTACAATCATAAGTGTCAACACCCTAATCAATGAATATTTTCTATCGTGCATTCATAGTTTTATTAAGGTGATATGACAAGTCTAAAATCAAGATTGTACTAACCATAATAACATGAAGACAAACATACCATAAACTTAATCATGAACAAATATCGAAACATACCTCGATTAGTCATACCTGTCGGGATCGCTTGTAATATTCTTATGTAAGGCCTTAGCCTCATTCTTTGGAGGTTCATCATCTTCGGCAGCATGAGCATGAAACCTTCTTTTGCTGCCCTTCTTCTTCTTACTGGAGTTGTTGTTATTATCCCTTTTGTTCTTGGGACAATCTGAAGCAAAGTGACCCTTCTCATTGCAAGTGAAGCATCTTTACTCTTTTGATGGAATCTTTTGTGGTGAGAGTGATCCTTTTTGGTTTTGCTTCTTTTGGTGTGAGCTGCAAGAGCTTTCTCCTTGAGAACATTCTTCCCGAAGTCTACTGAAGGAGATCAACTTCTTCCTTGCACAAATTCCTTGAATAAAGGAATCCCATGACCTGGGTAGGCCATTTAGAGTGGTCATCACCACTTCACCATTCTCCACCATTTCATCTACTGCTTCTAATTGTTCCTTGATCTGAGAGACCCTTGAAAAGTAGGATTGAATGGTTTCCCCATTCTGAAACTTTACTGCTTTCAATTGGTTCCGCAGGGTCATCTTCCGATTTATGTTCTTTCCTTCAAATAGCTTGGTCAAAGATTCAAACATCTCTTTGGGTGTCTTGAGAGAAGACACATGGGGTATGAGATGGTCTTTGATAGAATCAGCAATGATTCTCTTTGCCTTGACCAAGTTCTTCTTGTGAAATACCTTGGCCTCTTCATCCTCTGGGATAGGGATGTCTTCTTTCACATATGAGTCCAACTCATTCTCTTCCAGGATTAGCCCAATCCTATACTTCCAGGCTCGGAAGTTATCAGCCCCTTCAAGCTTATCCTCAAGCTTGGTGTGAAGAGACATCTTTAAGAGTACTTCAAATGGAAATAGAAAAGATTTAGAACTTACCACTTGAAGTGCTGAAAACTGGATCTGGTCCCGGATTAGGGTTTGTCAGAGAAACCCTAAAAATTCAAAATGTGAATTTCAAAATTCTGAAAGGATAGAAAGATGCGCCTTGGAGAGCTGATCAGCCTAGTACATTTAGAATTTGAGATCAGCAAAGTCTTGTCCTTCAAAATTGCCTTTTTGTCCTCCCGAGTTCACTGGGGAGAGCCCTGAATTAGGGTTTGAGTTTCCCGGAGATATACCCAGCCAAAAATCTCGATCCAAAGCTCAAACCTTCGATTTTTGCAAGGATCGTCTAGCTGTACCTTCAGTTTCCAGAAATTCCTATTTTTGTGGAAACCCTAATTTTTAGGGCCAAAACTGAAAATGCTCGGAACTGAAATCTGATTGGACAGAAAGATGTGCCTTGATGAGTAGATCCAATCTACTATACTGAATTTCAAAAATCTGTGGAGAGAAACCCAATAAACAAGCAATACAAGCTTCCGTCACTGCAAAATGTCTTCTTCTCAGTTAAGCTCTGATACCATGTTAAATTTTCAGTATTAAATCACAATACTATAGGATCTTTGCTGAGAGAATAACATCTACAGTATATCAATGCATGACAATCATAATATGACAAGCATCACAAGCATCATAAGAATCAAAAGCATAGAGACAAGAGACACAGAGTCTCCGTGGGGAAAACCCTAAGGTGAAAAACCCCACAACTTCCTCAGAGATAGAGAGAGCAATGGCTCAACCAAAATACAACCAAATAATACAGAGATAGTCTCCTAGCAGATGATCCTCCTCCTCCTCACTAGTGCGCCACTTTCCAGAGAGAGAGATAGATACTTTTCCGAGTGAGTAAAATAGAGATCTCCTATCTCTATTTATACTCACCTTTTTGCCCAGTGACCTACTGGGGCCGACTTGTCTACTTTAGTACATCCACATTATATTATATATTAATTAGGGCCGACCCCATAAGGTGGTCTAATAACCCATCGGCAAGTACACACACTTGCGACACTTGTCAATCCACATGACGACACTTCCTTATAGAGGAATAACACATCTCTTATAAGGGTACAATAAATATACATATAATATACTGATGAAATACATTCCGAAGTTACATATACATCAACAAACACCCCCAAGTCATGGGGGTTTGGGGGAAGCGCCCCCAAGAAAACATTTTGGGGTTGTTTTCTCCAGATGTTTTGTGGGCCCATGGTTTTGGGTATCGCATGGTATTTTTCCCATTGTATTTCCCCTATAAAAGAAAGACATTGTAATACGACTAGGGTAAGATGTATTAGGTTTTATGCATTGTAAAAATCTCTTAGATCAGGAGAGAGACTGTGAGACAGTGAAGAGGAAGTGCAGCGGCTGTGCTGCAATTTGTATCCCTTCACCTTGTTAGACAGTAATAATAATAAGGACTGGAAAATTTAGTGTGGACGTAGCCCAAGTTGGGGGTGAACCATGATATATCTGTGTCTCTCTTGTAATGTGTGTGTGATTATATTTGCATTTCTGTTTATTGTTATTGCTCTGCGATCCTGTTTTTCTAACACAATTACGATTCACACTGAATCCAAGGATTCTAGAGAGGGTCGAATTAAGGTAGGGGGGGGTAGTTCTAGGTATAGATAAAAAAAATTCTCGAGTTGATTTCTTCAGCCGAGGCCCGAAGAAAGAGGGAAAGGGTTTTAGAAAAAATTATGGAAATATCAACTGAGGCTCATCCCAAGAGGATTCTATCATCAAAAAATTGGGAGTGATTGGCGGATTTGACCCCCCACACTATACGAAGACCATGGAGGGAGCCTTCTTCAGAAAGATGATTGAGTTTTCTGCTTAAAGCTTCAACGATAAGGATATACAGGAAGGGAGAAAGCGGACACCCTTGGTGAATGCCTCTTGAGTATTTAAAGAGATTGGTGGGTCTCTCATTTATTAGAGGGGAAATATATGGCCCAGAGATGCGGGCCTTGATCCAGTTAATGAAAGGAGGCGAAAATCCCCCCCAAAAAAAACTTTAAACAAAAAACCGTGCCTTACCCTATCGAAAACGTTGGCCAAGTCCAATTTTATGGCCATTCCTTTCTCCTTCCGCCCGAAGCTTGAGTTTATTGCTTCTTGTATAATAATGATGTTGTTTGTTATCTTCATACCCTCGACAAAACCTCCCTGGTGCTATGAAATTAAACAAGGAAGGATATTCTTAATCCTGGATGCAATGAATTTGGTTATGATATTATAAGAAACATTGGATATATAAATCGGTCTGAACCTTTTAAGGGAGGTGGGTCTCTTTTATTTGGGGATTAAAGCTATGAAGTAAGTGTTTGTGGCACCCCCTAACTTATCCCTTCCCATCGAACAATTTATCATCCTACAAAGGTCCGTTTTTATAATTCCCCAATACTTCCTGTAAAAACTTATGGGAAATCCATCTGGCCTGGGAGCCTTGTTAGGATGGAGAGACTAAATTACAGGCTTGATTTTTTCTTATGATATTCACTTTACAAGATCCATATTCATTGAATCAATGACTAAGTGGGGAATTTATTCTAGCAAAGAGTCCAGGAGATCCTCATCCTCCTCGATGTCTTCCTTATACAGATTATAAAATTGGTTGAAAACTTCTCCCTTGATTTGGATGGGCGTAGTGAGTTGTTCTCCTTGATTATTATCCATCTCAAGGATCGTATTTCATCTTATTCTCTCCTTATGATGGCTGTGGAATTATTTTGTATTCATATCCCCTTCTTTAAGCCATAGGATTTTTCACTTGATTCTCCATTATTCCTCTTCCTTTCTCTCGAGCTTCTGAATTTGGATATCCAAATCTTGTTCTTTGTTCAGAAGGGCCTTCCTTATCTCACATTTCTCCATTGTTTCTTGTAGAGAGCCCAATTCTTTTTGAAGGGACAAATTTTCCTTCCCAGTGTCCTGCTGGGATTTAGCCCAATCCTTGAGGGCTCTCTTGATGGCTCGCAACTTAGATTCCCAAATGAAGCTTGGCATGCCCTGGATATAGACTCTCCAAGCTTTGGAAATAATTCTGAAAACCTTCACCTCTCTTGTCCAATTAGAGAGGAATTTGAAGGCAAGGGACCCAAATTCTCAGGGGTCACGAAGGAAAGAAGAATAGGATTATGATAAAAAATGGAGGAGGGAAGAATACTGGATGTCAAAATTGGTGATTTTTTCAGGAAGGAACTACTTACCAAAAATTTGTCAAGCCTTGCCGCAATATGTCCTAGCCAAATTCTTCTATTGGTCCAAGTGAAGCTTCCTTTCTTTGGTTTGATATCCGTGATATCCTAGGAGGATTTCATTTCCTCCAAGTTTTCCCCGAAGGGGTTTCTAAATTTTGTCCCTCCTCTACTATCAAAAGAGGATATAGTTGCATTGACGTCTCCTGCAACAAGGCACAGATGGTGCAAATATTGTCCTCTAAGATCCTCAAGGGATCTCCAAAACTATCATTTCCTATGATATATAGTAGGGCCATACACATTGAGAAATTTGAATTTCTCATTCTCCTCTTTATCTTCCAGTTCCACTATTAACCCGTTTGGATTTCTCCATTTTGCTGAAAGGGTGAACCTTTTCTTATCCCACCATATTAGAATTCCCCCAGGGTTTCCCATAGCACCAACGACTGCACCTTATCCATTCTTCCATTACTTTTTACGGGTTTCGATACAGTCCCCCTCACTCATCTTAGTCTCCTGGAGCAAGAGGATAGATTTTTTTTTCATTTTTTACCATGATCTTAATAGCTTCTAGTTTGGTTTTACCTCCTAACCCTCTACCATTCCAGGAGACTATTCGCATTATTTCTTAGTTGTGTTGGAAGAAACATTAACCTTTTGATTATCCCCTTCCAAAGAGGTTTGATTTACCGAGGAAAGGACCTTAATGTACTAATCTAAACAAGACTATTTCCCTTCTGCCTTCTCTTTTTCTGCTTATTCTTCTCGATGAGTCTTGTTTGGATTTATTCCCTTTTTTCCTAGAGATTCTTTCTCCTCTTCTCTGTATTCAAAAGTTTCTTCTTTGGTGGTTTTAGATCTATACCTTGTTACTTAACCCGAGGATTTTGATCTTACATGTTCAGGCCTTACCTCAACTATTGGATTTTATGGGAGAGGATGAACATAGTTATTCTCCTGCGTTATTTCCATTATCACCGGTTGTTCTTTTGTGGCTTCCTTCGGAGATTCTTCCCTTATTTATCCTTCCTCCTCTGAGGATGCATTAGGAACTTCTAATGCATGAAATTTGTTCTTGATAGGTTCTATCAGTGCCTGAGGAGGTTGCTGTTGATTCTGTCTTTTTCTACCCTTCTTCGAGACTATATTCAAGTCCCCTTCTCCATTGACTTCCTCAACCTTCTCCTTCCTTTTCGGTAAAATTTTTGCAAAGTGCTTGTATTTGTGGCAAACTTTACACTTGAAGTGGATTTTCTCATAGTCCACTTTCTGAAGGTGATTCCATTCATCCATGGATAGGTTTATTTCCTCTGAAAGACCCTTTTCCAATTCGACCTCAACACATATCCTAACGCGTGAAAATATAGGGGGCTTTGGTTCCTCCTTGTTAATGAACTTCCCAAGGGATTTTTCAATGGATCTAAGATCTTCGTCTCCCCAATAGTGCAGAGGAAGGCGAGGGAGTTTGACCCATACGGGAACAACTGAATGGATATCCTTCTCGAGCTCAAATGAAGCATTCCACTTTCAAGTACATTCCCCTTGGTCCCATGAAATAAGGACCACTTCTAAAAATCAAGTCCCTATCTTCCTTGTGCTCGAAAAGGAAGACGAAGAATCCCTTTCCACAGAAATTCTGAACTACTTCCCCCTTTATCAAAGGCCTTCAATTCTTGTTTATCCATATCTCTATGGATTTTCGGGATGTCCATATACCTTTGAAATGGACAATCAATCCCTTTTACAACAAGGCTACAATATTATTCTTTGAGTCATCTCTTGTCCATATACCTTTGGAATGGCAGCTATCTTGATGAATCTAGATTCATGCTCTTTTCCAAATTTAGGAGTCGTCGCAGCAGTTGTAGAGATGGCACGACGAAGGTGGGCGTCAAAGTAGGAATCTACCCCCAGCTCAGGGTCCAGAGGGGCCGCCATGGAAGGCCATCAGAAGAAACCCTATGTGATGCAAAGCGCGCAAAGAGAGAAATATAAACTTTTTAGCATATGAATTCTAGGTAATCGGAAAAATTCAATTTCATATCCCATATGTACAAAAATGAATATTAAAATTTCCCCCCTCAATAAGGTAGTTTTATTTATAGATTATGAACACTATGAACTTGATGTTGGAATCACTACTAATTAGATAGTTATTCATGTCTTGTATATTATGAAATAGATATAGTTTGATGATTCAAGGCCATGCAAAAAGATCTATGTTTTATAAAGTTGTGAAACCAAGGGATTCCACTGAGGCTCATTTTAACTCGTTCTTAATTACATTGGGAATTATAGGACTTTGATTTCTATCTCAAACTTGCACACAAATAATTGTGATAAGTGTAAATATCAACAACAATATTTCAAGCTTAGCCTTGGTGTTTGGAAGGCAATGAAGGCATCACATCTATGATGACTTCATGTGACCATAGACTAGAAGGAGAAGCCTCATAATTTCCAAAGAACCTTTGAAATTCGGCCTTTCAACAATTAAAGGGTGTAATCCACCGTGAAAATTTGAGAAATCGGTTTGTAGATTGTTTATGAAGTTTTTTCCACTCCAAGCAATGCTTTATTAAAGAGGGAGTACAATTGCTAAGTTAGTGAGCTTCACAACTAAAAATTGGCTAATTTTTTTATCCAAAAATTGGATCTACATAGGTACCATATGAATATATTGATGCTCTATATGGATTCAATATTAGAATTTGGAATATCTCTGTCACACCCCTCCCATCGATCCGATGCAAGGAAGGGAACATGACTAACATTCCGGGCTTCTTTGGAAAGCTCAGCCCCATTCATTACTAACAAAATTCATAATAAATAAAAAATTATGCGTGCAGATTCATACTCAATATAAACACAACGGAAATAAACATTATCCACACACAACTACATCATGCATCCAACATATCAATAATAGACATCAATTAAAAACATGGCAGAACACATAATTAACATAATTCAAACCACAAAGAATACTTATCTTTAAGATGAAAATGTCCAACAACTGGCTATGTGAGAGCAACGTTCCACCCAACCATAGGTCTATGTCCAGCCTGTATTCTTTCAGCTGAGAGACCACCCCCGAGCTGGGATGTGTATCCACTAAGGAGGAACTAAACATGCTCACTCACAACCATGGTTTCACACAACCATCATGCTAAGCCAACACACAGTTGGGTTTATCAAGCATGCCAAAATAAAAGGAGGAGGATGCTAAGTCGGTGATCTCAACCACAGAGCTACAGGCATCTCAACTAAACTCAACAGTCATGGTACCCCCATTGAATTTTACTGTCAACACAAAATTCTAGGCATTTATGGCACTTCAAAACATGGGTTATTGCAAAGTTGTGATTTCTGGTTTTGCTCACTGCTGGGCATGTGTAATGGATGAAAACTAAAGCTTGGGTGTTCAACAATGGAATGGGAATCAGGAAGAATGAATTCCCATGAGGTAGAGTGACTTGTGGGTCAAGGAAACAAAGCCCATACCTGCCATACGAATTTATGGGCTGCCCATGCTCCATTGAAGCCATGGACTGATTTCTTCAACAACTTTCTTACATAGAATTAAATGTCAGCAAAGAAATTCAAATGGGTTCACAAGATGACATTTGGCAGCATATGGTTCAACCCCACAACCCCCTCACCACTCCCTAGTGTAATACACATGGCCCCTTCTCATTAGTTGCTTCCATAGCCAGTTTTGGTATTTTATTGCAATATTATATATTTACATCATTTCACAATGTTCCATGGCTTAATAGCACATGGATAGCAAAATATCAAATACTTGTCCATTTTAAACAAAATCCAAGCGTACACTAGCGGGGCCTTGTCCTTGAGCTCCACGCTAGGGAAACATACATTACATGTATACAATATTTACATAAAAGCCAATATACCATAAGGGTCAAAATGGGGTATTACAATCTCAAAGATGGTGACTATTTTGTCAAATTCAATCCATAAACTTCAAATGCATTGTTGAGGACCTAAATAGAGTTTTTTAGCCCAACGATCACATAGAACACACATAGGGATACCAAATCCTTGAGAACATTTGTTATTTTTCATTAATACATTTCAAATGAGCTATTATGTGCTTAAAACATAGTTCAAATAAGAAATTACAGGTCTCGACAAGGTAATCATCCAAATATTCCCCAAAAGTCAAAGTGGTGACCATGTCAGCTCACCATCATGTGAATATGGGGCGTTGGTAACATGAGGGACTAAATTAAACTTCAGGAAGCATCATAAATGTTCCAATAGGGTTTTGAAACCCTAAACCAAAACCTAACACTACTTATCAATCAAAATCCTAATAGGTGGGAAGAGGGTTCACTTTTTCATTGATCATCGATTGTTTCATGGTATGAACAAGAGTGTGGAGGCGGTGCTAACACAGTAAAGAGATACAATAATATTGTAGCGGAAGGTAGAACACTATAGTGTCTCATAGCTTCATTGTAATCTTGGAAATCTTTGTATTCTATATATTTTAATTTCTGTAATATAAGAAGACAAAAAGCACAATACTTCATTGAATGTTGATTTTCTGTATGGGTGTTTAGGGTAAAAATTTGTGCTCTATTATACGTGGCTTGCTATTATAGTCTATTTCATATGTCACAATTGTTAGAATCCAAATGGCATGTTTTTGTTTTTATTTTTATTATTTAATGTTGAGAAATACAAAAGGATACTCACACATTTGACATAGGCTCCCTATAGTGATTTGAAGTTTAGGTAGTTAATAGACCATTTGTAAGTTACTACCAAAAACAACTAAAACATGTATGTAAATGACTAATTGTTAGAAGACGAATAATAGTATCATTTTTAGTAGTTAATTGATTTTTTTGTTAGTTTGTAGTATAATTAATAGTTTAATTAGTTGTTAATTGTCATGAATTTGCAATATATTTACGTGTTTAATGATTCAATAATTTATAAGTTTAATTTTGTCATTAATTGTTGACTTGTTTCATTAGTATATTTAGTATAGGTATAAAACACCAAGAAAATGTGTAAAACATAACTAAATTAACACTAGTGTTATATCTATATATATATATATATATATATATTGTTTCATATTCATTATATTTATTTCAATTTAGTGATTTTATGTTTATTGTTTTTGTTATTCTTTATCATACAATATAAATTTATATAATTTGAATAATTTATTAAATTCTATGCATTTGTTTAATGTCATTATACACTATTGAAAGCAATTCGATATCATTCAAACAAATATATAAAATTATATACTTAAACAATAAATATAATTGTCATACATGTGATTCTATGATGCAAAAAACGGTACCTCAATTCCCTAAAGAATTTCAATGCCACTGACACACTTGCAAAAATTCAAAATCCCACAACACATAGACAAGACACAAGAGAGCACAATGAGATCTGAATTTCACAAGGAAAATAGCTCTATCGCAATAATTTAAACCCACAAAGATAATGATATTTTCTTTATAAACATGGGCTCACTAAGCCTTTTATTAATTCTTAGAAAAAATTATACAAATTACATTACTAGCCTCAAAGGGATCTCTTTCTTTGGAATTACAAGTGGCTCAAAGTCCCTACAAACTCTTTGATTATGAATTTCCAAATTGCTCTTCTCAATCTCAGCCAAGATTTTACGATAATTTCCCCAATATTTTTTAAAACAAAAAACTTTTAATTACTATAATTTCCTCGATTAAATTTCTTTATCACTTTCTTCAACCCTTCTCTGATATTCTTTTTGTCCTTCTTTTCTTATTATTCTAACACTCCAACCTTCTTCTTCTCTATTCATATCCACCAAAATTACTTTCTTGTGTTCTCTTCCTCATTCTCTTTGAAAGGTTTCTGCTCCTCTTCTTCTCCTTTATGAGCGTCTCTTCCATATTGAAAATGAGTATGACCCTTCATATTTATTTTCTTCTAAAACAATTGATGATTCATTGGTTAAATATAGCTGGTCCCTTTTAATATCTCATGAATAATATTTAAAAATGCTCTTAAAGAAAGGATACTACACATACATAACTCACCAACCCTCGGTACATTTCATTTAATTAATATCTATATTAATTCATTTTTAAGCACTCGAGCAAATGATGTCGACGAATCAATGCAGGCATAAAATAGTGGAGCAATGAGGACCATTAGATTGGAAAAGTTATGAAATGAAGAGTAACCGTAGACCAAAAATAAAGTGGTATCACCTTGTCTTATCTCCTCCAGAATTCATGCAAATTGTTCAATTATGGTTCTCCAAATTGATGGTCGAGATGGATTGCGAAATGTTTGAGGTAGGTGACCTCATCATACTACCATCCCTCCAAAACTAACCATGATCATTGATTCGGCAGTCTATATCTAATTGTGAGGAAAACAATGGAGCTTCTATAGGAATGGGTGTATGTTCCTAGGCTAGAAAAAGAAGCATGTCTTTTTGTTGAGGAAAAATACTATATTTGAAAATTTTATAATTACTACTACGTTTCATATGCCCTTTCTATTATATAAGTAAGTTAAATTTTATATATTCTGATATTATATTTCTATTATCATATTATTATCATCTTTATTAATCAACTAAGATCCTAATTATGTAGGTTCTAGAATAGTGATGGTACCATATCTATCTTTCTCTCTCTATATATATTCAAGTTCTCTCTTAATTAACTGAAGTCTTTCTTGATCACTGAAGTGAATAATTCGAGTTCTCTCTTATCTTAGCATATATTATCTTTACTTTATTTTATTATATCAAATACATATTTTTCCAATGATGTGATCATCTTGTTCTACTATCGTTCCAAATGGTCATATGCTAAAGTAATTCACTCTAGAGGTTCTCAATCTCTAGAGGAGACTTAATAGCTCAACCATGGTTAGTAGTACATCACACACCATTCATGCTTCGACATGCAAAGCATTACCTCAAAACATGAGGAACCACCTCAACGCACAAGGATTTGTCTAACACACAAGACCCTAGCCTTGACAAGCAAGACTGTACACCATCATCACTTTGACATACAAAGCACTTACATCAACACATGAGGCTTAACCGTTACACATAAGGCTTAGTCATTCTTGAGTCCAACTCAAGAATCTACTCCAAGTTTCCTGAGTCCAACTCATGCTCCCTAAGGCACAATGTTAACACATGAGGCTCAATCATGGTGCACAAGATTGACTTGGAGAATGACTCATGGTGTTGTAACTTTAACATTCCCTCTTAGAGAGGGAGGCATTCTCTTCCATACCAATCTTGTCTCAGAAGTACCTATAATTCATCAAGGATAGAGGCTTAGTCAAAATATATGTTATCTGCTCATCAGTAGCAATGTACTGAAGTTTTACGACACCTCTCTAGACCATGTCTCTAATATAGTGGTATTTCATCTCAATGTGCTTTGATTTGTCATGAAACACAAGGTTTTCTAAGAGCTGAATGCATCCCTGATTGTTAGAGCGAATGATAGTAGTCTCTAGCTTCTCACCGAAAAACCCAGCAAGTAGCTTATTAATCCACACAGATTCTTGGTAGGAGGTACTAGATGCAATATACTCTGCTTCTGTAGTACTCTCGGCTATAGAGCCCTTCTTCCTGCTAGAATAAGAGATCATAGTTGATCCCAATATAAAACAAAATATGGATGTACTCTTTCGGTCCACAACACTACCAGCCCAGTCAAATTCAGCATAACCAAGTAGCATTAATCCTCCACTGGAATCATATCTGAGTCCATAAGCGATAGTACCTCGAAGGTATCTAAGCACATGCTTGGAAGAAACCCAATGTCTATGTCTTGGCTCAGACATGAACTAACTCAAGATACTCACTGCATAACATATGTCTAGTCTACTATGTATCAAATACATCAAGGAACCAATGAGTTGTCTATACATGGTAGGATCCACTAGATCCAATCCGGAATCTGACTCATGTAGTTTCTTCAGATTAGAAACCATTTGTGTAGACATGGATTTACAATCCATCATACCAACCTGTGCAACACATCAACTGTGTACTTTCCTTGTGAAATAAAGATCTCATCTTTCCTTTACCAAACGTCCATACCAAGAAAGTAGTGCATAAGAGCCAAGTCTTTCATTTCGAACTCAGAAGTGAGCTCCCTCTTGTACCAAACTATCTATTCTTCCTCTCCAGTAAGGAACAGTTCATCAACATAGAGTACCAAGATCATTGGTTGGTTCTTCACAACCTTGAAGTATAGGTTGGGGTCAGCTTCATTTTTGGAGAAGCCTGAGTTTTGAAGATAGTTTTCAATACTTGAATACTAAGCCCTCAGGGCTTGCTTAAGCCCATACAAGGATTTCTTAAGTTTGCATACATGGGACTCCTTCCCATGAACTACAAGCCCCTCGGGTTGTCGTATGTATACTTCTTTCTCAAATTCACCATTGAGAAACGTAGTCTTCACATCCATCTAGTGAAGCTTCCACCCCAGGACCGAGGAAAGTGAAATCATCGCTCGAATAGTATTGTACCTGGACATAGGAGCGAATGTCTCATCATAGTCCATTCCTTATTTATGTGAGAAACCACTAGACGCAAATATTGTTTTATATTTTTCAATGCTTCCATCAGCTACATGTTTGATTTTATAAAGCCACTTGGAAGTTACTATTTACTTCCCTTATGGTTTAGGAACCACTTCCCACACATCATTCTTCATGATGGACTTGTATTCTTCCACCATGGCATATTTCCATGCTTCTTAGTAGCTTCCTCGTAGGTAGCGGGTTTTGAATCACTGATGTGACTCATATGTGCTTCATATCCTGAATATATTTCAATTTTCCTTTTCTCTCTGGATGTGCCTGATGGTGCTCCATGCTTTTCTACCTCTTGCAGAATGTCTCGACGCTAGGTAGATCTCCTATTAGCAAGAGGTTCATCAAGTGATGTTTCTACCAGTTCTACTGGCTCTTCACGATTAAGCAGATCTAAAGACTCTTTCGGCTTCTCCCTCTCAACATCTAAAAGAGGAGAACCAGAACATGGATCCTCCATCATGGGAGTCTCATGATCCTCCATATCTGAATCACACTAAATTTATTTAAATCACTTGACGACAGCCTCTTCATGAAATGTTACATCTCTGTAGACTTCAATGTTCCTTTGACCTGGAACATAGATTCTATAAGCTTTGGAGGATTCTCTATATCCAACAAATGCTCCTTTCTTTACAGATGGCTCCATCTTTGTCCTCTTCTTTTTTGGCACATGAATGTAGACATGAAAACCAAAAATATTCAAGTGTTCAATATCTGGTTTTCTACCAATGAAAACTTCTTCAGGAGTCTCCTCTCTCGGGATAGCATGCAGACTTTTGTTCTAAATATAAACAACAGTGCTGGAGGCTTCTACCCATAAGTAGGTGGGAATATCTTGATCACACATCATAGATTTTGCAGCCTCACAAATTGTCCCGTTCTTTCTTTCAGACACCCCATTTTGCTCGGGGTTGTAAGGTACAGTCAGATGTCTTCTTATCCCTACCTCTCGATAGAAGTCATTAAACTCATGAGACTCGAACTCTCCTCCATTATCAAATCTCAAAGCATGAATGTGCTTTCCAGATTGATTCTCAACCAGTTCTTTAAACTCTTAAAACTTGTTGAAAGTTTCACTCTTTGCCTTAAAAAAATAGATCCATGACTTGCGAGAGAAATCGTCTATGAAAATCACATAGTACAGATAACTAATCAAGGATGGTGCAAACATGAGACCACATAGATCTGAATGGATCAAATCCAATATTCCTTTAGATCTTTTAGTATTGTTTGGAAATATTTTATTGATGTTCTTACCAAGAGCAAAACCTCTATAAATAACATCATGATCATATTGAAATACAAGCATACCTTTTACCATCTTTTGTAATCCAGGTAGCGATTTGAAATGAAGATGACCAAGCCTCCTATGCCACAGTTCACAAGGACTGACTGTGTCATGGATCATGGCTTTAATGAACTTTCCATGAACTTTGTAGAGACTTCCCTCTCTAACTCCAATCATAGCTGCAGAATTCAAGTCTGAATTCTTATGCCACAAGAGCGCTATGTTGTTCAAAAAGATTACTCTGAAACCTTTATCTTCTAGAAGTGAAATATACAGGAGGTTTTTATTCAAACCAGGAACATACATAATATCATCAACAAGGAGTAAATCACATGAATTAAACTGAAAGGAAGTGGATACAACTCCTTGGCTCGAATAGGTGGTACCTTATAGGAGAACTTCTTTTCCTTCAGATCTATGATAGCGCTCCTATATCCATTCATGTGTTTTGATGATCCACTATCCACCAACCATGTTTCAACACTAGTGATAAAGGATCCAGCTAGAGCTGAGACAAGATAGTACTCCTTCCTTGTCTCTCAATCATTGGAAAAATTCTTTCTTATAGGTTCATCTTCTATAGCAATAGAATCATGAAATCTACCCTTGAATTTTCCTCTTTTCTTTGCATGACAATCTCTTGCAAAGTGGCCCTTCTTATTGCAGTTGAAGCATTTGAATTTAGACTTATCAAAGTTCTTGTTGTATTCTCTTTCCTTTTGATGACGAAACTTGTTTTGAGAAAATGATTTCTTTCCTCTCTTTGTCCTTGTTGTAAGACCAAGGTTCTCTTCTTTGGAGGAAGCACTTTTGCTTTGAATTTTCCCTTCTTCTTGGAGGCAATCATGCCATAATATTTTAAAGTTTGGTTGCACTTATCGACCATTAATGGCAACCAATAATGTCTCCCATGAGGATGAAAGACCATCGAAAGCAATCTTAATGAGATCATCATCTTCGACAATAACTCTAATTACCATGTGTTGATCTCTTACTTGAGAGATTTTTGTGAAGAAGGAAGAAACAATTTCTTCATTTTCTATATTTAGATTACGAAGATTTTTCTTCATGGATCTCTTATGACTGGGAGGATTCTTCTCATAAATATTTGTCAAGGTGTCGAAGCACTGCATTGCAGTCTTCAATGAAGTAATCACATTCATCAAATTGTCTTTCACAGAATCATAAATGATTCTCTTTGCTTTGGCTTGATTCTTCTTGAAAGAAATGTGCCCAACATTAAAAGTAGGCTCTTCAACAACATTGGATATGTATCCATCTAGATCATGCTCTTCCAGGATATTCAGAATCCTGGCCTTCCAAGTATTGAAGTTCAAAGTTCCTTCAAGTCGGTCTTCTTTTCTTATTGATATCGAAGCCATTTATTTTTCAAGTACCGTGCTCAACTTTTGCCACTCGGGATCAACGTAGGCTTAAGCTTGACTGCAAAACTTAGCTCATTCAAGCCCCGATCTCTGATGCCATCAAGGTATTTTTTAAGGATTCTAATAGTATACCTGAGTATAGTATTCTATGCGATTATTTTGGATTTAAAAAATCATATATATAGATAGGTAGGCGAAAATTAAATATTAAACATACAATTTACTATTGAAAACTGTAAATTTTGGCGAATATTACAATAAAAAAACATATTTTTATGTAAATATAGGCGATACTAGAGAGTAAAAATCATATATATAGATAGGTAGGAAAAAATTAAATATTAAACATACAATTTACTACTGAAAATTGTAAATTTTGGCAAATATTACAATAAAAAAATATATTTTTATGTAAATATAGGCGATACTAGAGAGTAAAAATGACCAAATAACAAATTTATTTTTTGAAAAAAATCCCCAACAATAGCGGATTGGCAAAATCTTTCCCCTAAAAATTACCCTGGATACCATGTTGAATTTTTTTTATCTTAATGTGGAATTATAGTAGAACTTGAAATCAATGAATAATCAAAAGCATAATCATTCACACAAGACACAATATTTACCTTGGGGAAACCCTCTAGTACTCGAGGGAGAAAACTCCAGGAAAATCTTCCTTAGAATATTGATAGATAGCAGAGAATGTTTTTACAATGAGCAGATTACATCAAGCACCCCAGGTGCATTATTAGAGAGAAATACCAAGCAACCCTGGTGCAATCACAAAGCAAGAGATAAGAAAGAATAATAGAAGAACCCAACAGTTGATTCTACACTAAGACCAATTCACATTTTTGGTCACATGCACACTTCCTTTAAGAGATATTCACTCATCACCTTGATCTGATCAAATCCTGCATTACAAGTGTACCATACATCTCATTCTTGGCTTAATTTATAACCTTATCGCTTCAATATGAACTCGCGAGTCGCCTTCCAACTGGATGCTACATCACTTCGTTAGGTTGCTAACTCAAGTGTCGTCTTTTAGTTTAACTCAATTGTCATCATGCAACCACTTATTTAATTATATATTCTACTCTAGGATGAACTCGCCCTTCAACTGGATGCTAGACCACTCAAGTGTTGTCTTTTAGTTTAGCTCAAGTGTCATCATGCAAATATTTAGTTAACTCAAGTGTCATCATGTAAACACTTAGTTGACTAGATCTTCTTTGTTATCACTTAGTTAACTCTTTTAACTGAAGTCTTTCTTGTTAACATCACTAAAGTAAACAGTTCAAGTTCTCTCTTAATTAACTAAAGTCTTTCTTGTTAACATCACTGAAGTAAACAATTTGATTTCTCTCTTAATTAACTGAAGTCTTTCTTGATCACTGAAGTGAACAATTCAATTTCTCCCTTATCTTAACATATCTTATATTTTATCTCTTTCCTTATCTGCATGATCTACTTGTGCCATATTTACTTTATTTATTATATCAAATACACTAAGGATATTTTTCAATGATGTGATCATATTGTTCTACTATCATTCAAAGTGGTCATATGCTAAAGTAATTCACTCTAGAGGCGGGAAGTCTCTAGAGGAGACTTAACAGTTCAACCATGGTTAGTAGTACATCACACACCATTCATGCTTTGACATGCAAAGCATTGCCTCAACACATGAGGATCTGTCTTGACACAAAAGACCTTAGCCTTGACAAGAAAGATTGTACAACATCATCACTTTGACATACAAATCACTTACCTCAACACATGAGGCTTAACCTTTACACATAAGGCTTAGTCATTCTTGAGTCCAACTCAAGAATCTACTCCAAGTTTCTTGAGTCCAACTTAGGATCCTTAAGGAACTACCTCGACACACGAGACTCAATCCTAGCTCACAAGATTGACTTGGAGAATGACTCATGATACTGTAACTTTAACACTTTTTAGGACACTTTTACTCCCCCACAGGTATATCTTGCTAAAAGCTTGGCCATTTTGGAACACTTCCCACAGTCTACTATTCTTAGGAAGCATAGAAGGATTACTAAGGAGATTGTTGATAAATATGGATGTTTGGCCTACTTTGATGGGGCCTCTCAAGGTATTCTTGGTGTGGGGGGGTGTCAGGGGACAACTATTCATCAATGACACACACTAGTATAAGTTCTTGGAAGGCTTAGGTAGGAGTACCAACAATCAAGTTGAATTGATGGCTATCAAGCTATTGATGCTATTGGCACACGCAAAGGGAATCCAGAAGCTTCAAATATTTGGGGACTCTATGTTGGTTATTGACTGGTTAAAGATGAAAAATCCTCCGAAGAATATCTTATTGAAGCCTTTATATGAGGAGGTTAATAGAATTGGAAGTATGTTTGTGGACATACCTTATCAACACATATATAGGAAAAGGAATAACTCTGCACATCGGTTATCAAAGATGGGACTACATATTGATGAAGATTCCTAGAGGTTGTGGGATAGACATGATGCTCACATCAATGAGTTGGCTCTTAGGCCTCATCTAGGATGATTATGCTGAACGTCTACAACTGGACAATTCTTTACATAGTCTATACTTTTATATATAACTATTTTTGAATGGTTTTGATTCAATAGCAAACTATATAGAAATTTATGTTTTTTACTTCATTAAACTCTTATTAATTCTGCATTTAGGTGACAAAATATCAATTTTCATAAGTCGAAAGATATATGTGAGGAAACAACTATCGATAATGTGATTTTATTATAAATATAATGAGTTGCAATATTTTTTCGATGAAAAAAAAAATATTATCCATCATAATGTTTAAATAAGATGTTTTCAACCCATTTAAGTAGATTCTTTATAACAAGATGATTCATTATAATGTTTAGACACATAAAAATAAAAAATTATTCAATTGAAAGTTATAATATAATATAACACGTTATTCT
Source organism: Larix kaempferi (assembly GCA_027924585.1). Lineage (NCBI taxonomy): Eukaryota > Viridiplantae > Streptophyta > Pinopsida > Pinales > Pinaceae > Larix > Larix kaempferi. The sequence continues at coordinate 3,257,702 of BSBM01000011.1, forward strand.
TTACGAAGTTATGATATTATATAACACGTATTATTGATTATAACATTATAAAATAGGATTTTCTCAATTTGGGAGAAGGAGATGATGGGGTTTTCTTGGAGCTCGATGCGTATTCTAGGGTATGGTGATGGCGGCATGGGGTTCGCGAGCTTCTGCGTTTAGGTGGTAGCCGCGGTTTTATGTACCCTCCGAACTGTTCATCTGCCTATTGATTCACTTCTTGGAGCCGTGTGGTGGCATTGATAGGGTTTGCAGGTGTATGATTTCGAACCCTAGCCGTGGATGTGTGTCGGGCATTACGGGGATGTGTGGGGATCTTTGTGGAGTGCGTGGTGTTTGCTGAATCCTGGTAGGGTGGAATGGGGGCTGGTCCCATTTTGGTTTTGGGTTTTTAATTCGGTGTTTTCTGCCCTGTCGGTGAAGTGGCTGCTTGTTTGGTGCGTGAGGCGGATGATCTGGCTGAATTGATTGAACGACTGGAACGACATGGCGGAGGATGTGGATTACAACCCTGATGGGGTATGTGATAGAGATAGTTTTGTTGATGAATATGTCATTGTGGAGAAGAAGGGGACATGGGAGTTGTCAGGACCACTCTTGACAGACGGGGGGCCAGCGGTCATTCCGGGGCCCGTGGGTGCGCAGGGATTGGAGGGGCATATATCTGTGACACATACTACTGCCAGGGTTTCATTGCCGGCTATTTCGCTGGGACTGGAGGGCTTAGAGGCAGAATTGGTGTTCTTTCGGACATATGAAGGTGTGCATGCAGACGGGCCTAACCTACCTGGCTTATTGGGTCGGAATCTACAACCCCAACAAGGGGTATTCACCAACTTTCCCTCATATTCGGAAGATTTGCGTGTGGAGGGTTACGAATCTTTGCCAGGGCATGGTATTCGGCGGATGGAGCAGGTAGATGAATTGGCTTCTTTTTCGGTAGGAAACCTGGTTGATTTAGTGGATGCCTGCGGATATGCATTTGGACAGGGTAGTGGAGGGCCGGACCTTCCCTGGACTACTACTCCCAGTGGTCCTGTCGCGGCAGCCCCTGGTGGTGGTGATATTTTGCCTGAGGTCGAATCTCTGCTCGTTCCTCATCCTAGGGTTTCTAAGAAGGCCGATTCTCATATGCATCCTGCTAAGAATACTACTAAGAAGGTTAAAGAACGGATAAGAAAGGACAAGCTCGTGCTGGGGGTGGATATCACGATGGAAGAGGTGGAGGATTTCTCTCAAACGGCTGTGGTTGGACATGCTCGGGGAAAACGCTTTGGCCACGGCTTCCTTCAGCGTTGGGCGGCTGAGCAGTGGAAGGAATTAGTGTCTATTGCGCCTGAAATTCGGGTTCTGAAAAAAGGCTGGTTTTCTTTTATTCTTAAGAACAAAGGGGAGGTCGATGTTGTTTTAAATCGACAATGGTCGATGTTGGGAGTCCCTATTGTTCTGAAACACTGGTCCCCCTTCTTCGACTCTAAGACGGAGAAAATTGACAAAGAACCCTGTGGGTGAAGCTACCTGGGTTCCCCATGCATCTGTGGAATGAATCTCGGTTTGCTGAGATTGGGAACTTTCTCGACGAATATGTGTGTTCCGATTCCTCCCATCTTGAGACTGGAAGATACTCGGTGGCTAAAATCTTGGTTAAAATTGACCTTCGGTTGGGCCTCTCTGCAGAGATCAATGTTAAATCAAAGGATGGGGACTTCGTGTAGTTGCTGGATTATGTGGGTGTGCCGTTTAGGTGCCATCGCTGCCACGATCATGGACATCTGGTTGCCAGTTTCCCTTTACCATTTCGAGCTAGCAAGCCATTGGTTGATGCTGATGCCGATGATTGCGTTGATCCTATGTTGATGGTGAACACACAGGCGGTGGGGGCTGCTGGTAGTAGGCCTGCTCGAGATATAGGGGTGTTTTCAAATACTGAGGTTCCTGCCGACCACATCGGGATGCTTGGATCAGCAGCATATATGCCACCTTCGGTGAACATAGAGATGGAGCGTCTTGGGTGTGCGGATTCGGTTGCAGTGGGGGCTACTATATGTACCACAACTCCTATGACACGGGCCACATCCAGAAAGTTACAGGAGCTGTCCATTAGTCGACGGGGTTCATCTGCGAATCCCTCGGGTATGTCTCATTCTTTTTCTCCTGCAGTTTCTTTATTTGCTGGTTCTTATGATTTTGGGGGGGATGGTATTGGGTCTACTCCTCCACCCTGTTCTGTCACACCTTGTTCTGTAGCTCCTTGTCTGTTTCCAACTTTGGAGAATGTCTTTACACTGTCCATTGTATCCACTGATCACTCTACCTGTTCTGAGGGTCGATGTATCCGATATGCTCTTAGAAATAGGGAGATATCTGTAGATGGAACGGGGGGGAAGGGCCTTCCTGACTTGGTTTATAGTGCTAGGGGGAGAGGTAGGGGAAGGAAATCCCTTTTTTCTAAAGCACAAGATCGGGATAAAGTTGATTTAGTGATGGGTACACAATCTTCTATTGAGTGGGCACTTAGAGCAGCGACAGCCCTGGAAGGGGGTGTATTATGAAAATCATGTCCTTCAACTGTCGTGGGTTGGTGAGTCCCATCAAAAAATCGTCGCTTCGGAGGTTGGTGGACTTGAATCAACCGGATATATTACTGTTGCAAGAAACTTTGGGTGGTAGTGCGGAGGTTGTTCGGGTCTTAGAATCTTTGCTTCCAGGTTGGAAGTTTGTTGGAGTAGATGCTCGGGGGCGTTCTGGAGGGTTGGCCTCGGGGTGGAAGGTGAAGAGTTGTCGAATGGATAGTGCTTGGGGTATCCCTTCTGGTATCGGTTTAGAGGTTTGGGATGCTGAGATCGGTAGGATGATCACGGTTCTCAACATTTATGGGCCCTATATAAATAGGGTTGGATTCTGGGAATCCTTGTTTAGCATGGATCTTTTTGATGGAAGGGATGTGATTCTGGGTGGGGATTTTAACCTTACTCTGGGGTCGTCTGAAGTGTGGGGGCCTCGGGCTGCTCCGGATACATTAGCAAATTTTTTCATTCAAGCCTCCGCGAGGAAGGATCTTCTTGACATACTACCACCCAAGTTATCTCCAACTTGGAGGAATCAGAGAGCAGGGGATCAAAGGGTGGCTAAACGACTGGATCGGTTTCTAGTGGCCGATGCGCTGGCTCTGGGTGTTGATGTTGTCAGGCAGTGGGTACGTACTGGTGGGGTTTTAGACCATTTCCCTATATTCCTGGAGTTAAGAGGCAGAAGCAATAAACCCCCTAGTCCTTTCAAATTCAATCCGAGCTGGCTGAAGGAGGAGGATTTTATTAAATTGGTTCAGGATCTGTGGGTTCATAGATCTCATGATTCTTTGGAGCATGCGGGTGCTCACTTTCAACTAAATCTTAAGAGAATTAAAGAAGCAACTATTCTCTGGGCACAGGAAAAAAGGGGGAATGATGATCAGAATCTGAGGGATGCTGAGTGGAACATTGATAGGCTTCATCACTGTCAGGGAATGGGTTATCTGGATGATCAGCAAAAAGGAGAGCTAATGGAATGGGAACGACACAGGAATGTGCTTTTGGGGGAGAAAGAAGAGCTGTGGAGAATGAAAAGTAGGGCGATTTGGCTACAGTGTGGTGATGAGAACACAAAAATTTTTCAAGCCTATGCTAAGGGGAGAAAATTCACAAACTCTATTTGGGAACTAACTTCTGCTGATGTGGTCAGGTATCCAGTTTTGATGGATTGGCAGAGATGGGTGTTAGACACTTTGGAGACTTATTCACTGCACAACCTGGGGCCTCTATTGCTGAGGTTATTCAGGTGGCTCAGCTTTTCCCTCGATTTGTGGGGGAGGAAGAAAATAGATTGTTGATGGAAGAGGTGTTGCCGATTGAGCTCTCGTTGGTAATGCATTCCTTTCAGAAAGATAAAAGCCCAGGGTCTGATGGCTGGCCTATAGAATTCTTCTTAGGATTCTATGACTTCTTCGGGGAGGAATTATTGAATGTGGTGGAAGAATCGCGAAAGGCTGGGTTTGTACATGGTCCCTTCAACTCGACCTTTATTGCTCTTATCCCAAAATCGGACAATCCTGATTGCTTTGATGAATTCAGGCCTATCTCTCTCTGCAATTGTATCTATAAGATCATCTCTAAGGTTATGGCGAGGAGACTCAAGAATATTTTGTCTAAGCATATTTCTGGTGAGCAATTTGGTTTCTTGGAAGGTCGCCAAATTCATGAGGCCATTGGAGTGGCCCAGGAAGGATTACATACTCTGAAAGTGCAGAAGCAGAAGGGAGCTGTGATAAAGATTGATCTCTCTAAAGAATTTGATAGGGTTAGCTGGCTCTATATACGGATGCTTCTTACACACCTGGGGTTCTTCTATGAATTTATAAGATGGATCATGGCCTGCATCACTACGGTGAGCTTTGCTATACTGATCAATGGTTCTGCTAGTCCATTCTTCAATGCTGGAAGGGGACTACGACAGGGATGCCCCCTCTCTCCGCTGCTATTTCTCCTTGTGGCTGAAGGCCTCAGTCATTTTATTCTAAATGCAAAAGCTGATGGTTCATTTCATGGCATACCCATTTCACAGGTATTGTTTATTACACATCTCCTTTTTGTTGATGACATTCTGATATTTTGTGATGGAACGAGACAAGATATTGATAAGGTGGTTGAAGGTCTCAATTTAGTGCAAGTTGTTGCGGGTATGTTAGTGAATATTGAAAAATCTACTATTACATGCTCACATTTAACTAAGCAGGAGATTCTTCGATTGGCTATTAGACTACCTTACAGGACTTTGGATATTGATGATGGTTTCAAGTACCTTGTATTTCACTTGAAACCAAATGCTTATATGAAGGCTGATTGGCACTGGTTATTAGCTAAATTAGAACAACGACTTCATGGATGGAGTCATAGATGGCTCTCTCAGGCAGGAAGGCTGGTTCTGGTTAAATCTGTTTTGGAAGCAATTCCGGTTTATTGGATGTCTCTAGCCTGGATTCCCAAAGGAGTCTTGGAGCAAATACAAAGGTTGTGCTTTGCCTTTCTTTGGAAGGTTAAGTCTGATAATCGAGCTTTGGTATGGGTCAGATGGGAAAAAATAGCGGTTCCCAAAGCACTGGGAGGATGGGGGTTAAAGAATATCTTTCTGTTTGCTAAAGCCTTGGGGGCCAAGGTGTCGTGGAGACTTATTCATACACATAGTCTCTGGACAAGGGTGGTATATCATAAATATATCGCCCCACTAACTCTTCTCGAATGGATAAGGCTAGGAAATAAGTCAAGGGCAAATTGCTCCGTGGACTAGAAAGCGATGGTGCAGCATTTTCCTTTGGTCGGTATTGGATTAGTGTGGAGGATAGGAAATGGGCGACTCATTCGTATTGGACTGGACCCTTGGGTTGGCTGTAGGGGTGGACATGTCCTTCCGGTGGAATTGAGGACTTTTTTGGCAACTAGAGGTTGTCATTTTCTGGCAGATGTTGAGGATCCGGGATCATCTACTCTTTGGCATCAAGGGTGGATCTCTGCACAGTGTCTTGAGATTCCTGTCGATATGCATAGATCTTGGGAGGCTTTTCTCTGGATTTTAATACATTCGTATATTCGACTGACAAATAGGATGGATGTACTTATATGGGATCACCACCCCTCTGGAATTTAGTCCCCTAGGAATGGATATATTCAGCTGAATGTGGAAGCACATAACAGGGAATTAGTGTGGTGGTGGAAATCCCTGTGGAAGTTAAAGTGTCCGAGTAAAGCTAAATTACTCTTCTGGGCTATTCTGGAAAATAAGGCTCCAACCTGGGACATCCTTCAAAAACGCTTCATCCAGGGACCGGGGTTCTGTCCCCTTTGTAAGGAGGCGGAAGAGACCATTTATCATCTATTTGTACATTGCCGGTTTACTCAGGCAGTTTGGGATGATATATGCAAACATCTGGATATAAATGTGAGATGGCGGGGTGCGAGTGTACTTGAAGCATTCCAATCGTGGTGGACTGTACACAAATCCGCTTCCATTCAGGCTACCCCTTTCATATTCGCCTGGGGAATTTGGATTACCAGAAATAAGATCCTATTTCAAGATTGCAGGGTACCGGAGGAGACTGCCGTGGCACAAGCTGTGGCAATTATCCATCAATTCAAAACACCTGCTATAGATTTTAGTGCTCGACCTGTGCGTGTGGAAGAAATTGACAAAACCATGCCGTGGGCATATTTTGATGGTGCTTCAATCAACCATCAATCGGTGTGTGGTGGGGGCAGAGTCCTATTCAAATCAGAGACTCATTACTTTCATATCGTGGCTGGTTTGGGGAGGGGATCGAACAACTATGTTGAACTTATGTCTCTTAGGTTGTTGATGTTATTTGCACTTGAACAAGGATGTCTATCTCTTCAGATATTTGGCGACTCCATGCTTGTTATTGAATGGGAAAAGGAGATTACACATTGTCATGTGATGGTACTCATACCTATCCTGGAGGAGGTAATTCGGTTAAAACAGTCATTTGATCATATCATATTTACACATGTCTACAGGGAGCGGAATGGGTTGGCCGATCAGCTTTCCAAAGAAGCGACGCAGCAACATTTAGCTCTTAGCACTTGGAGGATAACTATGTACTCTTCTGGGGACACCTACAGCTATTACCACAGACCATTTCATGAAGTTATAGTGGCACAGATTTGAGCTATAGCTCAACTTTTGATGATCAGGGTTGAACACCTTTTTACAATTACTGTAACAATTTTTGTTAATTTGTATGTGGATATATGCGGGCTGTAGATAGCAGCTTTTATTTTCTAGTGATGGACGCCTTTTCAGTTTCTGGTTTTTCTGTATTCGGATATATGCAGGCTATATGTACAGCCGGATTCATTGTTTTGATATATGTATGGGACTTATAGACTAGAATAGTAGCATGGGATAGTAAATATGTGTCAATGTAGGGATCTCATTGATTCCATTACATGTGCAGAATGTAATTTTGTTCATATTTTTGAAATAAAATTACGACTTTTTCCAAGGAAAAAAAAATAACATTATAAAATATTATAATGTTTAAACACATATATGAATAAGAAATTATTCAATAGAAAGTAACAATATAACATTTTTATTATAATGTTATAATATAATGTTTTCATTATAATGTTATATCTCATATATATAAACTTATTTATCACATATTAATTAAACAGAAAAAAAATTGTGTAGATCTAATAGATAACATGGGATTTGAATGAAATAATATACCATAGCATATTTGGAGCTCGAAACATATGAGTCAATCTTCGCCATTCTACCATTCAATTTACAATTTTACTCACTACTTGTAACAATGGCAACATAGGTGGCTCCTAATTGTACCGAGTGAAACGAGGTACTCTACAACCTAGTATGGGGGAGATGTTGTAACGTGTGTGATGTAATGTTTGTGATGTAACAAATAATTAAAAAAATTCATGTTCGCTCATAAAATAAAAAATCATGGAAAGTATTTTAAAAAAAATCCATGTTGGTTCATAAAATAAAATATTATGAAAAGTAATTAAAAACAAGATGTTTGTTTATAAAATAAAAGCTTAAAACTTAAACTCGGATCTATCCATCAAGAGAGATCAAATTTCTTAAGTTTAAATTTAAAAAAAGAAATACACCTCAAGAAATTGGATCCCTCTCGGTGCTTAATAGATATGGGTTTAAGATGGATCTATACTGGTTATTCGGCAATGGCAATTTGGCATATGGAGCTTTGAAACACCTGGTGTTGATCTTCCAGCATAGCACTATTAATGATATGTGACTAGAAACTTATTTCGACGCGTACTTTTTATTAATAATACATAGCGCTTTACACCCATCTCAAATGGAGCAAGCAAATCCATCTACATGGGCTACCTGCTTCCACACTGTCTTACGTTATTACTATTTTCACAACATTCAATGTTAGAACTATGGGGGTGCTTATTGCTTCCCCACAAATATAATTATATGTACGTTTTTATAACTGCGTGTCACATTTTCCTCCATAACTTATTTACATGCAGATATACACACAATATTCACGTGGGTACATAAATATTTCGTGGCATATACAACTCTCCAGGGCTTTCTTTAGCTCTTTTCTATAACAAGAGCCGCATGCGGCAATGTCCGTGACAGAGCTGGAAAGTGAATATTTGGAAGAGTTTTCATTTGCAATTACCCGTGCAAAAATTTGCAAGAGGGCTTCAACTATCATTACTGTAAAATGAATCCATATGACCCATGCCTCCAGATAAATGCCCATTGGCTCACTTTGAAGCACCTACAACAAAAAAAATCTCTGGCATCTTCAAAAATACTTTAAAAAGTAAACTACTCTATGAAAAACATGCCTCTTTTGAATTGGGTCAAGATAGCATATTGACTACTCTGAATTGTACTTTTCATGTTCTCTCCTTTTGCTGCTTGCTAAGAGAGGTGATCTTGAACTACTCTGATTGAATGATTGACAAGGGAACAGAGGTATCCATTTGAGACAATTTGTGGAATTAGTTCCTGTAATATCCCGATTTTGACCCTATTGCATTAAAATTGTAAATGATGTAAATATTGTTATTAAATCATGGTGAGGAGCTCAAGGCCAAGGCCCCACCATTGATTTATCGTTTTATGTATCAGAAATTAAAATAGATGCCTATGGTTCTTGTGCTAGCCATGCACAATGTAAATTTGGACATCATGTAAATACGCAATTTTAATGAAATACCCACAACGGGCTATGCAATGCAACAAGAGATGGGGGCATGATCTTTACAAGGAATAGGGAGGGAAAATAATCAAACCCTTGAGCCAATAGAGTCAATCCATGTGTCAATGAGAAAACCCATGAACTCTCAACTACCCATTTTGTCTCATGCACCCAATTATTTAATTCTTCCAAGAATTGGTTGAGACAGTTAATGCCTTGGGATTGGAGACGTATGACAGTCAATTTTCGTGCATGGGCAAGCCATCAACCTGGAAAATCGTATTTTGGCTTGCTGGGCAAGAAAACACCCACGAAATGGTGGCCAAAGCCATTCTTCACCCATTGCATTCATCTTCTCACGCAGTCCGAGCTTGTTGGGGTTTTATCCTTCACGTTTTTCACCATTTTCCTGCAATTTCCATGGCTGGGAACTCGTTTTTGTATTGCCCACTGGTTGGGAGGAAGGGAGCCATGATTTTGGGGTCCAGGGAGGCCGTTTTTGTCCCTTGAATGCCAAGAACGTTTTATGGAAACAATTTGTCTTTCGCAGACTTGATCCCCCTCCACCATTCTGTTTTGGTTGCCCACATTTTTCTAAAAATCCCATTGTGGGTATTCCACTGTAAAAACGTTTTTCTACTGCCCAGCATTTGTAAATTCTGTTGTTTGTGCATTCTGTTTGGTTTGAGTTTAAGATCAAGGATCTAGGATTGGAAGAGGACCTGATTTGGCCTGATAAACCTAGTGAGGAAAGTGGCTTCTCAAGTAGATCAAAGGGCTGGTTACTCTTCTATGCACACCTTGAGCAATGCTAGATTGGAAGGTATGGCCTAAGGGATTATGTAACAATGAAGGGAATACTTCTTGGTAATGGGTGTGTAAGAATTGTGGAGACCAAGCTGGAAAGATCTTGCAGAGGTATCCATAGCTCAAGGGTCAAGCCACTAGCTTAGCAATTCACCCTCTGTCCATTTCCTTAGCGGCCTGATAAACCCAATTGTGCATTGGCTTGGCTGAATTCTGGTGCATCTTTGGCTATGTGAGAGTCTGTTGTTATGGAGTTCATGCCCAACTCAGGGGTGGCAGTGGTGATGAAAGATTGAAGAGCACACTTGCCTATGGATGGGTGGAACGTTGCAATTGCATAGCTGTTGGCGGGCATTTCTACCCTATAGCAAGGAAACTAATGCTATCAACTTGGTTGGGGTGATAGGTAAGTGTATTGATGCTATTACAGAGGCATTTACAAAAAGAAATAGATTGTAGATTTAGGGAACACACCTTTTAACCGAAGTCTGATCCTAGCCTTGACTCGATTTCGTGTTCAGCTTCCAAATCTACCTTTCCTTCAGCAAACCTGCAACAACAATACCTTTCTCAAAACATTTTGGGCAATATATAAAGCTTGAAATAAACAAAAGCAATGTTTAACATTCAGCATTGACCAAAATAAATCCAACTTAAAATGCCATTTCATAACACATTCAAATTGGAACAAGAAAAACACTTCAACCTTTATTTGTCAAAAATAGAATGATGTACAAGTATACCTGATAATGAAACAGGCTCCTGCAACTAGATTCTGGGCTCTGGCTCTGCTCTGGCTTGGATGTCTTCTGCAACAAATCCTCCAATGCAATCTTCTTCAAAGTTTTTCCATTAATCAATCTCACTAACTCCAATTTCTAACCCTTCTCCTTTAACCTTCTTGGTATTTATAGGTTCAAAGAAGCAGTTCGGGTCGAGATGTATTTATGGAGGAAGTTGGGGGAGTTAGGAAACTGCCATCAACTAATCCTCCTCGATGAATAAATTTATTTTTTAATTATCTTTTAAGATGTACGCGACTCTTCTTCAGTGGAGTAGCGTATAGGGCGCTACCCTAGTGTTTAACAACTAGCGCTCAATTGATTTAGAATTGTGAGCGCTACTATGCTACACTGTAGTAGCATATACTTGGATATGGGCGCTACTATTATACAGTGGAGTAGCGTATGGGCGCTAGTCTCTTTGAGTAGAGTAGCGCTCATATCTCAAAATGATATTTTTTGTGTTTTTCCAGTAATGTCAGGAAATGGAATGAGTTGTCATATCAACCAAGGTCAACCTGCTCCTCCATCCAAGTTGTCCTTTTGTGTGATCAGCAGCTCAGGGTGATCACGGACAGAGAGGTGCAAGTTTGACCTATAACAGATTCCCCCTAATGTGTGAGGTCAGAGGGAAACGATGGCCGAAATACATTATAATCCAAAGCCAGAGGAGGAGCACAGAACCGCAGAAAACAAGTCACAAGAAACCTGCAACAAAGATCAAGGTCAGCGAGCAATTACATTTTTGACATCTTATAGATGTGTAGTGTGATACAACATGATCTCCGATACATAACAAGGAGATGTATATAAAGCATGGCCACTTGAAATACAAGCGTGGATCCATGGCAAACTGAGAGATCATAGCCATAACAACAAACTGGATCTATGTCTCATGGAGAGCCGAATATAAGTGAGGCTCAGTCTTGCGCAACTTGGGTGATAACAAAATGAGGTAATGTCATCAAAATCCCAAGGTCTTCATCCCAAAACAACCCTAGGTACAAACCCTAACCATGTGAATAGATGAGCTGATAGTCGAACATGGGGGGTATCGTTTGATTACCGGTCATTGATGTATACCGTTAACAAACGCGAGGACTTCCACCGATAATGATGATGGGGTCCAAGGTACCAAGTACGATTCGCCAAATGTGAATAGATGAACTTGGAGTCGAACACTTGGGAATCTTGTCGAAGAAGAGACATTGATGTATTCTAATCATTCAACAGCGAGGAAAATTGCCACTGGTGACTGCAATCTCCAAGGTACTAACCGAAACTCTAAACTTCAATCCCAGAATAATGAGTTGGTGTCGATGGGAAGAAGTTCGTTGGAAGGGAGGCCTTAAGGCATCCTCCATCATCCAACTCAAGGAACACTCAGCTGGTAAGAGCTGATATGGAATAATATGCAACAAGACTGACACTAGGAAGGCCGACACATGAGGTCAAGGTAAACTGCAGAATGGCTGACACAGGATATATCCTTGAACAGTGAGCACGACACAAAAGTGACTCAGGCAGTTTCTGACATAAATGGGGTAAATAAGTCTGAAATGTAAGAGACATTAGCAGACCCTCCATATGGTTGGAAGAATAACCAACTGGGGGAGTAAATCTCAGAGGAAAGGTTCACCCTGAGGCCAAAAAATAAACCCAACCGACAAGATAGACTCAAGTAGGTGCTGTGTTCAAGGATAGAACTTGACTGAAACTTCCTTTGACAATGAAGATATGATATGTTTTTCCCGTTCGTTATTCTTTTTAGATAAAAGAATACCCTTCTTGTGGATTTAATGAGTCCAAGAAAGAATGAAAACTCAATAGGTCCAACCATGTAAATAGTTTAACGAGCCCATGGGAGGAAGACTCAGGACCTTCTTCATAATTTATAGAGTTCGAAGAAGAGATAGAAGATTACTCTATATGTACTGGTCTCTGGATTTTAATATCGAGCCGAGATCTGTTCTTGCTCGCCGGTGTTTTCAATTTTAAGGAGTCTGAAAAACTTAAACAATAACTCCATATATCTGCTCGTGGATTTTAGTATTGAGCCCAAGCAGATTAATGCTCGCCAGTGTTTTCCTGTTTATAGAGTCTGAAAAACTTAAACAATCCTCTTTTCACCTATCCGTGGATTTTATATCGAGCCCGGATTGGTCTGTGCTCGGCGGTGTTTTCTTGTTTCTAGAGTTGAAAAACTTAAACAGTCCTCTACATACCCTCTCGTGGATTTCACATCGAGCCCGAGTAGGTGAATGCTCGCTTGGTATTTTCATATTTAGAGAGTCTGAAAACCCTAAAGAGAGACTCCAAAAGGTCCTTTTTCGTACAGTTAGTCTCCTCCCCCGAAAAAGTATAAAACAATGAAAGGAGAACTCTTCTAGCGCATACAGGAGTATACCTAGAGTATACCTTTTCCGTAGTTAATCCACTGAGGCCCGAAAAAGGGATAATTCTATACCTGAGTGGATGAGCCTTTGGATACTTTAACGAGCTCGAAGAGGACAAGTTTGCTCGGCTATCTTGTTTAAGGTTAAATAGTCCAAACAAGAGCTTAAAATGACTTAAAGGTCAGCTTCTAGGATCGTAGCTTCATGCCCTGCCAAAACTAGGTCTTCAACAAAATATTAGTCGATGTGGCAAAAATCTTAAATGATATATGAATTCGGAATGTTTAGTTAACCGACAAGGTCTATCATCAAGAAATTTGAGCTTAGGAGACGAAATCCGACAACAATTAGTGAAAAATTGAGCTTGGATCAGTGTTATACCGTATTGTGTGTTTCAATTGATTAATTAGGGTTTTATGAAAATTTTGAAACTAGAGAAAATTAACAAATATGGGTAAAAATCAAAATCCAATTTATATATATTTTCATTGTTTAAAAAATCAATTTTCAATTTGTTTGTAGGGCAAAAATTGGGGCAACATTTTGCAAGTTTCCAATCTCCATTGCGATCGAACCGAGCATCTAATCGTCACATTTCCTCCACCAAGTAAGTTGAAATCCACCTATCTTGCATTTCAATGGTTTATTTTTCAATTTTTGAGCAAAAATAGCTTTGCAACGTGATGCTCACAAAAGTTTATGCATGGGCGCTACTGTGTATACACAAGAGTAGCGTACAAACGCAATGGGCGCTACTTTGCTCAAACAGAGTAGCGCCTACATGCTATTGTGTAGTATACACAGTAGCGTACATACTTGCAAAGCTACCTATAAGCGCCGGGACTCAAAAAATTTTGGTTTTTGTGCAGGATGGTCTTACAATGGAGGGAAAGGGAGCATGAAGACATGGATAGGTTAGCCATGCAAGACCCGGCTACCCTCCATGCGCTCCGAAGATGCGGTTTGTTGAAATTTTATCGAACCGTAAACATGCGGGCATTAAACAAACTGTTCCGAAGACTGATTCAGTATTGGGATGTCGATACTAATACCTTCATCATCCGCAGGCAAACTCTTGAGCTTACCGTTGAGGACATATACTTTATTACCGATCTCTCAAGGACAGGAGACGTAATCAATCTGAAAGGGTCTTCTCGTTTGGGTGCACGATCAGTGCAAGAATATGTGAATACATACTGTGTTGCCGGAGCAGAAAAATCGGGAAGCCAAGTCCTGATTACGACTATTGATGGTCTCCCTTTGAAAGTGATAGTGAGCATGATCAACCGAGTAGCCGGTAGTGCATCACAACATTTAGCTTCCAGGCAATCGATGCATATTGGTGTACAGTGCTTGCACGGTCATGTTTATGATTGGAGTACTAGCTTGCTGGCAAACATGAAGTCTCAACTGACAGGTTGCAAATCCGGCACAATGAAGAATTTTGGGTACGGAAGTATTTTGTGTACTTTCTTCTTCGAGAGGATGCCTGCTATTAGTTTGGGGATGCCTCTACCACAGGTTAACCCCCGTGAGCCCAGACTAGGCCGTTGGGGTGACATTTTCCTCCGCCAGGGTGGTGGGGAAAGTCACTATTGTTACCACACTGATGACTTCTGGGGGTGGTGGAAGAGGCAAGTACCCGCTTTTAAGCAGTTTCCCTATGCTGGATTGGATTTCCGTCACGATCCAGAGCTGGTGCTTCCGCCAGGTGGAGCCTGGGGAGATATTGGTATGTTTAAATTTTGAGAATTTATTTAATTTTTTCAAACTTTTTCAAGTATTTGATTTTTATGAATGAGTTTTGGAGTTCTAATCAAGTGTCAAATGCAGATGTTGGGCCTGTTCATCCCGAGGGCCATCCTACCATCTATGTGAGGCCAGCAGATGTTACTGCAGCGGATGCTATGTTGGGAACCCTGGAGAGGAAAATGAGTCGGTTGACTCATGAGATTCCTGCATGCCGCATGGACCAGATACCTGTTGACATGTAGGAAGATGTTGTTGGGGTGCCCCCAGCATGGCTTAGGGTGCTGCGGCGGGTTGCTAGACTAGTGATATGCTATCGCAATGCGGTAGATGATGAGGAGGTTCCTCCTTCTCCATAGGAGAAGAAAACATTCTATGTATATATTTTTGAGGCTACCATGCCCAGCTTTTGTACTTTTATGACTTGACTTGATGAAACTCATGATCCAAAACTCATATTTTTTTATACGGTACCAGTTATATACAGTATCGGTTATTTACATGTGTATGCGTTTTAAAATTTGTGTGTGTAATGTTGTTTATAATGTATGATGCAAATGCCAGTCTAACACATAGTTTGCTAATGAATCAGCTAAAGTGTTTAAACTTCTCGGAATGTGTTCATATCTGATAGAATGAAATTGTCTTTCCAATAGTCTAACTCATAGAAACTGACGTAGCAATCCTGGATCTCTAATCTGATAAACACCTGTTAACTGAAATACAATTAATTGTGAGTCAAGGCTTACCTCCAGGTACGAAATGCCATGACTGAGAGCATCTCGGAGAAGTTCTATGACTACACTGTATTCAGCCACATTATTCGTGGTAGGTCCCAAACAAACCCCCCCCCCGAAGAGACAAGTTGGTCAGCGGGTGAGTAAATGACCCAAGCTGCTGCAGCCAACTGACAGGTGTGGCGACTGGCGCCATCAGCAAATCCTAAGAAATGTGTGGTTGACATCTGGTACACGAAACGAGAAACACACATAAGATCACCTAACGAGCATAACAAAACTAGCTTTACAAAAATATACAACTATGTTACAAGAAAAAGTATTTCAGCCTAGGCGTAGTACTTCTTCAGGTAGGGTCAATGCCTGGATCCTCCTCAGGAGGTCGGGAAAAGGTGTTATGGAAATCACGGAAAAGATTGGTATATGGGATGATCTCATCGAGATAACATCCCGTCTTAAAGAAAATATTTTCGTTGACCCCAGTGAAAATGTTCACCAGCGAGGTATGTACTCTATTTGCTTCAACAATAGCAACTTGTGAAGGAGTGAGACCAGTATTTTCATCGGGTGGTGAACAAAATTCACCTCTCTCTAACAAGTTAAGAAAAGGAAACAAGAAAGACGCGCGATCTATATGTTCACGAGGATGGTCCGGGTCATTCAAAGCTTCTAACATTTCCTCATCAGAAGGTAAAGTAATTCCTGAACTGTCGAGAGAATGGATCGGGTCAGGTGTCTGAGTAGTGGCACAATCTATGTTTGACTCGACAGACACCAATTGAGTCGACATATGTTCTGTTGTAGTTTGATGAGAATCCAAGTGGGTAACTTCTACAACAGGGGTAGGCACGGAGGGGTTTGTATTAACTGGGAGAAACTCGGAATCAGTTGTTGAACTAACCATAGGAGTTTCATACGATGAACATCCCTTAGTACCAACAAATAAAGTAGGAGCGGGTAGGTCAAAAGTGCCAATTAGTGATCCGAAAAGTCCTGCTCCTAAACTCTCGCCAACCGGGGCGGTTTGATCAAATAAAGGAACTGTGGTTTCCGAAGAAGTCTGGTGTTTTCCTTGAGTGAAAGAAAGTTGATCGACTGTAACGATCTTACCTTCAAATGGGAACATGACCACTCGAAAAACTGCCGATGCAATAGCTTGCATGGCATAAGTCCAACTCCTGCCCAATAACATATTGTAATCGAGCGGAGCGTCCAGAACTTCTATTTCAACAGCAACTGTCTTACCGGCCAAAGTGACATCAAATGATGGAAAAACTCCATGTGGACGGAAAGTTCTGCCATCAAATGCAGTAAGCAGTGTGTTGGAAGTGTGTTGGAAGGGGCTAACTCAGGAGAACCTAAAGCTTTCCAACAGGAAATCGACATTACGCAAGTCGATGCTCCCTCATCTACTACAGCTCGTCTGATGGTCATTGGACCATGAACGACCTCAATCTGAAGGGCAACGTGATATGGAAACCGTTATTTGACATCAGTCATATCAAATCGCGCAGACATGTTGGAGGACTCCATACTCCCAATAGCTGCCAGAAGTGCATTTCGTTGTAAAGGACAACTCTGCAAAACTTCTAGAGTAGACATGGCACAAGGGGTCTGGGCTAAATCTTCAACCACATTGTAGTTAGAAGCAGCCCGTGTGTTGGGATTGTGCGATGCCCTCTTCAAGACACCTTTCGGGATCTTGGGCATTGGGTCCACAGGTATGTGGAGTGGAGTGGAGGATTCAGGAATCTCCTTATCCTTTTTCTGCGCTTCCGGGGTATAGTTACTGGCTCTAGTTTGAAAAAGTGCATCTGAATTAACCATGTTTATAAATGTTTGATCAATCGAAGCGTGCGAAGTTCCCCCAGTTTTGGAGGTGCCAGAAGTTGAGCCTTGCCCTTTAGGAAATGGATCTTTCAAGACGGCAGGCTTCTTTTCTCTTAAGAGCTTCTGGGCTTCTTCAAGCAGAGGGCATTGGTGAGTAAGGTGGTTCTGCTTGCAAAGTTTACAAGGGAACTTAACCTTCTTTTCTTCCTTGTTACCCTCTTCGGCATTGTCTTTTTGGGGCTTTTGTTGGTTCCCCTCTCCTTTCTTGCCCTTCTTTTTGTTGTTAGGCTGCCGAGGACCCTTTTGATTGTTCTGAACCTGATTGACAGGCTCAGACATATAAGGAGAGGTTGTGACGGAAGAAATATCCGCAGTCGATTGTTTGACTGATAAGGCGTGAACCTGTTTAGTCAGCGCTTTGAAGGCTGCAGAGTCAACTGAACCCACTATGCCGTCAGCATGTGGTCCAAGTTTGGGTCTACTCAGATCAGTGTTTGATCTTGGTGCATCAGGTATAATCTTGTACAGTAAACCAGATTGTGCATATACAAGGTCTAACTGTTGAGTCCTTAAGATGGCTTCTTCTTCATTGGATACTCCAGATGTCGCTACTTCCTTAGACATATAAGGAAGGAGTGATTTCAAGTACCACTCAAGCAGGAACTCCGGAGGAATGTTGGCCTTTATGAGCCTCTTTCGTCTTCGCCACTCCTGAATGTGGTCAGATAGGTGAGTGGCTTTATTTTGTCTAAAAGTAGACAAAAGTTCTGTTCCGGCATCATACCGAACAGGAAGTTGGAAATGGTTCAAAAAGACGGTTGCTAGGTCCCCAAAACTAGAGAAAGTAGCCGCAGGTAGTTCAATGTACCATTTGGCTGCAGGACCAGTTAAGGTCCTTTGAAACAATCTCAATTTGATGGAATCCTCGTTTAAAGAATTGGAAGAACACCAAAGGTGGAAGGTAGTGACATGGTCACCAGGATCTTCACCTGTTTTGCCTTCGAATTTTGGAATATCCGAAGGTAATTTGGTGGGAACTGATGGCCACGTGGCATTATGACACACAGGATCATTTGTCAGTTTAGAAAGGTCTGGCAAATTCAAAGTTGCCAGAAAAGGTAGACGAGGCTGGTAAGATGATGCTTGATAAGGGGAACCACCCATCGTTTGTCCCATGAATTGTTGGTAGGGGTTTCCCCCAGCCATCTGGTGATAAGGGTTGCCCCCGGCCATGTGCTGATAGGAGTTGCCACCTACCATCGGTTGATAGGGGTTTCCCCCAATTAACTGTTGGTAGGGGTTACCCCCAGGTATTTGTTGGTAGGGGTTGCCCCCTGCCAGTTGTTGTTGTTGTACGAAAGAGTTATTAAAATTTCTCCACCCATACGAGAGTGGATTAGTGCTTTGCGGGTTCGTCCACTGTGGCTGGGTGTTAGCCCCACCATATTGCTGGTTAAAAATATTACCCCCTCCCCCTGAGAATAAGGAAAAAGGGGTGTTACCTGCAGGCATGTTACCTTGATTCAAGTTAGGGCCTACAAAGGTATTGAAACTAGTAGAAGCTTATGTGGACGGTGCAGTCATGGTACCCATGACTGGCATGTTTGCAGAAGCACTTGGTCCTACCACAGGTGTGGAAACCCAAGTACTAGGAATCTGATATAACGGTTGGGAAGTAGAAGGTGTTGCACAGTTGGTCGTACTGCTAGGCCCAACAGTAGATGTAGGAATAGATGCCATCGTTGTAAAACTAGGCATACCTAATGTACTAGTGTTGAAACTGAAAGAGGAGTAGGCACAGATGTGGTTTGTGCCTAACTAGGTGTAGCAGTAAAAGAAGGGTTAACTGTGCTGGTATTCATACCTAAAGTGGGAGTTTGGGGAACCCCCTGTTCACCTCCTGAGTTAGACATCAGATGATCGGGAAAGGAAAGATCTGCACTGAAAAGGGGCTGCTGGAAACCAACAGGTGACAGAAGCGGAATTCTAGTATTGGTTAAGGGAGGATTGAAAGGAGTGCTATACTCCGCGGAAGTAAGATCTTCCACCTCAACAGTACTAAAGTGTTGCTGATCTGTGGTACCTGGTAGTGGTTCCTCAAGAACCTCAATTTCAAGGTTTTCTGTTACAAGGATTTCTTCAAGCAATTCTATTTCAGAGGTAATTTCTGAAGAAATACCGGGGTTTACCCGCTGTCGTTTGGCTGGTTGTATAGGTTCTGTTCTAACTGGTGGAAGGTTTTGAATCCTTCTCGATCTACGGAGTTGTTGATTCTCCGTGATTATAAATATAAAATAACAAACTAGAACCTAGTGGCCACTACAACTAGGGGGCAAACAGCATGCCAACTAAAAAAAATATCCTAAGTATACAAACCAGGCAAACAAAGATGCCTTCCGGAGAAGAGTCTGGGATGATGAGGGCCCAGAACAGATCAACGAAGGAAGAAAGACAGTTACCCGGGGTCCACAATACAATGACTAAGGGTGCAAGCGCTGGAATCACCCAACCGCCCTCCCAAAGACCTGTAAGGGGTTTCCTCCCACGTTTGTCTTAGGTACAACAGATATACCCTCTGCTGTCACCTGTGTATGAACCTAGAGTCTGATACTATGAATACCACAACACCGAAAATTCTTGGGGGAACAGTCACCAGTCGAATCAAAAAACGTGGGCAGGGTAGCTAAGCCCGAAACTCGAAAGAGTCCCCAATACGCAATCCGATCCTGGCGTATGCTCGAACAGTAAGTAGGAGGAGTATTCCCACAAACTGATCTCGCAATGACCTAATACATAGATCCCAGGCAAATTTTGAGTGAGGTGGGTTTACCTATGATAGTCTCACTACGATTTTTGCGCAATGTGTGATCTTGGGTGGTTTAAGGTGATTTAAACCCAAGATCCTAACCAAAACTAGTTGGTGTAGTGTACCCTAAAAAGAAAAATGTTTCTATTTCATTTTATTAGTAAATTTTAGGGCGGTTATTACTCAAAAAGGGTAGTGGGTGTGTGAGCGTGGTTATAACAAGAAAACAAAAGTGCAAATATAATTCAATATTTCTTACAACAAAGCTTTTTTCATTTTTTATATCTACTTCTTTCCAAAACTGAAAATCTAAGCAAACTTACTTAAAAAAATTTTGTTTTCTTTTTTGAAATTATACTAAGCTATTTTGCAATAACTGAAACAAGTTCTACTTAAGCTTAAAATACCAATTTTTTTTTTTTGCTTTTTTAATAAACGAAAAAGAACTATGCAAAAATGGAAAGCCAAATAAAACTTTTTATGCAAAGTATGTAAGTATGGCTAAAAGTTCTTAGGCCTATAGCTGTCGAAACCCTAGCTCGATAAAGACTTGATCTACAGGTTTTTTACAAAGAAAAAAGCCTCTAAACTTGGACACCAAGTGGGAGAAAACAAAGGAGAAAAATACCAAAGGACTGACCTAAAGTATCTAGCCCTAGAAAGACCACAAATCCAAGCACAAGTAGACAAGCAAGCTGCCCTACTAACACAAAGAAACTGAGAGATGAAACTAGCCTACAGCTGTTTAAAAAGCACTTGTAACCAGCAGAAGACAATGAGTCTAGGAAGAATGAAACTTGACCAAAAAGAAGACAGCCTAGAAGATCTACCAAGGACCAAACCCTAAACAAAGGATGGGAGTAGTAGAGAGCAGACAACGTCACCACAAACAGCAGATACAGGAAGTATGCAGGTTTGTAAACTGTCAATGAGTAGTCAGGGTTTAAAAAGATGGAAATGCTCAACATCAAACACTCCCTAGTCTTCCAAAAAGTCAATAAAAAGTCCCAAAAGTTCCAAAGGTCAACAAGCGGTTTAAAAGATGGGAAAAACTTCAAGAGAAGGTTCTTATGACTTAAACAACAGTTAAAACCTCATGCAACAATCCCAAGGATCCCACAGCAAAGTCAGCAAATCATAAAAAAGGGCTAAAAAACAAGCAAACCAAAAATAGACTGCTTCAGAAAGTGTACTCTACTGTGTAGTAGAGCAACTCGCGCCCATACAGAAACGGGCGCTACTGTATATATGGCACAGTAGCGTATGGGCGCTACTGTATATATATCAGAGTAGCGCTCATATCTCAAAGACTTGAAAACTGACTCTGGAAGGTATCAAAAACTGATGAAATCAGGCAAGAAACAAGCAAGGGCTACCTATAAAGTTTCTTGACACATCAAAGAAGTCAAAACAACCTGAGAAGACACACAAGAACAAGGTTTCCTAAAGCCAAAAACTCTATTTCCCCAGCGGAGTCGCCAGTCTGTTGGCGGGCATTTCTACCCTATAGCAAGGAAACTAATGCTATCAACTTGGTTGGGGTGACAGGTAAGTGTATTGATGCTATTACAGAGGAATTTACAAAAAGAAATAGATTGTAGATTTAGGGAACACACCTTTTAACCGAAGTCTGATCCTAGCCTTGACTCGATCTCGTGTTCAGCTTCCAAATCTACCTTTCCTTCAGCAAACCTGCAACAACAGTACCTTTCTCAAAACATTTTGGGCAATATATAAAGATTGAAATAAACAAAAGCAATGTTTAACATTCAGCATTGACCAAAATAAATCCAACTTAAAATGCCATTTCATAACACATTCAAATTGGAACAAGAAAAACACTTCAACCTTTATTTGTCAAAAATAGAATGATGTACAAGTATACCTGATAATGAAACAGGCTCCTGCAACTAGATTCTGGGCTCTGGCTCTGCTCTGGCTTGGATGTCTTCTGCAACAACTCCTCCAATGCAAGCTTCTTCAAAGTTTTTCCATTAATCAATCTCACTAACTCCAATTTCTAACCCTTCTCCTTTAACCTTCTTGGTATTTATAGGTTCAAAGAAGCAGTTCAGGTCGAGATGTAGTTATGGAGGAAGTTGGGGGAGTTAGGAAACTGCCATCAACTAATCCTCCTCGATGAATAAATTTATTTTTTAATTATCTTTTAAGATGTACGCGACTCTTCTTCAGTGGAGTAGCGTATAGGGCGCTACCCTAGTGTTTAACAACTAGCGCTCAATTGATTTAGAATTGTGAGCGCTACTATGCTACATTGGAGTAGCGTATACTTGGATATGGGCGCTACTATTATACAGTGGAGTAGCGTATGGGCGCTAGTCTCTTTGAGTAGAGTAGCGCTCATATCTCAAAATGATATTTTTTGTGTTTTTCCAGTAATGTCAGGAAATGGAATGAGTTGTCATATCAACCAAGGTCAACCTGCTTCTCCATCCAAGTTGTCCTTTTGTGTGATCAGCAGCTCAGGGTGATCACGGACGGAGAGGTGCAAGTTTGACCTATAACAATAGCCAGTTGCTCGGAGCTACTTTGTTTTAGGATAAGTGTTCTATTGGTTTTAAATTCTAAAATGTTTTATTCACTGTCTGTTATGGAAATGTTGAATGTATGATTAAATCTATAAATGAATTACTTCCGCTGTGTTATTTATATATACCCACATGCATATGTATTCTGTTTACATGGAATTTATTTAAAGATTATGGGGCTAGATGTATGGAGTTAGTATCACGTTCTCTCCCTTGATGGGTCCATGAGGGAGGGTTTGTGACAGTTCCCTATCCAAGTGCTAGATATAAACTATGGACATCTTAGACTTCATACTATGAAGTTGTCTCAACTTACATCGAGGTCACTCGAACCCAATGAATACATAATTATTCTCCAAATGCACCAAGGTTACTAATAAAACAGAGATATTATCCCCACCTCAAATAAATATAGTTTCATCCTCGGATAGGGTGGAAAAACTTGGTCAGGTTGAAAGGAAGTGAATAAAACTCTTCACTTCTAGGCTCCTTTTTTTAATGTATGGAACTTATCCCACCAATGCCAACCTATGTCTTTCCTTGTTGTGGCCTTCCCCATATGTAGACTATCATCAAAAACAATGCTACCATGCCAATAACTAATGGTGGTGATGAGAAAATCACATTGATGTCATTGATCTGTGAAAAAATCCATTGAAATATAGCACATGTTAAAAGTTAAAACATTACAAATTTCAAGAATGAATGGAATGTTCCCACAACAAACTGCTATCCAAAAATTCTCAATCTAGTCCCTGAGAAAAGTTGTAAGAGTCCTACCTTTAGTGCATGGGTATGAACTGGACCATGACCAGTAGCAACCGTAAATTCGTTGAAGTACTGTGGTACCGATAAGCATAAAAACAGATATAACCCCAAGATGAACCTCGTCCTAAAACTAGATAGGTAGGAAAATTCCAGGAAATTGAGACCCTCACCAGTTGCTCATGAAGAAAAAAATATCAGACACAATACAAAACCCAAAGAAATGTTGTTTTACCCTCTATGTTGAAATTGCATCATACAAACTACGTATCTGCCAATATGAGTTAGGGTTTTGCACATACATCCATAATACATTATAACTAACATACTAATTGATTGACTTTGTAGTTCGGCACAGGGGTTTTGTGTATGCATACCTACATAACCAAAGAGGAGATAGTACAATGCAACTACAATGGGTGCTAGAAGAGGATAAATACCAAAATGACAACAATATCCTAGTTTGAGTTGACTATCACCGTGAATAGAGAAGAATATCATAAATCTTGCTGCTATCTAGATCACCCTGCGACTTCCAACTTGTGTCAACCCCAAGAGACCAGTATTCTCATTGCAAATTCCCAAGATAAGACACAAATTTCAGAGTTAATACTGGGAGAATTGGATCAAACTGCAGCGAAGAGTGCTTGGTTCTTACACTGATACGGTGGACCCATTTCCAGTTCGAGACATCCCATCCAACAAAATCCCAACTCCGTGTGGAAAGGACCATTACATTACATACACAACAATGATGCAATCTTCCAATTACCCGAACCCACAAGGGTGGAAACAATGAATCCATTTTCTTACCTACCATCCTATACTGAGGATGAGGACAGATGGAGGTGGAGGTGTGGCACTTGCAAACCTTGAAACAACAAAGAATTCTCTAGAAGACTGCAAATTTAAAAATAAAGTAATCAATACCAGCCTTGGTTTATAGAAAAGTTAGAACCATAGATAACTATAAAAAAAATTCAGCAAGGCAAAGCAAATAAAAGAGAAGAAAGAACATCAGTTGTATGTCAAGCATCCAGACCTCAACAAGAGACACAAATTATGTTGCCATCATTGCGAAAGCTTGTTCTTGGTGCTCCCCATTAAAATGGATATGGAATCCTTATCCTACAGAATAATAAAAACCATGCTGAGGCTTTGCATTGAAAGTACCATAT
The DNA here is from genome assembly GCA_027924585.1 of Larix kaempferi. Classification (NCBI taxonomy): domain Eukaryota; kingdom Viridiplantae; phylum Streptophyta; class Pinopsida; order Pinales; family Pinaceae; genus Larix; species Larix kaempferi. The sequence continues at coordinate 3,282,062 of BSBM01000011.1, forward strand.
GAAATGACATAAGAAATAGTATGAACACTTCTTATTAGAAAGCATACCAATGAGCACTTCCAACTAGTCCAGAACAGCTTGTTCGACAATGGATTTGGGTCTTTTGGGGGTTATGCTTGTATGCTTTACCTACAGTGAGAATATGGGTGTATGCCCACACAATAGCAACTACAATCATGATGGGAAAATGCTCAAACAAAGGTTTATCCATTACATAAAAACCAAGTGCAAAGAGAAAAACAATTACCATGTTGGACTTTAGCAACAACATTAGAAATCAATCCCAAAATAAAATCGACCAGTGTCTCTGGTGGGATAGACAGAACAAGGGAGGCTTGGGCCTCCAAATCCACAACAACATTCTTGGGATTAGAACTAGCAGTTGTCGGCCTAGTAGAGACGGGAGGGTGCTTAATAAGAACTGTATATAAGCTCGCTCTCCCTATCAAAGGTGGGGTGTCCATTTGTTTTGGTTTAGATCGGCTATTTTAATTGAAACCCCCTTCCATCAAAGGTGGGGTGTCCATTTGTTTTGGTTTAGATCGGCTATTTTAATTGAAACCCCCTTCCAGATAGCCCAACATCGCTCCCAGGCATGGATAGAAACAACTCGCAGAGTCTTTACTGGCCCTTAACTGAATATTTACCAATCTGCAAGCCTTAAATCTTGACAGACCACCATTTTTCTAGTTTTTGAGAGGGTAAGTAAACACAGGAAGCATTATAATACTAAGAATATGTTACAGATAAAAGGAATCCAACGAAGCTCGATAGTGACCATGCGTACATAGAGACTGTCTCCATCTTAATTAAGTCAGACAATAGAGAGCCAACAGAGAGGTGACGTGGCTCGGGGCACGTGGCAAGTGAAATCCTATGCCAGTTCATGAGGATGGCATCGCTTCTCTCCATTCAATTAAAGTTAAAAAATTGATAAAAATAAAAATCATAAAATAGAGTTTTTTTATAAATTCGACACAAGGATTAAAAATATCAATGCCGGGGTAAGGACATATTAATAAGGCATAGCGATTCATATATGTACACGATCCAGGGACATAACAATGCAATGAATGTCTGGGAATTGCTGTGAGATCTCCACACCACGGTGGCAGCCTCAGTTAGCACGGCAGTCATGTACACTTTATCGTTCAATTGCTCAAACACTGGATTGCAACACCTTGCAACTGTCTGTGTTATCAATGGCGTTCGAGTGGGTGTAACAAAACAAGTAGAAGGAATCCTCTGTCAGTTGTCACAACGGGCTCACCCACATCCACGTACGCCTTGTGGGGGAAGCTTACTTTTGTCCGACCGTATGCACTCGTAAAAGAAAATCCTTAATTGCAGTGAATGCAGATGGAAGAATAAAGGGAGATCGCCAACACGCTCACCATCACATAGGGAATCCTTCGTCAAATGAAATTCAAAGGTTATGAAGCTCACGTCATCCCCAAATTACATTAGATTTTGAGTCCATATTACAATTAATCAAAGATCAAGTAAAGAGAGATCGCCAACACGCACAAGATATGCTAAAATATATGGCTTGTTGTACCAATGGGCAACATGACAATAAAAATAAACAATTTAATATGGAAACTATGGCGTCTTCTAAAACTGCCACGATAAGTGTATACACAAATTGATATGATAGAATTAAAGCCCTATTGCTGCTATTTTTGTGAATGCCTCGATACTTCTATAGTAATTTCACATAGATAGTTACACCAGTCAACAAGGAAATCGGCTAACTCAGACGATTTCAATGAAACTCAGCATATATTCATGTCACACGAAGTCCATACCATCAACAAATTAAGGGATCTATTACTATGGAGTCTCTCACCAATCGCTAACAGAATTATAGAGAATCTCCACCAGTGAACCTATGCCACCAAGAAATGAAATATAACTGCTTCAGACATGTGAAGGCAAGTTTATCAATAATGAACACTGCAAAAATTATCACACTGTTAATGCAAGCACAAAACTGTAGAAAGAATTCGCAGAAGATGTCAAATATTGTTACAATGTCCTTCACCAGATCGCCAGAAAGCTTCAAATTTGAAGCCTTTGGGGCCCTTCAAAGGCCATTTTACACGTCATAGAAGGCCACTTCAAATTTTACCATGCAAAAGAAATTTAATTTCATGGTAAGCCCTTCAATAATTAAATTAACCACTATTGTTTAAAATTGCAACATAAGGGCAGCTTCAAATTTCACCCATCAACAGTTTTCAGTGGGAAATTGGGAATGCGGCTACTAGCTAGGTGACTTGGGAGTGGGACTTGGTACTCAGTTACTCTCCAATCTCCACGTGTGCGATCATCGATGGATCATGCACCATTGGGCCTCTAATAATATCATTGACCAGTTTACGTGGACGGGATTACATTGTGCAGCCTATGGCTTGAATGCTTCTAAGTTCTCGTGTTAGCGGCAAGCACTTACGTGTTTAACACATTTAATGGCAGCAACAACTTTATTAAATATAGTTGGTGGTTCATACGTGTTGCTGGAAGCGGGCTTACCAAGTTACCAGCTATCACATACCAATTCATGACTTCTGATTCCGTGAGTTAATTGAGTATTCAATGTATAATATATTATGTTAATGTGCCCCAAATTTGGCATTTCAGACAAACTCCACAATCCATAAACTTCTTGTAATGTTGCAAGCTTCCGCTCCCGCCCATGTCCCATGCCCACAACCCTTTGTTTTCTTTGTTGTATCAGTTTAATCCTACCGTCTACGGCTCCCAGCCTCACACCCTGTGTTTTCTTTGTTGTATCAAGTCAATCCTATGGCTCCCGAGTCCCACCTTGTGTTTTCTTTGTTGTATCAAGTCAATGCTCGAATTCCATGCTTCCATGGCTCCGACCATAAATATATAATATTACAGGAATACAAAAAAGCTTTTGCTTACACCCCTGCTCCATTGTGTTCGAGCTACTTCCAAGTTCCACCTACCTTATCTCCTCTAGTCCTCCAGGAGAGTTTGCAGAGCGAAGCTGCCAATGTCGGCCTGCCATAAACAAATATAAAGAAATTTGTTTTCTTTGAGGAGCTCAACTTCAAGGTTAACTAGATTGCTGACATCCTGTGAATTTACAGGTATGTACATCATTTTATCCATTCATGATCCCATTAATTATTTAAAAAATTTGTTATTTGATTAAAATTTTGTAACTTCAAAGTTCAAACACAATATTATTATTTGATTGAAAATTTGTAACTTCGAATGGGCCTTGAAGGATTCAAATTTGAAGCCTATACCCAAGAGTGGGTTTGTCACAAATCTTTGTTAGATGTTGTTCAAAACGGAATTTATTGATTCCCAACCATAGCAACAACAACAATTGCTTCTTTCTTCATATGTTATGTATACACGCATATGATTCCATGTGGTCCTTGCCTTGCCATATTTTCCATTGTCGCTCGATCAAAGATCTTGAGAATTTAGTCGCCCTTTAACTTTCCTGAAATGGAGGGGACAAGGAAGACCATTGTTTTCACTCTGAAACTGAGTGCTTCCCCACGCAGTTGCCACTGGCCACAGTTGCAGCCCTACGGGAAATAGGTGTGTGCATTGCGCCCCCCATCTTTACCAAAAAGCCTAGGGATTTGGGTAAGTTCCCACTCTACGAGCATCTATGCATCTAGTTAACGAGTCAGATCAAGAATCCAGACTTTGTATCTAAAACTGTATTGCATGAGCCATTTTCCCCAATTGCTCAGTTGTCGACTCGACACCTTCCTCTAGTACACGGTTTAAGATTCATGGGATTTATTAATATGAATACCATCGATGCGACTACACTTACAATCCCAACTAGCTATCGAATTTCAATATGATTGAGAATATGCAACAACATCTGGTGAAGGACAATGATGAAAGCTGACAATTTTCTTTGAATGCCCAGTGCCCACTCCTACGTTCGACTGTACAAACTTGGACAAAAATGTTTTTGCAATCTTGATTTTTAGAATGACAATGCTACTTTACCTTTTGATTTTGTTTCCCTTATCGGTTGGTCTTGAATAGAACATGAACTTCAACCATATAACAAGAACTTCAACCATCTATGCATCTCCTCTCTACTTGGTCAACCTATGTTTTACTTATGCTTCACAACCCATCCTCTACTCCATCATACCACAGAATTGGTATGTATAACGAGATCTAGGGGGAGAGCTATAAGGAATAAGTAGTCAGGGTCCTTAATCAACTATTGAGAACAAAAGCTTCCTGGAGTCGGATAGTTCTCTTTGCTCAAACCATAACATAGCATGTAACATGTAAGGAGCACTTAAACTTATTCTATCCCAAGTACGTGTGGCATTCATAGTGTTGAATGAAAAAATAGAACATATATTGTTGTCATTGGCATTCAATTCTATTGTAGGGCACACAATTAGAGTGACAAAGAAACTTGTTATTGGTTTTCAATCCAATCCAACTTCTTTGTTGAATTATTCTCTTTGATAGACTTGCGTGAAGGAGGATTATAAATGGCATAGGAAACACAGTTGTTTGATAGGGGTGCATGAAAGTGAATTATGGTCCTCAATTCAACAAAGTAAACAAAAGTTACCATTCAGATTCTTTCCCTTCACCTTTTTTATTGCTTTTCTGCATACATCTCTATTGTTCACTAATTTAGCAACAGATACAGACTAGACTCAGCGCCTAATGTTTTTGGCTCCTGAAACAATTTATTCCTTTTCTGGCTTACATTATCATTTTTGTCCATTGTTAAGTAGGCTAGATTTTATGTAGGCTAGAATTTAAATATTAGTTTGAAGAATGCTAGTGATTTACCAAGATTGAACTTTTCCAAGAATAAGCATCGCATTGCTTTTAGAAGAGTTGAAGAACCCAATTCTTCATCGAGCTTGTATTTTTCGAAGTAGCCTAGGAACCCATTTTAAGGGGTATTAAATATTATTAAACTGGTTAAAAGTTGGATTAGAATTGGGCTAGCAAGCTAACTGTAGCTTCACTGATGCAGAAAAAAAATCTATAAAATTAGTTATGGCAATTCACACTGAACATATGGAAAGTGGATTTTCTGTGTGTCTCCTAAGTTATGTTTCACTAATAAATTCCTCATGTTCAGGCAGATCATAAAAGAGTAAAATAGTATTAATTTTGGTTGTAAGGATGAAAGTTGTATTGGAATGGGGTTAGCAAGTTAACTATATTATTATACTGGTTAAAAATTAAGAAATAAAGCCTCTCAACTTTACTACGTAAGTAAACAATGAAATTTTGATGTACTAATACATTTTCAAATGAAAAGAATGACTTATTTTTAAGTGTCGGCATTGAAGGGTTCAATATCTCATAGCCCTTCAAAGTGAAATGGGACCCCACCCTTCAAATTTGATCCTTGATCGCCAGAATGCCACGATTGCTGCCAGGATAAACGTAACCGTTAATTGCAGTGAATGCGGATGGCAGAATAAGGCATCACCAAACTAAAAACTCAACTGATTGAAAACCCCCGACGTCACAATGTACAATCCAGTAGGGATAGGCGGACAGATGTCCGCTGGTTTCCCCGCTTCAAAGTTCAAGGCAAAAATAACTTATTAAACCAAAGTGAAACATTGTAAAGTGAGAAATTGATTTTTTGACTTTTGTGCCATTGGAACTAATATGTCCAAAATGATCACAAGATGTCACGGACATTGTTGGCCCCACTTTTCTAGGGATAGATATTGTTTTCCTGTCTTTGTGGAAGTATCAGAGTACATAAGTGTTATAATCTGCAAGCTCCACTTAGAGGTCTATGCAAATAGGGTAGAGCTCCGTGCTCAAAAAAATGGGGTTAAAGAAGGGATCTTGGAGTCTTGAGGAGGACAAAATTCTTGTCAACTAGATTCATAAGAATGGGCATGGGAGCTGGCATGCTCTTCTCGAGCTCGCTGGTGTGTACTATATATATACACTGGCCACACTCCATATTTATTCATTGTAATTTTACTATATATATTCCTTATTTTTTAGCGTATATATATATATTTTGTTTTCCGTCTATCCAGTTATTGAGACACAATACCAAGAGGTGATCCTTCACACAAGAACAAGAGTAAACTATTATTCAGTTGCATGGAATTCTAGGGAATAAGTTACAAAACAAACAACCGATATAAGTAATTATTCCATATTATTACGATGTATAATTTATTTAATTTTTCTTATGCTTGTAGATTGTTTGGCATATACTTATAGCTCTTAGGCAGAACAAACAACGAGATCAAGAATTTTTAGAGCACTGATATGAAGAAGCATTTGTTGAAGATGGGACTTGATCCGTCGACCCATGCGCCTAGAGGAGAAGTCAATCCCACTGCCCTAGGCACTTGGCCCTCACAAGGCACAAGGCACAGTGGGAAACTGCAAGACTTGAAGGAGAAGCTCATCATTCAAGAGAATCACCGTTCATGTCCTCTAATTTTGTTGTTGGTTATAATACCAATATCATGATGGAAATTATCACAATGCCAAGCAATAATCCAAAACTAAAATGGCTAGTAGTGGGGTTAGTTCTACATTAGCTTTCTCGGAAAATGTAAGTTTTTTCACTCTTCCAAGTTTATCAAGATTGCACAGAGCGCATGGAATAGAGCATACACAGTAAAGAAAACCCTTCCCAATCTATTTATGATTTTTTGAGTTCTCACAAACCACATGAAAAAGGGCATACACAAAATGAAAAGGTAGCAAACTAGAATTATAATAAAACCACGCTAAAATAAAAGAATATGAGATCATTTTTAAAAACACGTAACTTGTTATAATGTATCTCTAGATCTAATAAAATGGTTGTATCTTGGGTAAACAAAAAACCTTTTCCAGTGAAACGAAAAGTGTTTTCAATTGGAAACAACACTCTAGACACAATGGAGAACCTCTCACAGCCCAAAAATGCATAGAAATATCAGAACCATAAATCCTTTCTTGGCCTTGACAACATTAGTTCAAAATCTAAATCACCAATGGAAGCCAAACTTCATAAGAGCTCTAATACCATGTTCAACTACACATGATATTTCCAAGAGATTGAACATATTGAGCAGTAGCTCACAAAAATTTATCATACATCAACACACGGATGTTTTTATGTGGTTTAAACCCTCGAAGAGGAAAACACTCCATGACCCTAGCCAAATAGATACTTGAGGCAATATTATTATGAAAAAGAAAAATAATGTTACAAAGAGCTTCTCATACTCGACCAACTAGAAAATAGCCCTCCATGATTTTTAAATAGAGATCATGGACCAATTAGGTTTTAAGTCATAGATCAAAGGTTATTAAGATCGATGAGAAGATGAACCGTTGGATCACTCTACGTCAAGAACATATCATGATCATCGGATTACATATGTACAAATGCATACTAAAGAAAAGTCACTTGGATTTAAGGAAATCAACTCATTTTCAAGATGTTGACCTGAAATCTTATTACATTTACAAAACATAGTTTCCAACTTTTCCCAAGCTTTATTTGGTTAATTAATGCTTTGATAGATGGAATTGTAAATCGGTAGAAATTGACATCTCAATTAATCCATGGGTTTCATCACATTTATAAGTCCATTTTATTTTCTTATCATCATCAATGGGTTCTTTCTCTTTTCCTAAGATAATCTAGTAAAGTCCCCTACTTTGTACGACATCGTCCATATGGCCTTTTCATGAGAAGTAATCAAAACTAATAAGCAGAATATCACATGGAGTGGCTAGACTATAATATGCAGGCTTCAAAAATAGAAACTAATGGTCTAAATGCAAAGATATAAAAAAATAGGTAGTTTAAAAAAAACAACATTAAAAATGGACTTTAGATGCCAAAGTTGTACCATTTTGAAGACAAACATAAAAAATAACAAAGGAGCCATGTGGTAGGAAAAGGTTGATCCACGTGATATTGGTAGCAAAAAATGCAACATAGGATCTTCTCTCTTACTAACTTTGCCTATAAAATCATTGTTACAAATAAGTTCCTTCAAAATAAGGGACCCGCTTTTATAAAACAAGTCACGAAGCAGTTTTACAAGTTACTTTAAAACTTAAAGTCACATGAACTTTTACAAAAGGTAATAAAAAGGACTTGAACCCAAGGTCATTTACTTTTAAAGTAAATTTTAACCAAGTGAGCTAAACAAAATATTTAGTAATATTATGGAGGAGAATGGTTGTGGTGGTGGTGGTGCGTGTCTTCCCAAAAAATGTGTTTTTTGGCCTACAAGACACTTTACACAACCACACAAAAAACAAATAATGAATAATGAAACTAAAATGTATCATATATTTGGGGTTAATATTTGGTTTGTTTTCCTGGAAAATGTAAGTTTTCTCATATGGTTTACCGAATTTGCACAACAAATACCATACGCAATAAAGAAAATCATTTCCACATGTTTCTAATTTGTCGAATTCGCACAAAGTACATGAAAAAGAGCACATGCAGATTGAAAAGGTAACAAACCAAAAATGCATTAAAAAACATGTTAAAATATGAAAGAATCTGAGAAAAAAATTTCAAAAATGTGTAACTATAAACAATATACCTCTCAATTTGGTAAAATGATTGTATCTTGGGCAAACAAAAACATTTTTCAGTGAAATGAAAAGTGTTTCCAACTGAAAGTAACACTTTGGACACAATGGAACAACTCTTTAAACCTAGAAATGCATAAAAATACCATAACAAGAAATTCTTTGATGTTTTGGAAACACTGGTTCAAGATCTAGATCACCAATAGAAGCAGAACTTCATAAGATGTCTTATACCATGTTGAACTATCATAAGATATTTCGAAAAGCTTGAACACCTTGAGTAGCCGCGCACACAAACAAATCACAGATCAACACATCTATGTTTTTACATGGTTAAACTCTCGAAGAGGGAAACACTCCATGGCCCCATCCAAATAGCTACGTGAGGCAATATTATTATGCAAAACAAAATAATATTACAATGAGATTCTCATAATCTATCATCAAGCAACAGACTCTCCTTGTTGTTTAAATAGAGATCATGGACCAATAAGGTGTTAAGCCATGGATCAATGGTCATTCATATCGAGGTGAGAATGAACCATCAGATCATTTATGTCAAGAACATATCGTGACCGTCAGATTTCATATATGCAAATGCATACTAAAAAAGCACACTTTACCTAAAGATACATTATAACAAGTTGATCTTAACTAACTCCTAAGTGTCTAAATATCCTATTATTCTCATCTTGCATTCTAAATTTTCTAGTTAGTTGTTACTTTGCATTTGCTTTCATTCATAGTTAGTAATTCAAGTTATTAATTTACAATTGCATATAAAATTCATGGCACCTTTATGTTTGTACGAACTCTCGAGTTGATAATTTAAGAAATGAGCTAAGGGATTCAATGTTTAGGGCTGCAATTCTTTGATCCATCACCAATGTACAAAACTTGGATGAGGAAGGCTCCATTTGGCTCCAGTCGGTAGCAGTCTTGGCTTCTAGAGAAAAACAATTGCACATGCTCATAATCAAAGAAGTTTTGATCCAGTAGAAATATATGATGCCATAAGATGCCACTTGGGAACCAACAAAAAATTTACAACAATTTCCTCATTTTTAGTGCTGAGGACAATGTTTATTTTGAAGGGGCGGGGCATGCTAGGGCCTTATCCAACCCACCTTACTTTAGGAGTTACACATGCATTATATGCATCCATGTCTTTGGAATGAGGCCAAGTAGTTAATACTCAACAATCGATGTAAAAATGGTCTCTCTATTAATTAAGACCCACTAGGAAGTTGGTACTTGTTAGTTATTAGATAATGTTAAGTAGTTGGGGTTTTGGATCTGGGATCCTATTTAAAGTGCTATAAGGATATGAAGGTTTTTTTCAGGAATTATTGTATCAAATATTTTCTCTAGCGAAAGGCCACCCAACCTTAAGAGGGACGTGAACATTGCTTCCATAAATTATTCTCATAATATAAAGCTTATTTCCTACAATATCTATCTTTCTACTATCTAATGTTTTGCACTATACATTCTATTTTATTTCATCTTAAGCTATGTATATCACATAGCACCTCCTCCACAATCTTGGAATGCTCATACATTAAAATAACTAACGACCAATGAAAAAGTGAACCCTCTTTTCTCATATTAGGATTTTGATAGCTATAATTAGGTTTAGGTTTAGGTCTAGGGTTTCAAAACCCTCTTGGAACCTCCATGATGGTTCTTGAAGTTTACTTAATTTCTTCATGTTACTAAATCCCCATATTCAAATGATGGTGAGCTGACATGGTCACCACTTTGACATTTGGGGAATACTTGGATGGTTACCTTGTCGAGGCCCAAACATTCTTATACAAACTCAACTTTGAGTTCACAATAGTCCAATGGAAATCTATTGATGAAAATAATAATTGTCCTCAATGATTTGGTATGACTACATGTATCTTAAGCCATTGCAGGGCCAAAAAATCTATTTACGACCTCAAAAATATATTTGAAGTTAATGACCTGAATTTGACAAAATAAAAGCTATCTTTAAGATATTCCAAATCCTAATATCATCCATATAGGGCGTTAATATATTCATATGGTACCTATGTAGTTTCATTTTGGATCAACCAATTAGGAAATTTGTACTTATGAAGCCCCCTAATGTATCAATTTTACTCTCTCTTTAATTCAACATTGCCGGGAGTAAAAAACAAATCATGAAGGACCTACAAACTAATTTCTCAATTTTTCAGGGTGGATTAGACCCTTTAATAGTTGAAACACATAATTTCAAAGGTTCATCAGAAATTATGAGGCTTCTCCATCTCATTGATGATCATATGAAGTAATCAGAGGTATGACACCTTCATAGCCTTCCAAACACCAAAGTTAAGCTTGAAATATTGTTTTTGAATATTTACACTTATCACAATGCCTTACATGCAAACTTCGGATTAAAATTAAATTCGAATAATTTTCAATGCAATTAAAATTGAATTAAAATGAGCATTAGTGGAATCCCTTGTTTTTTCAACTTTATAAAACCATAAATCCATTGTTTGACCTTGAATCATCAAACTATCTATGGCATAATATAAAAGACATGAATAACTTTCCAATTAGCGGTGATTCCACCTTCAAATCGATATATTTCATAATTTGTAAATCCAAACTACCTTATTGAGAGGAATTTTTTAATATTTCCTTTTGTACATATGGGCTTTAAAATCGAATTCCATCACTTATAGGCCCCCAAAAATGTGAGAGTAACTTATTTTTTAATTTAAAACACCCATTTTGATAGACCACCCAAAATACATAGAAGTCTCGTTGAGTTCAAATCAAGGGGCTTCACTCAATAAAATGCTATCATAGCACGTTCGTTTGTGGCATATGAAACAATACCCCTAATTTCACTAAATATTGGAAAATACCTTCCAAAATCGGTTTTTTTTGCCCCTCCCAATATGTCTTCCCAATTTAAAAAAACCCCTATTTTCAATAGATATTGTATGCATCAATTTTTTCATTAACATTTTTTATACCCCTTTTTCTACCTAGTATATTGATATGATTCCCCTCTTATGACCCCACAAGCATTCTACAATGCACCTTGCTTCTTTCGATGCACATCGCTTCACCCACAATGCAATTACTCAACCACATATCATATATGATTTGAAACATCTATCAATCTAATGAAGAGATAGGAGATCACTTCTTGTATGTCACTAGAGCCAATGCACATAGTACAACATTTAGATTGCATGTTGCAGTTCCCCAATCACTGACTAAGCTTGTTGTGGGCTAGGTATCCAAGCCCCCAGGGCCTGTAACAAGCTCTAGGACGTTGACTAAACCTCCCAAGGCTTGTAATAGGCACGAGTGGTTGGGTATTCAAGCCCCCAAGGCCTATCGAGGGCCTATAACAGGCCCTAGAGGCTTAGAGCCTCCCAAGGCTATTGGTACCAACTGGCTGAGTGCTATTGGTAACAATTGGCTGTCAATGACCACTGTCTCTTGACTATGATCAACTGGAAACTCACTTCACCATGAAACCCCCTGGCCTCAAGCATGCCTCAAGACGCAATTTCCCTCTGTACTAGTAAGCCCGAGCCTTGCCTCAACCCGATTTCTCATCCGGCCATGATCCCGCCATCTCCATTTGGCTGATATTTGTCAGCCCTCCCATATAAAAAAGACCCCAAAGTATTTTTGTATTCTTACATTAAATAAAAAAACCCTTTGCCCCTTAATATATAAGCAATATAATTTTTAGGTTTTCATGAATATTTAAGACCGCAATATGAATGAACGTGGTATTATATTGCCTTCTAGTGAAGCCCTCGTGGCTCAAAGTCCAAACATCCCTAAAAATGCTACTTCACTAACATCAAATTATCTCTAAGTGATATTCACCCTGCTATATGTTATTTTATCCAAGTGACCAAATTTACTTCATCTTCACATGATACAGTGGTTTTAAATGATGAAGGTGGCTTCAGAATGCTAAATGCACTTATGAGGAAAACATGGTGAAAACTACCACCTTGATTTGAAACTTGACTAAGAGACATTCGATAATAGGGAATGAATATCATAAGATTAGATGAAATTGGAAACTATACTCAACTAGGTAGTCTCATCTATTTCCTTCATTTAAACCATTTTGATGTGAACCACACACGTCATGTTTATCATTACATTTATGGTGCAAATACCATGAACCTCATAATGCAGGTCTGCAAGCTATTTGGTTATGATATTTATTCATTAGACATGGCCTAACATCACTACCATATGTTATGGTACATTGCTTATCTCTCTCTTGAACGTGTCAATGTCATTCCATTTACATTTACACGTTTCACTGTTGATTGGATACCTAGCCTTTCATGCTATTTCATGTAATTTCTTGAATTTTTATGATTATGAATTGAGTTTCATGATCAATCGTGAGGAGTCATGAGAATATACACAAAGGGAAATGAGGGGATGCTAAACCTCAAAATCATATAAGCCAAACATTAGTGAAGTCAACACATGGGCTAAGAACAATCTTATGCAAAAGCCACAACATGTAAGCAAAATGAAATTAAGACCAAACATGCCTAATCCAAACAATTAGGATTGCCATCAAGGCACACGTGATACTCCATTAAATGAAACCAATCAAGATCATAAAACATGACACACGCTACAAAGCTTCATTCAAACATGAAATCAAAACAATGGATTAGTATTCTCAACTCACAAGAAAATCAAAACGTATTCATTACAAGCAAAATTAGGCGAGAATTGTGCATTTGAAAATACGCTTTTTTTTATAAGGGGAGTCCCCAAGATTGATGATTTGAGAGGTGATTAGACAATGCGATGTTTAAGAAGTAGATAATTCTTTAAAAATAAGTTTTATTTTATGTTTTTATTGCCAATCAAATTTTAATACTTTGTATTGTAACATTAAAAAAAGATATTGTAGTATAATGCTCCTATTTAACTTGATATAATGAAAATGTAATAAATACAAATTATATTAATTATATTAATAAAATGTCACTATATTAAGTACTAATTTTGATAGGCGTTATTAACAAGAGAAAAATAGCTCATTTAACTAATCAATTAATCAAATTAAAGAATAATATTGTTTTATTTAGTTAAAAGTAATTTTAATGAAATATTAATTTGATATCTCTCTTGCTAAGTCGTTCATAACATTAACAAGAGCCACGTGGTGGCAATGTCCCCGACATTGCCATTGCCACGTGCTGTTGCAAGATGGAAAATGCATAGAAGTAAGAAGATCTTATCACGTTTCATTGCAGAATAATGGTAGGTACCTGGTAGTGCCATCCATGGATGGACATTATGGGGTCCCAACAACATCAACCACCTTAGCTTTCGATTCAATTAGGTGCATTCTTGCTATTGCTTCACGGTAGGACACTTTCTTGGCTTTTGAAGTAAGAAGATCTTGTCACGTTGAATTGCAGAATAAAGGTAGGTACCTGGTAGTGCCATCCCTGGATGGACATTATGGGGTCCCAACAACATCAACCACTTTAGCTTTCGATTCAATTAGGTGCATTCTTGCTATTGCTTCACGGTAGGACAACTTCCTGGCTTTTGTAAAGTGGTATCGTTTGCAATGTTCTCAAAAGAAATTAGCTGATTTATGTCATCTTTACAAAAATCATTCTTAAAAAACCATAAAAAGAATTAAAGAGCTCTTATTTGTTGAATTGGGTTTCTATTTAGTGTATTGGGTTAAAGAAGAATACTATTCGAGGACATATACTTATATGATGCTTCACCATTCAACCACATTGATCTTTGTGCAAGATTTTTCACTTCAATTAGAGTTTCACTTTGTTGAACTTTATGGCAATAAAGTATACTTTTTTATTTTACCAAACATCAAATTACAAAACATGTTGATTCCATGATACATCATACAAAGCATAGGAAATAGATAAACGATTAAGAGTTTAGGTCCATCATAGACATAATAAAGTAACAGGTATGTGTTACATGGTTATTGATTTATCAATATAGAAAATAATAATAATATACAGGGCATGTAGTCCTTAAATTTCTTTTCCAATTGCTAGTAACAAGGTCAATGCTTCTCACTATAATTTCTCGTGCAATGTTTTGGATGTCTGTAGTTGTAAATTACTAAACTATTTTCTTCACCCTTATTATCATATAAATTAATTAACACATTTATATAACAGTTTACATATTAAGAAGCTGAGTCGTTTACAAGCCAGGTTAGCCAATCTTACGCAGGATTAATATATGCAAATATAATAAATAATAAATAAGCATAAACAATTTTGTACGAAGACTAAGATTACCAAAATGAACGGATTTCATTTAGGGTTAGCTTGCCACCATAATCCAAACAAGAAGTGATAGATTATTAAGGGAAGTCATTAGGGTTAAATAACCAGTGGTTATCTTTAAACAGAATCGAAGAGCAATCAACACAGAGATTATAATAAGGCTTAAACAATTAATTTTTAGATTTGGATCAAGCTGTAACCTAATATATAATCATTGGGGATGACGATAGAGATCGAAGTAACGTACATAGATAGAATATATATTTCAGAAATATTTTAGTAACACTGAAAGCACTAGCTATAAACTAAAGAGTAAATATGCAAAAATTTACTATTCATATCACACAAAGAAATATCATACTCAAGAATATACAAACCCTTGACATAAGCTTTGAATTAAATTATATCAGTTTATAGTTCAATAAGCAGAACGATTCTCCACATATCTTCGCAGAGTCTCAACTGTAAAAGTTAAGAAATACAACCAGAGAGAATTATTTCCTACATAGTGTCTCTTGAGCGTTAGATCTACAGATAATAACCCAGAAAAGTTCATGACCTTTGGAAAATGCTCGTGAGGGAAAAAAGAGCCATAGCTATTTATAAAACTCAGTGGGTTGAAACCTCGATTAACCGTGTTGCACCAAAAATCAATTTATAAGAACATACCTATTGGAAACGCAACCGCTGGAAGCCAAAGATGCATCCGCCAAACTGCCACACACCCCATGCGAAAATAAAGAAGAAAAGGTCAGTATCTCGAGTAAATAGGCCAACACACAGAAGATCCATGGGAATTCAGTGCCTTAATAAGAAAAGGTTAGTATTTCGAGTAAATAGGCCAACACATGGAAAGTAGATCCATAGGCAATTTAGTGCCTTAATGACACAGTTGCCACTCAACACAGTAGACAGTAGGCATGCATGCAGCTTGCGAGATTAAACTAAACAATGCAATCATCAGAAATAAGAAAGCATTTGTCCGGAAGAACATGTATAAAAGCTTCGATTAATTAGGAAAACCTTAACATTGCAACCATTTATACATCTATTTTACACTATTTACATTATACATCTATTTCAAACCTATTACATTATGATTTTTACAAAGAGATCTTCACCCACAATACAAAATACATTTTATAAGAACTTACTTACAAAATATTGTTTCATGTTGGCCTGTGCTCTTCATCACCCAGGAACAAATGGATACTTCATACTGGTATTCCTGAATCCTGCTGCCATTTTATAGTTTTTCCAAAACCGCCTCTATCAAGATAATTTGTATATATAACCCAAAATTTCAACATCTAAACCCTACAAAATGATACTTTGATGTTCGCTCCTCAATCGACATGTTCATATAAAGGCAACGACATGTCTATTATTACTAAAACTGGCATCACTTTAAAATTTTAAATGCTGGAAAATGAGGGCCTTGATAACATCTTCACTCTGTCTACCGAAGACTCTGATGCATGCCTCCCTCACCTCGTATAATCCATGTGGTGTAATAAATGTTTGACATTCATCACCCATCAAACGCTTGAATTCTTCACTCTGCTCGGCTACTAACTTCCTGGATACCATTTGCAAAGTTCGGAATATCCCCTGGCAGTGTTCTGAATTGCCTCCATTGTTTCTCTTATCTAAGAAACACGGTTCTCCAACATCATGAGCAATAACTCGTTTGCTTGCGTTCCTTACTAATATGCATGCACATATGATGCACGAATCCAGTTCTTCTCTTCTTTCGTTTTCAAATTGATAGAGCTCCTGATAATCGCCTCCGCCTTCACAAAAATCCTTGCAAATTCATCCGCATTGAGACGTTGATGAAAAATGAATTGCTCATCCGCATTGAGATGCTGTTGATGAACAATGAATTGCTCCATTGATTTGTCATGCAATTGTTCAAATTGTACATTTATATACTTTAGGGCGCCCTTGAGAGAGCGCACATGAAACCCCAATGCTCGCACATGGCTTCCCGCTGGGTATCAAAATACGAAATAGTGATCTCCTCTCCTCTCTCGATGGTTTTGGCGGCATGGATAAACATGGCACTTCCCACTTCCAGCCTGCTCGAGTTCGGCAAGCAAGAATGGTTAATCATGGATGGCAACTGCCAAAGACAACAATACATCTGGTCTTTCTAGACGAGTTAGCTCCACCGGATAAGTTTTGATTTGTAATATCCCGAATACGGTTAACATCCACTCGCAAATTTTCATTTTGTTCTTCTTGGCTATATGCCCTAAACAGATCAATGGTTGGAACATCCACGCTGCTGCTGGGTGTGCAGTATTCGTCTAATAAACTATAAATCTATCGGAGTAAGATCTGTGATTTCCTAGATTCACTGACTACCGCGACGACAATATCTTCTTTAGATGTCGTGTACAACATTGCTTACCAGCAAAAGCTCCCCGGTCGTTATTTTTCGGATGGCGTAGAGTCCTCGGTCGTGCCCACCTTCGGTCATCTTGATTTTCAGAGCGCCCACGAAATCGACCACTTTTGGAGGAGAAAAATTGCGTCCGAGTAGGTAATCCGAGATGTCATACTTTCCATTCAGGCTCTGGTCATACAGTGTCTTGGCTTTGTCGAGCGCCAGATGTATTTGCGTCTGCCCGAGACTGGCCTTGTTCGCTTTCTCTAAATATTCACAAGCAACCGCGTACTGCCTTAGGCCTAGCAATGCCAGGCCTTTCCTGTGGGCTATTCTATCGAATCCCCAAATTCCCGCTCGAATTCCTTTATCTTCAAACATGTTTCGGAGCATGCAGGTGCATCAGAATATTGTCAGGGATGTCAAGGTATGTGCTGATGAGTTGTCGAGCCATCACACCGAGACTAGCCTTGTTCGATTTCTCTAAATATTCACAAGCTGCAACCGCATACTACCTCAGGCCTAGCAATGCCAGGCCTTTCCTGTGGGCTATTCTCTTGAATCCCCAAATTCCCACTCGAATTCCTTTATCTTCAAACACGTTTCGGCGCGGGTGCATTTGAATATTGTTAGGGATGTCAAGGTAGGTGCTGATGAGTTGTAGAGCCATCACACCTGGTATGTATTAGGGTAATAAATATCACTATTAATATTCCTCGATAGTACTTTTCGGCTCTGTTCAAATCCCATGATAATGTGCAAAATCCCACCCTTCTCTTTAATGCAATGCATGTGAGTCATGACGTCATCCCGCCACCCCCTCCGGGAAGGGAAAAACAAGGATGACGTCATCTTCCTGCACCAATCAAAATTTAAACAAATAACTTTTAAATAATTTTGATAATATAACCCATTACCAAACTATAGATAAGAGGAAAAATTTTAGCCTCTTTATAGCCTCTAGCTGCAAATAATAGGTTCTTAGTGATACATATATGATCCCCTTCGGGGACATAAAAAGAAATGTTATCACATTCACTCAAATAAATGATCTAAGCATTTAATGATTTAAAGTTCCCCACCATAATAAAGCATTACCTTAAAAACATATTAAGCTATTTTATAAATAGCTAATTTCATACCATATTAGTGAAACATGGTTTCATCAGATTTACAACAAGCATACTAGTGAGGCATGGCTTCAATAGATTTACAACATTGAGTAGTATTACATTGATCACATAAATGATATAAAACATTCAAAAGATTTGAAGTGATAACATAATTGTTAAGCAATACCTAACAAAAGCTATTGGAGCATCGCATTATGAAGATGACTGTGACAAGGAAATATTTGAAGTAAACAAAATATGCATAACACTTAAAATTTAATTTACAAGTATTGTGCCTTTTCAAGGTTTGGTTTACCAAAATTATGCATATTCAAGGTTATGATTTTTTTAGGGTATGTAATTTTGAGTTTAGGATTCTTTTAATGTATGGGAGTTTATATTTTAAATGGTCTTATTAACCTAGAATCTAGTTCATGTTATTTGAATGGTTTTATCAATTTGGTAAAATGTTTTAATTATTATCTTTAATAATTTAAGTAAAATTTGATAGCTAAACTTTTATTAAACATCGTATATTTTTACTTATGAATATATGTTTTTGAAAACATTACCTTATAAATTAATATCACACAATCAAATAAAATTTAATAAAATATACCTTAAAATTAATAAGTACATATTATATACTATCTATATCTAAAATAAAAACATATATGTGCATTTATCCAATCCCCTTTCCCTAGATCAAAACTTCTCTAAGATTAATAAAAAACCACTTATAAGCATGTAATAAAAAACCACTTATAAACATGTAATGGCACTTTGGATTACTCCAAAGACTCATCATTTAATCTTAGAATCCTCATGATTAATAACTTTATGACCTCATGAGCACCTTTATGGAATAAATTCCCCTAACACCTACCTCCTCTATTACTTTGAAATCCCCAACACTCATCCTTTTTTTAAGACATGGTCAACCTGGGTTCCATTGAGTTAAAAAAAAGACCCCACCTTAGACTCACACTCTCCACCCCTCACCATAAAGTTTGAACAAATAACCTAGACTAAACCCACACAAACCAACTACTCTACACCTCGAGGGTTATTTACAAGTTTATCAAGATAAAGTTAATCAAATACCATAGCATCTTTGGAGCTCGAAATATAGGAGTCAATGTTACCCATTCTGCCATTCAATTTACAATTTTATTCACTATTTTTTTTTTTCAATAGAGAAAAAAAGCATACTATTGTAATTCATTTGAATCAAGTAGTACATATAGTTAAGTCATGCTGACTTAGTAATCTACAAAGTAGGCCATAGATTTCTCAAAACATCATAGCAATATAGCCTTCCCCTTCATAGATCAATACATAACTTTTTTCCAAAATTTCTGTTTATAAAAACCCATCCCATTTATCAAAAATATAACCTGGAGATAAATTATCAATTCTAGAATTCAAAAATTTTAAAAGTTCCCAAATCTGTGATTTGAGAATCCTGAAATTCTTCCCAATTAATTACTCCTTCCACACCATCCATGGCTTGTTTTGATAATTTATCCACTAGTGTGTTATGTTGTCGATAGATGTGATCAAAAGAAATATCCCTGAAACATCTGATCTCTACATATATTCTTTGACACCATTGAGAAAGTGTTATAACATTGATTTTATATAATCCTTGAGCCCATTTTATGGTCACTCTGGAATCTCCAAACACTATGATCTCATGAAGCCCGAAAGTGTTTGCAACTTTCAACATGCACCAAAGTGCCAATAATTCTGATTTCATGTTTGTGCCTAAACCACAATTTAATCTTAGAGTGAACCAGTGATTCTTATTTAGAAAGATGATCCCACCTGCTGCACAGATACCATCCATCGCCACTCCATCAAAAAAAGCAACAGGTCTCATGAGATTTGGTCCTATGGGGAAGGTTTTCTGAGCATTTATAACATCATTAACATCATCATGTTCTTGTAACAAACATTTAATCATTATGACAAAGTGTATAATAATAGGTGCTTTATCTTCGAATATGCCAACGTTCCTGGTGTACCATATGCTCCAAGAGATGATCGCTGGAAAATATGGGATAGATTTACAATTCCTATGCCAATGAAGTGCACATTGACCGAAAGATCTCCCGCCCCACTGAATGTTCAGTTTGAGATTATGAAGAGTCTTGTTCCATAAATCAGCAGCATACTTGCAGTCAACAAACAGATCATCAATTGTCTCGGATTGAAATTTGCATAGTGTACATATTCCAGGACCATTCCATCCTTTTTTATTTAAATTGTCCCATGTTTTTAATGTACCTGTGAGAGCATGCCACATAAAGCACTTCACCTTCGTAGGTATCTTCCAGTGCCACAGTTTTTTGAACCACCAGTTTTGGGGACCTTGATACAGATTTTTAATGATATCCATATAAGTTGCCTTAGCCGTCAGCGTACCATTTTCTTTGTTGCTGATCCAAACTAGTTGATCTTTTGTCTCAGCGATCCTACAGCCTGTCAAATTCATCCTTTTAATATACTCTTCCCATTCTACAGCAGCATCTCCAGAGAGGCCAATATCTTTTGCGTGGAGCTAGTATGAAGGAGCGTTGCCAATTGATATGTTGTTCTTGATCTTGTTGAGAGTATGGAGGTCGAAACTCCATATATGTCCCATGACAACATTTGACAAAGTGTAGTTTTCATGTAGACCCATAATTGGGTCAATGCCAACATGTATATCCTTCCCGTCACCCACCTTCCATGCAAGGTCCTTCGCCATCCAATTATAAACTTTGATTAAACCTAAACCCATAGGGGATGCTCCCCACACCTTCTTCCTTGAATTCCTAATCCAATTGAGAATGCCACCTTTAATATATTTAACATTGAGAACTTTTGACCAAAGAGTAGAGCCAAACATGCCTCTCCAAAGGCTTTTAAGCCTGAGTGCCATACTGAAATAGGTTAAGTTCCTAATTCCCCATCCACCACAACATTCAAGAAGTGCAATATTTTCCCAGCCTGTCATCACCAGTTTGCTTCGATCTAATCCACCAGTCCATAAGAAATTAAAGAAAAGCTTTGTGGCCCCCATTATTGAGCTCTGGTATAAGGAGCTCTGAAACATATGGCTTCGATATTCCAACCTAGTACTATTATTAATAATATTATGTGAATAGAACTTTGCTTTCGATCCGTATTTTTTATCAATAATACGTAGTGCTTTACACCCATCTCAAACGGGGCAAGCAAGTCGATCTGCCTGGGCTACCAGCTTCCACACTGTCTCGCATCATTACTAACTTCTTGTACCACAAATAGAATTATATCTACGTTTTTCTAACTACGTGTCACATTTCCCTCCGCAACGTATTGCATGCATCTTTGCGTGGGTACATACAGCTTTCGTGATATATACAACACTCCGGGGATTTCTTCTTCACGTACCGAAGCTCTGTGCTATAATAAACACCCTTTAATATTGTTTCCCCCACTTCTCTAAGGACGTTTGAGATAATTACATACCACATTGGACATTATTGTTCCTATCATTATGGGACTATCAGAGTACATACTTTGTGTTCTGTAAAAACGGGGTTAAAGAAGGGACCCTGGGAATGGCCATGGGAGCTGGCGTGCTCTTACAGAGCTCGCTAGTGTGTATTATATATTAGCAATTGTCCAAGAAGGTGAAATGATATATTGATAGGTCAATGTTGAAGGGTGAATTCCTTGGAAAGGAGAAACTAAAAACTGAATTAGTGTTTGTAAAGGAGGAGAAATCCACCACAGAGGAAAAATGCACTGTTTACTTTTTCTTTTATTAATAATGTGAACAAAAAAATAGTAAAAAAATATTCTTATCATTACAATTACAATGCTACATAATCCTAAAGTTGTGATTTTATACATTATTGATCTTACTTCACATATCATAAATCTATATCTTGTTTACAAATAAAGCTTCATTTATGCTTTGTATTAAGAAACTTAACTTAAATCAATTCAATCACATATCTATTAAAGCATAAATATATTACACATTACTATTGATAAAAAATATCCATCTTAATCGCGAATTATGGAACCCTAACAGGGATTTTCCTATCTGAGTACTGATTCTCCTAAGGGAAGTGTAAAATGATGCCACTTTCTTAAGCGAATCTTTCCTATATTTACTTTGACTCCCAGAGATTGGAGAATATGAACCTGCCTGTATGTAGGATTTACCTTCTGATTCCCTATTCAAATCTTATCGGAGTTTACCTCCATCAACTTATCGGAGTTTAGCTCGTACCACTTTTCGGAGCTTACCTAATAAACTTGTCGGAGTTTGGCTAATCAAGTGCCTATAAAGAACTAATCCAGTTGTTTTGTCTGGCTTCGGAGCTGCCTTAATCAACTTGTCGGAGTTTCCTTCATCAAGCGCCTATAAAAGGATTATTTGTTGTTTCCGGCTTCGGAGTTTCGCTCGTACAAGTTTTCGGAGTTTAGCTAATCAAGCGCCTATAAGTGGGTATATATTTACCAGACTTCATTCTTAGACGCCAGAGATGCCTTATATAGTCCCGATGGAAGATTAGGCTTGACACTTATAAGGCAATTTAAGGACGTTCTATCCCACTTTCGATCCATGAATGAGGGGGATCCCATCTGATTCCTGATTCTCCTAATATACATTTCAAATGATGCCAATTTATTAAGCAAATCTTTCCTATATCGACTTTGACTCCCTGAGATTGTACCCTTTGGAGAATATGACCCTGCCTAAATGTAGGATTTACCTCCCCCAGAAAGTGGAGGATTTGTATAAGATTACCTTCTTCTCTTCCTTGGTTCTCCTTTCTTCCTTCCTTTTCCTCCTTCTTTTCTTCCTTCCCCTTTCCACCTTCCTTTTCTTCCGTCCCCTTTCCTCCCCCTGTACCCCCTCCTTACTGCCCAGGTATCTATTTCAGCCTTCCTTACTACGCATCTACAGTAGTAGCCCATCCATCTATATCTGTCCATCTATATCCGTTCATCGATCAGCTCTTAAATCCGTTACTACATCCGTTCAATTCTCAATTTCATTGATTAATTCCCTATTTGTTTGTTAAATAAGAAATAAGAGCATGAGCATGATCATGAGAGATTTTCTTTATTACAGTAGTATCATGATAACAGTAGTACCATCCATGATATCCCCATCCATGATAGATTTTATTTATACCAGTAGAACTGAAGGCTTCCCACAGAAGGCTTCCAACTGAAGGTACTGAAGGTAAGGTACAGAAGGTACTGACTGAAGGTGTTTCTCTCTTTCTCTGAAATACCTCTATTATATATGTTATATCTGGATAACTTATATTTTCTTTATAACAGAAATAAGTGCATAAAGAGCGAAGCGATATTGCATAAAGAGCGAAGCGATAGAAGGTGTTTCTCTCTTTATTTCTTTCTCTGAGATACCTCTTTATATACGTAATATAACCACACATATATTCTTGTTGTTATTATGAGATTGTATTTATTACTGAAGGTAAGGTATAGATACATATATTATATATGTCATATAAGGATATCCTATATGATATTTATCCTTATCCTTCTTATCCTATTATATTTATAACAAAGAGATACTTATCCTATTCTATTTCTAACAGAGATAGATTGAGATAGATTTATTCTATCGATGATATATGGCACATATATTGGTTCTTACTGGAAGCGTAGCTGACAGATAGATCCTATTTATTTATCAAATAGAGATCCTTCCTGGAAGCGTAGCTGACAGATCCTGTTCAATCGGGATAAGGTACTTACTCGACTGACGAAGGAGGGAGGAAGGTAATAAATGTACAACCTTCAGGTGTTATGTCCGAATGTAGATTACATACAATATATGGCACATATATCTGTTCAATCGAGTAAGGTTTGATTAAAACCTTCAGGTGCTCTCTCTCTGTCTGAGATGATCTATTACATACGTAATATAACCAAACATATATTCGTTTTGGTTCTTAACGGAGACAGCGTTCGAAAACACTCGCTTAATTAATACTTAGGGGGTTCACTATAGTGCTTACTCCCTGCGTTTTTTAAGCATTCTTCAAGCATGTAAGCCCAGCCCGCCTCCCACTCCAGCGCTCTCCTCTTGTGATTCATCCTCCCCACCTCCCGTAGGAAAATATTGCACTTTTAACAATATGACCTCTTATAGCACCGCAGATTGTCGTGCCCTTCATCACCCACTTCCACCTTGAG
This sequence comes from Larix kaempferi, assembly GCA_027924585.1. Lineage (NCBI taxonomy): Eukaryota > Viridiplantae > Streptophyta > Pinopsida > Pinales > Pinaceae > Larix > Larix kaempferi. The sequence continues at coordinate 3,306,664 of BSBM01000011.1, forward strand.
TACTTATTAGTATTACGCTGTGGTACTGCGTAAGCAGCTTAGTAGTATACTTCGTAAGACCGCTAAGAAGCTGCGTAATTTCGAGATAAATAAATAAGAGGCCTCAAGATTACGCGGGCTCTTTAACCATAAGGTCGTAGAGCGTAAGCACTCCTTTTAATAGTATTTAAGGTGTGGGCGGCTTGCTTTACTTGGGCTCGGTTTATCATTAGCTATGTCGTTTTTACGTATTAACCCGGATATATGTAACTAGAGAATTAGGCTGGCTTATTTATTACGTCTATATAACAACTGACACAATATCTTTTTAAGCATAGAAATGCTCGTAGATTAATATAACCTGAGCACTATTATCCTTAATTAGTGTAACGCCATGTGAGAAATACTATGTCGTAGTTAATAAACTATTAGCACGTCGTACTTATAAATCTGACGTGTAGTTTATGGAACACCTGGAATCAGAGCTATACCTTTTTTATTAACATTAGACATTTATATCCATGTAAGGAACGGTACGTTTCTAGTTACTCTAATAATCAGAGTAAAGCCAAATAATACACGCGTATTTAATATGTCTCGTGCAGCTCTACCGTATAACTACAGTTACTCTATTTGCTTATAATACTATGTATTGTTACATCATAATAAGCAGAGTGGACAATAAACTATTGTTATAGTGAGGTTAAACTCCTTATGTAACAGAATGATGCATTACCTCTTATATAATTAACTCGTATAACATAGCGGTTAATACTATTGAGTGGACTAGGTGAGTTAATATGATAAATCCGTAGCTTAGTAGTTCCGGAAAATAGCACAATATTGTATTGGTATTAGGTTGCCTTTTCTCTGAGTTACGACATATTAATTCAGCCATTATGTATATTACCTCATGAGCTTAATGAGTATTACACATATAACTCTAGTTAGTAGAAAGAGTTCGTATTACCATGTTGCATAGTAAATCATAATTATACCTGTTTAAGTAAGCTGATGTAATTAGATTCACTATTATGTAGTAAGCTATGGATTAAGCTAATATTACGATGTAAGGCCAGAATGATGCATTGTACTATTTGGTATACCGGTTGCAGACAAATTACGCTCTACTAGAGAGTATTGCCACCTGATCACTCAACTGCTGAATTACACGTATTGAGTTGTACCATGGAACACTTTTAACATCAATATGACATCATACAACTTACCAATGATTATACTTTAGAGCACTTATTTCTATGTATTACTGCCTTAGTAAGCTAGAAAGGCCAGTTATAACTCGGATTCACAGTATAAGTAAAATATTAATATCCTTAAGTATTAGTCCGCATATAGAAGGTTTACCAAGTTGGAAAATAATAAAGACTTAGTTATTAGAGTCATTTTAGCTAATTACAATTTACATAGTGGCACAATAAAATAGATTAACATAATCCATGCATGAAGTAAGCAATTACAATATAGTAGGCATGAAGCTGCAGACTAGTAATTCATGCTAGAACTATTATTGATCAGCTTATCCATACGGGTAATATATGACACTTAGCTTGAGTGATAATTAAGTGTTTTTACATTTCATTATTCAAGGTAATATAGTGGTTAACTAGATAAGCCCATTGAGCCTTTTTGTATACCCTTACACAGGACATAACTGAGCTTATCGTGTAAGAGTATGTCATTACTGGTTAAACAACACGGTAGTCTTTTTTGCCTTTATCCTTAATGAGTAAGCGCACTAATTGCTCGTGTATGATTAGGTTTTAGCAGTAAGTGCCACTAACTGGATAGTAAATGTCGTAAGCAGTAACACGTAATTTATACACTACTTTATATGCTTAGTGTGATTCCTAGGTGGTGATTGGTATATGTAATTAATGATCACACCTGTAGTCTTGCTCAGCTTGTGTTATTCTATATACTTAATTGTTTACCACTATAAAGACCTGTGATGCACAAATTCAGGACTAGTACTGAATTAAATCATATTAAATCCTACCCCAATATATATATATCACGTCTATACAGGTTGAGCAGGAGATAACCCCAAACAACTACACTCCCCATTTACAGCATTACAATTACTAATGCATAGTAGTATACAGTTACTCTCCTTATCCATATCTTCACCCTTTATACAGTAGGACAGCTTTATTATACTTTTATTAATACATTGTCAGATTAGTAGAAGACACAAGGTATTAAAGCAATAGGTAGGAGCTACATTTAGGAGTTTATAATCTCAATTGGTATCCATAGGTACTCCATGGGAAATCCCTATATGTCATGGTTGGTCATCATCCCTAAATAAATACCCTGCAACAACCTAGCAAACATATGGACAATCCTCTTTAGTTGCATAGGAAACACAAGGAAACCCATACTTTTATTCCTCAAGCCCTTACTTCTCACATTTATAAATCACTTTGAATTCATTAGAAACAACAACTAGAATCCATTACTCAGTAGATAGACTCTTACTTAGCGAAACAACACTAGATAACAAAGATAGAACTACATCAGTTATATAGAACTCTAGAACGAAAACAAGGAATCCACTCTCGAATCATTAGTAATCTCCTAATACTAGAAGGAAGATATAACCCTACTAAGTCATCAATCACTATACAAGGAATAATAGTCAGCTGGGGAGGCATCGATCCTGCGGATCTCCGCCCCTTATATTCTTCTTAGTCAACTAACTCCTCACAACAAGGAACAGACAGATACTTACCTCAACCCAGTCACCCGAAGGAACCTGGAGCTATAAAATTTAATACCTACCCTCTCAGAACATTATAAACCCAGAAATTCCTTCTTCAGTAGACAATACTTACACCTAGAACTCGATGAAGCTCGAGCTAGAGGAACTAGATACATCTAGAGCAACTAGATAGACAAACATTAGAACCATCCCTAGACAATTTCACAATAATACTACACTATTACATAACACCAAGGGCTGAACCTCAACATAGACTTTCACTCAGACAAGTACCCACAAACTAACCCTCACCTATACATCGATAGAACCAAACTATGCCCCGCCTCTATAGGACCACACATTTAGTCAATCAATCAAGCTATCGGTTATGATCCGGATCGAGACCCAGGACCTGTTAGACAATCATAGCCCCTAGTTAGAGCTACCATTATAACTATCAGCAGCATCAGGAGAGGAGAACCTAGGAACAGATACACCAGCATCACCTTACTAAGCACCCTACCCTGGGGAAGTCCTACCAGACACAAAGCCGTTAACACCTAGACACGGCAGGATCACTTATGGTATGCAACAGACATGCCCGGAACCTCTCTCTTCAGTCAACCAATCACTTTGAAACAGAACTAGATCAGCAATTACTACTGATCCTTAGATCAACACAAGCAAGGAATATGAATGGTTAGGAACAAAACATAATATTATCTATATATAATTCTCATTCTTTGCGCTGAGATGATCAATCTATCGTGGAGCCTCAAACAATTCAATTTGAATGGGGGTTTTTCGAATCAACCAGCAGGGCTTAGAGATAGGCTCATAGACGACAGGATACGTACTCGAACCCACCCGCCACCCTAGGAATCGTTAGATACTTTTATTAACTATGTTAAGAAAAGAACTCTTTATCTTTTCATCTCTTTATTTAAGCAATTATTTATATTATAATAAAAAGGAACAAGCCACGGAACCACATTAGGTACATTAGGAAGCATCATAGGTTTAGATCAGACAAAGCACCCCGGAGATCCAAATTAGGTGAGTCTTTCTCCCGCTACTGTTCCTACTTTTTATGATATGTAGAACTTACTATCATGGTTAAAAGCAGAAATAGAACTCCTACTTATTTCATAAATAGAACTAAAACCTTAAGTGATTCATTCGGGATTGGTAAGTACCTCGGCTAGAGGAGAGAGAAGCGCAGAACATATCATTTGTGTTTCATGTGTCACCATTTGTGTTTCGCTTGGTTGATATAAAACTAAATAATAATTATCTATCTCTTTTAAGTAAGTATGGGGAGGGACCCGAAACAACAAGAAAAAGATGATGTGCTAATCTCCGAACTAGGACCTCAGGAAAAGGTAGGTTTGGCTAGTGATGCAAAGCTATGCGTTTATGCGCCAGATGATATTAAACTATTTAATTGCTAAACCGCCCAATTGCCGAACCATAGGATGCCAAACCAAATAACGTGGGAACCCGGCGGGCGTGTCGTGGTGAATCAGTAAATGTTAAAGCTTTTCTTTATTTCTCCCATCGGAATAACAAGATTAAAGCCCACTGCTGGGATAAGCCTACACGAACCAAATAAAGAAACAAATAGGTAGCAGAAGGTTTTGGTGATAGGTGCCCAGTTGAATTGGATTGGTTGGTTGCTTAGCTCAGTTCGGCCCAATATCTACATCCTGTTTCTCGGCTAGTTCCATTAGTGATAGCCTATGCTTCTACTCTCAGTTAGTAGTTGGTTGAGAAAGAAAAGCTTGGTTTGGATATATATTATTTCCAGATCCAGCCTTCCCTAGCCCTATATTGGGACTTTATTCCCCGGCCGGGTCGGTCGCTAGCTAATCAATTTGTCCCCAGCAAGTATCCTTCAGGCATCTTGACTTTCACACCTCACCGGCAGCCACCCTACCCCTTCTTTCTACTGACTGGAAACCCCCTCATCCTCTAATATTACTGACTATCTGGGACCCTTAGAACCAGGCTGGGTTCGGGATGTTTGTCTTGGACTCGCCGCCGACTCTACCTATAACACGGGGTTTTATGCCACTAGATGTTGGAGCCGGAAGCAAGGCGGTATCAAGGCAATCCATTATGTTATCTCGGGAGGTTTGTTCTTTGAGAATGGTCAGGAAAGAATAATTGACAGAGTGGTCGTTCACCAACCGGACAACGTCAGGTTCAGGCAACAGGTTGCCTTTAATAAAACCTGCCGCCATTTTTTGGCACAACAAGTGGCATAGGGTTTCCACAACCAAAACATATAAGGCTAGTGCCAGCGGCATAACCCCAATGTTATTACATTTACTGCATTGATTGATGGTCTTTACAAGGAAGGAAAGTTGGGTGAGGCTAGTAAACTTTTTTATTAACTGCCCAACAGAAAAGTATGCCCTAATGTTGTCACATACAATGTGCTTATTCATGGTGTGTAAGCAAGGCAAGTTATAGCGGGCTAGGAAGCTATTCTATGAAATGCCCAACAAAACCATATGCCCCGATGTCATCACATATTTTGCGCTTATTTCTTTTTACGTAAGGAAGAACAATGGCAAGAGGCCACCAAAGTGTTTCTGAGATGCTAGACAAGGGGTACAATCCAAATGTTATCAGTGTCACATACGCTGCTTTTATTTATTGACTTCGCAAAGAAGGCAAGCTTCAATAAGTTCTCCGGTTTTTAGATGTTATGGTGCAAATATGCTTTAAACCTAATGAAAACACGTGCAATACACTTGTAATATATGGGTTTTCAAAGGTGGGTAATATGGAGAAGGTAGGGGCACTCCTTCAAGAGATGTCGGAGAAAGGTTGTAATAATACATTAATAAATGAACTTTGCAAGCATCAGAGGATAGACGAAGCTAAACAAATGATCATCTATGTGATGCCAAAGCAGGGCTTGAGCCCTAATGCTGTTACATATAGCACATTGATGGATGGACTCTGCAAAGTGGGTAATTGTAAGGAGGCAATAAAGTTATTTAAACATATGAATGATGGCGGTCATGTCCTTTATATGATTACATATACATATCATATCATGTCATGTCATGGATGGACTATGCAAGGAAGACACGCCTCAAGAGGTCAATAAACTATTGCGTGAAATCCTCCTACCACCATGGGGTATGGATTATCTTATATTATATTATTTCCCCATAGATTTTCATTACTAGCGGGAATATGTCTCCCTTATATTTAGGCAATCAAGTTGCTGCAAGAAATGGGCCAATGGTGCTATTTATTATCCCTCCTTCATTAGCTACATTCGGCATAAATACGTGGCATTCTGTTATAATTCATTTGTCTCAGTCCAGCAAACAGATGATAAGGAAGCGAAAAGCGGGCTCACCCGTCGTGGGTGAGGAAGCGCGGTCATTCTTTATATAAGTTGGGTTCAATTTGTATACCCCAGGGAGCCGGCGATAAAAATGATGTCCGTATTCACCGAGGATTTTCCCTAAGTTACTTATTGGGTGGGGGGCTAGTTACCAACATTCTATTATACGAGCCTCTATTTGAGAGTCTTTAGACGACCAAAGGGAGAGGAATAACTCCAGAGAACGTAAATATAAGAATCAGATACTGTTTACTTAGTGTTGTGTCCTCTCTTTATTTAACGACTATAGATATTATCGAAGACCCCGGTATATAGTGAACTCACAACGTTATCCCAACCAAGAGCTTCTGTTTAGTTTGGCCTAAATCTGATGTTTAAAAATAATGAAGTTGAGTATAGTCCGATCCGGCAAGGGTATGAGAGGGGGTTGAATAGAGCTCCAACAAGCATTGGCATTATTTCATTCCAAAGCCGGATAATGCAGTGATTGGTTTCCCCAATAGCATATTACATACTATATAATATACCCCAAGGAGAGCATATGACATACGACATATCACTCGACAGGAGAAAGACCGGGGAGAGGGAGGGGCAAATTTAGATTATATACGTAATTTGACAAGTACAGTAATGCCGGCCGTTGCTCTCCTTATCGGTCTAAAGGCCCTTACCCCAAGACAGGGCAAGCCGAAGGTTCTTCTTTCACAGCTAGATGGAGCCCCGCTTGCTAGAAGTGAGGGTCAGGACACAGCAGAGAACTTGCATAGAATCCAGGCACCTCGCTTGACAACATAGACACAACTGGGGTGATGGCGATGATCCTGATGACAACCAGCCTAAGAAGGGAACAGATGCTGGCTCCAATCGGAGTAAAAGAAGGATTCTAAAATGGAGGATGTGCCGAGGGATTGGGGAAAAGCATCAGGATAAAAACTATTCCAGTGCCACTGTCCCAACTGGAATATTCTCCCAACAGAACGAGCGTCTCTGTTATTCTTTATGTCACCATTATAAACGTAATTACAATAGATATTATATACGTAATTATGCAAACCAACCACCCCAGGTCAATCAAAAATATCTTTCTTAGTGGATAGGCCCGTATCGTACGTACTTACTTCTGCTAAGGTAAGCACTCCCCCTCTAGCGAGGCCATAGCGTGGCAAGGCCATAGCAATGGTGGTTGAAGGAGATAGCGTTATCTCGTTTTTCGGGGGGGATATAAAATGCAGCTTCAGAGTGAAAATAAACCCAAAATCGCCTATGAATGATGGATATAAAACCCCTAGATAAATAGCCATTAAAACTAAGCTACAGTATCTTACCTTCGTTGAACCAACAACAAGGGTTTTACTGGTATTCCTATAAACAAACCTACCCTTCCTATACTTATACCTTACTCATGTATTTTCCTTTCTTTTTTTATTCTTGCACTTTTATATTTGACTTTGTCTATAACTACTAGGCCAGGCTCACTAGAGGAAGGTACTAAGCGAGTGATTGCGGCAGAAATATAACAAAGCTAATCTAAGATGGTGTTTTTGCTAGAATAATGCACCTACTTTATAGGAACTAATCCCGGTTCTGGCTTAGATGCTTCCGGGTCACCAAGCTCACTAGCACCATAAGCGGGCACATGCACTGGTTCCGGTTAAACGGATAAAACAACGTAATGGGACTAAGTTACTCTGTTGGCTAAGCATTTTTGACCCCGCACTGATAGTACATTTGAACTACGGCTAATCATGGAGAGAAAGGGTTCACGTTCGATCTGGTTCGATCTGACGGAGTAAAGGGAGGATAAAGTGCTTGTTCGGTAGTAGTCAATCCAGCACCGACATACGCACCAGCAATTACAGCGGACCTCGTTTACTTAATGCCAGTAAAGATGGGAGCATGAGTAGCAAAGTCAGAAGTTACATTTCCAGCGGTTGATCCACCTGAAGCACCCTACGCGGTAGCAGATCCCAATATATTAGAGGCAGTTCCGAATCCAGATTCCTCTATTATTTATACCACAACGAAGGAAGCGGCAAAGCTAGGAGTACCATCAGATGCCGGCTATACAACTATAAATATCTGCTACTTAGTCAACAGGTGCTGATTCAACTGAAACTGATACGGGCACTAGGTAAATGGCTGGATTCGGATATGCTACTGCGGGTTTTGCCTTTACTACCTATGCCAGTGGATCAATAACGGGAACAACGCGAGGTGGAGACCTTGGATCATAAGATGAAACCTGGTAAACTCAATATCGGGCAAGCTCTTGAAGAAGGGATGCCACGGGCTTTGAAGAAAGAGGTGCCGCAAGCTATAAACCTATAAGGGATGCTGCGAGGTAAATGTCATAAAGTAGCTGAAACACGGGTATTTCTTACTGCTAAAAGGTCATTTCATGTCTTTGGCTGATTTATCTATGATGCTTCCCGCAGATCCCATACTCTTCTAGGTCATTTAAAAACCAATGTAATGTGCAAACTAATAAACTGTTTGCTAACAAAATGAAAATACTTTATCTGGATCTGTATATGTAACTGGATATGCTACGGGTGCTTCTTCAACGTATGCTTAAACTGGTTCTACTGATGATGGTGCTATCTACTACTAGTGCTGATGTTGGATCAACTACTGTATCTACTATCGGTGCTTATGGTACTACACCCTTAGCTTCTAGCTTATATGCCACTGGATTCACTGATGGATCTACTACTGGACCTATAGAAAGGACTGGGTCTAAATCTGGATATGCTTATAGGTATGCTACTCGTACCGGTGAAACTGCTACTACTGGCTATGGATAACGAAGGTATGGATCTGCTCGTGCTTCTGTCTGTGCTACTAGGAAAGCTACAGGGTCTTGGTCGATACCAGCATCACGTGCATCTGCATCTCGATCTGGAAATGAAGCTGCTGGATCAAGGACTGCTGAATCTTCACCTGTACTTGCACCCGGATCTTACTCTACCTTAGCTACTGGTGCTTACTATGATACAACTAAAACTACTGCTACTTATGCCTTTGCTTTCACCTCCGATAGATGGGTATAAATCTCCAACAAGCTATGATGACTCTCAAAATAGAAGGTCTAAGTTAATATTTGATAGATTCACCGATGCTGGACGAGATAATGTTAGTGAATCTGTTGGATAAAATTTGTAAACTGCTACTTCTTGCTTTGTTGCTAGATCGACCTTAATGGGTCCCGAAGTTTCCACCTTTGTTGGAGGTGTAAGACTTTTGTTTCATAGCTCGTAGGTGCTTTCTTTGTAACTAATGCTGCTTATTAAACTCGCTCAGCTTAATAAGCTACTGGCTTTCTTTGTTCCTTCCTATTACTTCAATATTGCGTCTTTAGATAAATAATAAGCTGCGGCACCAGGCTATGGTATTTCATATACTACCACACTCCCTAAGACCAGTAGATCCAGCCCCAGCTTATGGACTAATAATGACATAGTAGCCAGTTCGAGAGTCAGAGCCTGCCCCGGTTCCAGTCGAAGAATCCATTCCATATCCATATGCGGATACAGAGCTAGATGTTGCAATTATTATATTAAGTATTTGCAAAGGCATCAGTTGTCTAAATAGGGGGTCGTTGAAGCAAAGGCAGGAGTTGAAGCACCAATTTATCGAGTCTAAGCAGCGTCAATAACAAAGGTTGCAGAGCCTATTATTTCATATCGATAACTATAAACAGGGGTAACTAACATGGGGTCCTTTCCAGTTTTATAGTCATAGCCCGTTCCAGGTAGGGTTTACCCAGCATCCCTGCCCGTTCAAGTTCATGATGCTAGTAAACCCGTTGATTAAGAACCACCAATAGTGGAAGCACCAAGAGTAAAGGCATCTGAGCAAGGAGCAAGGGTTATAAAAAAAGATTCAGTAGTTCCAGGTGAAACACCACCCACCAATGGTAGTCCTCGCTATCCGTACATCTGTTATTCTGTCTAGGTCGATCATGTTAAGTGTATAGCGCGTGGAGATATAAGTTGGGTGAAAAAACGTATTGATTCAAGGTCAGCCCCTGAAGGAAAAAACCCTGATCATGAACCAACCTACTTGCTGTAGAATCATGAACAAACTACCTGGTTAAATTGAAAAACTGCTGATAATAACATTTTTCTAACCAGCTCCAAAAAGATAGGAGGTATACTAACCTCTCTGAACAACTTATTAGCGGCGCTACGTAATTACTTTCACTTAAGCTAAGAGCGAGCCATCCATTCATGAGAAAAAAGAGTTCATTACAAAGTTACCGACTAAATGGTCTTTTAGCAACATGCTTCGATGCCAATCTCATAAGCAATACCAGTCGCCAGTCTAATGAACGATGCCGCTTTCATAAGCGATACCACTCTCATAAACGATACCAGTATCAGAAGCGATGCCAACCTCGTCAACCTTTATTTCGAGTGTGTTTTCATTAATATGATCCCTGGTAAATTGAGAAAGCAAGCCCGGGCGTCAATCAAGTAGCTGTTTCCGGGTCAGCCAGCCCCGTTAGAGTTGGGTGGGCCCAAAACGACTTATAAAGAGAGGTCTTTCCTCTCCTCACATGCGGGGAAACTTATCTAGGAAATGCGAAAGCTGTCGAAATATCGGTGTTTCTGGAAATTGATCCGACAAAATTTTTTTATTTTTATTTTTATATTATTTAGAACCCGCCTTTAGTTTCTTATTATGCACCTCACCTTTCTAAGTAAATTCTTTAGCCCCCCCTCTTCACCTTGAGTGTGATATGGGACTATTCTTTATAACAATGACAGTTTCTCGAACACGTTCGAGAAAGTAGACATCCAGTCGGAAAAGGTTTAGGCCTTTCCATACCCAAACTGTTTGGAGAGGAGAGACATACATATGTTTTATATACGTTGCTGCCTACAAAGGGAAGGGAGTAGGGGCGGGCATCCTATTTGAGATCATAGTAGACATTGAATGAAAGTTATTCCACTGTGTGTCACAACACAAGGATTTTATTTTCTATTAAAAAGTAATGCTATACTTTTTGTTTACAAACCTCATAATCATACTATCTACCAGCCGAGCATCATAATCTTCTGCTCCCTGCAAATAAATCATAATATTGATCTTGCTCATTTAAATAAGCATCAGGATCTGGATCATTGACAGTCCCCGCCCGCCGGTTGAACTCTTTTACTAAAAGCAGCAGGGTTGTTCCAGTACCTATATTCACCCCCGGGTTAGTGTCCCCAGCTAAACAAATAGGAGATGGGCTAGCTTACGAAGGGGATGGGTGAGCTGGAATCAATGATAGCTGGGCCGAATGCCTACCTATAGTTTATGCTCGAAATATTATCTACAATCGGGGGTGAGGGATAGCTGTTTGGTTGCCGGGTAACCTGATTTCCCTCCTTTCCTGTTAGGTCTCTCCTCGGCTATAACTCTCTGTGAGGGCTCTAACCTTCCTATCACTGGGTTTTCATTGGCTCAAGTTGCCTGATAAATATCTACTATAACATCTGGGCATAAAACAACTTAACATTAACCCATAAATGTACAATTAGACTAATAGCCTATTTTTTTTTGTTATGATAATATACAACAAGACCATCTATATATCATTCCTCTATATGATGTCCTTCCGTCCGCTCTATTCCCTCGTTAGCTCTCAATCAACCATTGGCTAAAGCTCTTTCCTTATGTGTGTATTGGGTGGGCTTGGTTCCATCGTAATGGGTGGGATGCACTGGCAAACATAGCGCTGTGCCCAGGCCTCTTCTGTTGTTTTTTGTAAAGGCCTTTTATCTATATATAATTCTTTGTGTGTAAATACCTCTATATAGTGAGGTCTCTTGTGTCCAGCCAGGTCCCCTGTCCAGGTCTCCTAAAACTTTAAACTTAGATAATAAAAAAACTATCTTGTCAATATTGTTCTTTCCTTTGTAACACACCATTTGTTAGATTTACAATATTGTTCTTTCCTTTCAATATTGTTAGATTTACAATTTTATTCACTATTTGTAACACACCATTAACACATGTGCCCCATTATTAAGCGGTGGAATAAGGAGCTCTGAAACATACGGCTTCAATCTTCCAACCTAGTACTATTATTAATAATATTATGTGAATAGAACTTCGCTTTCGATCTCTATTTTTTATCAATAATACGTAGTGCTTTACACCCAGCTCAAACGGGGCAAGCAAATCGATCTGCCCGGGCTACCAGCTTCCACACTGTCTCGCATTATTACCAACTTCTTGTACCACAAGTATAATTATATCTACGTTTTTCTAACTACGTGTCACATTTCCCTCCGCAACGTATTGCATGCATCTTCGCGTGGGTACATACAGCTTTCGTGATATATACAACACTCCGGGGCTTTCTTCTTCACGTACCGAAGCTCTGTGCTATAATAAACACCCTTTAATATTGTTGCCCCCACTTCTCTATGGACGTTTGAGATAATTACATACCACATTGGACATTATTGTTCCTATCGTTATGGGACTATCAGAGTACATACTTTGTGTTCTGTAAAAACGGGGTTAAAGAAGGGACCCTGGGAATGGCCATGGGAGCTGGCGTGCTCTTACAGAGCTAGCTAGTGTGTATTATATATTAGCAATTGTCGAAGAAGGTGAAATGATATGTTGAAGGGTGAATTCGTTGGAAAGGAGAAACTAAAACTGAATTAGTGTTTGTAAAGGAGGAGAAATCCACCACCGGGGAAAAATGCACTGTACACTTTTTCTTTTATTAATAATGTGAACAAAAAATAGTAAAAAAATATTCTTATCATTACAATTACAATGCTTCACAATCCTAAAGTTGTGATTTTATACATTATTGATCTTACTTCACATATCATAAATCTACATCTGGTTTACAAATAAAGCTTCATTTATGCTTTGTATTAAGAAACTTAACTTAAATCAATTCAATCATATATCTATTAAAGCATAAATATATTACACATTAATATTGATTAAAAATGTCCATCTTAAATTTAGATTTTAAAAACTTTAAACTTAGATAATAAAAAAACTCTCTTGTCAATATTGTTCTTTCCTTTAGAATTGGAAGTAGCTTCTTTCATAATATCATAATTGTAATGTCTAAATAATAGAATTAATTTTATTTATTTATAATAATCGATATTTATTATAATATTGTTGTATGTATCCGTGAAGTATTATGATATTTTGTATCATTTTTATATATTTGTGTAACATTTTTTATGTACTTTGGACCTTACAAAACAATCATCTCTCACTGTAATTTTTTATGTACTTAAATTTGACATTCATTTGTATAAACGTAAATTCAAGGGCAATGAAAATATATGTCTACAATAAATTTTGTGCTTGCCAAGTAAGTGTGAATGTCAGATTTCAAAACTAGCGACAACTTAATCCAAAAACGAATTATAAGCAAATTTATTCACCCATTTCCCTAGATTGGGTGTTATATAGGGCAAGCATTTGCAAGGACACCCATAGACTCTTGGAAGTGGCGTGTGAGATACCAAGTAGCGATGAGAAAGATCAAGGAGGGCATGCTAATATTGATTGCCTAGATCATGGCACCAATGCATATTAATGAAGACAATACTTGGCCAGGTACAAAACACCTCGATGCCATAATGTTATAGTAAGGTTTCCAAGGTCATTAGAAATGTGAATGATGTTTTGGGATGGCAGTCTAAGAGACAAAAAATCCTTAGTTCCCTTACAGCAAGGGCAAAAAAGAAAGCTCGAGGAGGAAAAAAATCGCTAAGTGTGCCCTACTCTCAGTTGGAAACCCATATTTGGAATTAATGATCTCCTTGTTGATACTTTTCTTGCCACAATCTTCCTACTATTCAAGATTCTGCGAGAAAAATGAATATGAATATGTATTGAAGAAGATGCCCCTTTGAAATCTCTTATCACTTGTAATCACGTTGAATTTGAACTTTGAAGCTTCAATCCAAGGTATTACAAAGTCTTTAAAATTTGGTTCCAAATTAAAAAAATAAATAAATTAAAATAGACTAAAAAATAACAACAAATCACAATGGAAATAGTTGAACCCCATGCTAGGAAATTGCTAGAGAGTTATAGAATTTTCTGAAGTTCATACATGTCAAAAAGAAAAACAACAAATTAGCCAATTGTTTTTCCACAAATTCACATACACCAAAGATGATAACATCATGTCCTGGGATAAAAAAAATATAAATCCTCCTCTTAATATATCCTAACTTTTGTACCTCATCAGTGGACGACCAACCACCTGGAATGAATACATACTTTATGAAGCTCCATAATTGTCATTCTCTTATAACTCCGGTGAGATTTTCAAATCATTCTTCTATCAAGCAAATGGATTTGGTAGGACAAATTCCAACTAGAATGATGGTATAGACCCACCATAAATTCCCTACTTCACTTGGATAGATTAAATGCATTCGAGTCTACATAATCACGGAAAGGATGGGAGCTCGCTATCTTTGCACCTATTGCTTCTCATTCTGTTTGCTCATGTCTACTATGGCGGAATTCTCTACATAAGGCAAGAGAGATCGTCTGGGGACCCATGGATTTCCTGCTGTAAGGAGTAATCATCCTGAGAACCCATTCCATTTGCGTTAATGGTTTGCTAATTTCATGGCCTGACAAGGCTATGGAGCACACAACCTCGAATTTGGCTCAGACTCTAAGCCATAGCTGTGTATCAAATGGAAGGATTCTAGCAACCCTTTATCAACTGGAAATTTACTTTAGAGAGTGAGGTGATTTGGTAGCCTTAGTACTGGTCAATATTGAGCAGAAATGAATGGGTTTCCTAGAGTGTAACATTTCAGCCATAACAAACCCATATAAGGAATGATAATCATTACGTCCATTTGCAAATTAAAGTTTTTCTTCACATGAAGTGGCATGTTTTTTTTTCTAGGTTCCATTTACATGGGTCTGCCTGACCTGTATTGTATGGAATGTGTTCAAGGGATGAGGTCACGTGCGACTCTGGGCAGCTTTAGCAAAATAAATACCCTAGGATAGACTTCAAAGCCAAAGGAAGGTCTTGACTTCTAAGCCAAAGGAATTATTTAGTGCAGTTCCTCGGATAAAAGTGGTCCTAATGTGTGTATGTTTAAACCAACAAAGCCTCATTCAATATACTAAGATTATCCATTTTGCAAAAAACATTATTATCATTCACATAAATGCAACATGCTATGATGTTAATGATTAATTGATTGTGTATTTAACAATTGGATTCTAACCTGAATACATACTCCATCAGGTGTACAAAGAAGCATAGCAGTGCATAGCTTGGAACAGGGATATCATGGTATTTAGTTGAAAATTTTCCTCATGCCAAATTCTACATTATTGTGGTGGTACAGTGACTGCATATAGCATATAGTCAAGGCATTTCCTTCTTCCATTTTACTCATACAAATTGTAATTTGTATTTCCTCCTTCCATTTTATATATACAAATTGTATTTGCTCCTTCCCTAGTAGACATACAAATTTCATGTACATCTAATTTTACGTATGCTTGTTTATTTGAGCTGAGACTCAAGAGCAAATTTTTCTCCTCAGGTTAAATACCATCACAACCTGTTATTTCCTAATGGTTAATCTTTGCTTCATATGGCACGCTCATAGGACATGTATATGATACATGCTCAAAATTGATGATCGTGAGTTAGAAGATCAAAGTGGAGAGCATTTGAACCAACAAATTGTTCAGTTCTGTATTTATGTTTGGGAAAAAGTCGCCAAACTATTAATCTCCAACTTGGAATGTATACAAAACCCTGTAACAAATGAAATAATATATAAAGATATCAATAAACAAATAATTAAATAATAAA
Organism: Larix kaempferi; assembly: GCA_027924585.1. Lineage (NCBI taxonomy): Eukaryota > Viridiplantae > Streptophyta > Pinopsida > Pinales > Pinaceae > Larix > Larix kaempferi. Next base: position 3,322,570 of record BSBM01000011.1, read on the forward strand.
AGAAAAGTAATTAAACAAATATTAAATAAAATTGATATGTAATTAATCGAATAGATAAAGACACACCTTTCCATTGAAAAGTCACATAAGACCATATTTAAATGGTCCATCAAGTTGTAATGTAATCATCTCTCATCAATATATATTCAATATTATTTATTCTTTCCAAATGGAGTTATTTTCTATTGGCTGATTATTCACTTGAATAGTCTTATTGTGATTTGGATAGGATCACAACATGAGAATATCCTGATACGAATATCACAGACGCTATGCTTGTCATGCAGAGCTCCATATTTAGTATGGATTTTAAAAAGGGATATCATTGACTTCACCATGTGCCTTTGTTTTGCTTGCTTATTAGGTGCTGCCATGTGTGGATAAATATTTTCGGAAGGCATGAGATAACCCAAATTTTGTATAAAATGCATCTCAAGTCCAATTCTTTTAATAAATAGTATAGATCCATGTTAAGTCCAAATTTATCAAGCACCACGAAGAGTAAAAAATAGTTGAAAACATATTTTTGCTTAAAAAGAATGAGGTTAAAATAATGGTGTCAAAATGGATCTATACAGGTTTATGTTTTTTTATAGATGGTTGATTTTTTTTTTATTAACATGGGAAACTGGCCAGTAAAGTGCACCTCGCACCTCACTTCTTTCCATGCAAAGAGACCTCAAACCTCATATGTAAGTGAGGAATGACAAGTGAAGCAATTAACTCTGCTTCTATGGTTCTCATTCACTAATGCATCCTTGTAAGCATTGCCCCATACAGAATATATGCTTGCATCCACGACCAAGCCACCAAAGAAATTCATCATCCCTATTTGGGATTTTGCTGGGGAAGCCTATGTTTAACTATTAATAGCCTATGTTTAAGAGATTTGGCAACCAAGTGCTTGTTGTTTAAATGTTTAACAACCAAGGTGAAGCTTATATTCCAGTGTTTAATGACCAAGAAGATAGTTACATACATTTAGAGATGAGGTCTCCTATGCTAGGGACCCTGTCGTTCCCCCATCCCCCATGACACTACCTAAAATTTGGGGGTGTCTTGACATATCCCTCCCAAGTGCATTTTCTAGCTTCCATGTCTCCACATCCTAAAAAACTTGGTGGAACATTGGAAATAACACTGTAATGTTACTTTTAATGATGAAACATCCCCTCTTAGTTTAGGGGAATTGAGGCTTTTTAAACAATAATTGGTTTTACATGTTAAAGCCAAATTCAAATATTTTGCTTTTGAATCCATTCCTACTGGGGCACATACTCTTATGCTATCATTTTTGGCTTAATTAGGATGGGAATTTTCTTGTATTCTTGTTGTTAGATTGTTGTAGATCTCTTCGTTCCATGGTGTACTCTTTGTTCTTGAAGATATGATGCATTTCTTTAAAAAATGTAGGATTATGTCAAATTCTAATTGACTTGAGATTTAAAAAACATTGAAATAATGGAGTTCAAAATTGCTATATTCAATACCAAAATTATCTTAATTTATCAAGAAATGGGTTAACTGGTTAAACCAAAGTACTTTATGTGCTCCAACCTGGGTTCAGAACCCCCATAAAACATGTTTGTCACATTCAAGCTGCCAACATAGTTAACTATCACATACAAGGTCAGTAGAAGTGTCGGTGACATTGACGGCCCAAGGATGTATGTATCTCAATGAACAATTCCATGTGCAATACCTCTATGGATTTTACATAATAGGTACCTCCTGGTCATGGTATTTGAGCCAAGTACAACCAACAGTTAACAAAGGGCCATTTACCAACAAACAAAGAAAAAAATGTGCATATGCCCAAAACCTTAGGAATGATAATAACTCATTAGTTTAACGTTTAATATGCTTCATTGTATAAAAATTTTTAACTCCTTATACATTACCAAATCTAACCAGGACTATAACACTAATTATAGCAAAGCCTTGGTTTCCCATGCAAGATTAACTATTTAAAACCCCAATGGGTTACCAACAAGGTGTTGGTTCACTAGCTAGGTAGATGGAACATTGAGCCTTTCACATGGGTTTCATTCTCATTGTAGAACTATATAGCTAGAATTTTCTTTTTTAAAAAAAAGTGATTAAATATTGAGGATCCTAAGCTAAAGGGAGTTGTGATGGAGACATCCATCCATCAAAAGATATGCCAAAATTGAACTGATATGAGCTTACCCTAAAAGGGTAGCATGTTAGTAATCTCGAGAATCGAATGCATAACTAAAGATAAATTGTTACACTGGACGATTATAAAACACAAAATTTTTTAATGAGAAACGTTACATACTTTAAACATGACCCTACAATACAATAAGATTAATAACATTACATGATGGGCTATAGCCTTCTTAGGCCAAATGCATCCTGAAATAATATATAACCCTGAGATTAACCGTTAGGGTTATTCTCAGGGTTGTTTGAGTCAGGGTTATTTGAGTGGAACTTACTCGATACGCGTTCGCCTTCAGGTTTTGAAATATTCGAAACGAAGAATCGAGAGTCAGTAGGGCATATGGTATGATATTGTTATCAATTCAATTGGGCTACTTTGGTTGTGGATTCAACAAAGAGGGAACCGCCCAGGCCCTGCTTTTGTTTTTCAGGGGAAAACCCCATCAGACACATATTGCTATGTTTTAATTTATCCTTACATCTTAAATTATATTCATTTCAAACTTGAGTAAGATACAAATATCTACTCCTTTTCTAAGGAGATTAAATTCTTTCATTGTCTCACAATTAGCACTTTATCAAATGGCATGATGTGGTATTGAAATGTGGTTGATTTGTAATTTGTCTCTCCAAGGTTCTTGCTGACAAGCTAAGTTCTATAGATTTGAGAAGCATGTCACATCAATAGAAGTTGGCATTTTGGATCAATATTTACAATGTTTGCATGATGAATGTATGTATAGTAAAGCATTTCCCCTCATCACTCCCTCGTTTTTGGCCTTTCCATTTAAAAATTAAGGCAATCATTCAATTTATATATATCCATGTGTTGGTTATAAATGATTTACCTTTACTTCAACTACAAGCATTCCCTGAGCATGGATTACTGGCAACTCCTCATATGGGCATAGATTTTATGTGCAAGATATGGTGTGCCTTAAATATTGTAAATGTTTTGTGAATGCGAAAATAAAGTATTACCTTGATATCATAGCTCACCTGTTTACTCTGCTTAGGAAAAATTCAAATTGAATAAGTATTGAATGATAAAGAATGTAGTTGAACCCGTGGCATTTTTGTTATGCTCTTCATATGCAGCCAATATCATATTTCAACAACTTCTTTTGTAGCAGTGTCCACATAAGGCATACAACACACAATAAGCTTTTGTGTAGCCACAATTCTCCTATAATATTGTTATCAATATTCGCCTCAACCAATCGGGCTTGGAGAGGTCTTATGTGCATGATATTTTTTATTAAAAGTCGTAGGAATTTATTCTCCAAACTAACTTATTGTCCTTCTTTGGGATTGAGATATACCTCTACGTTGGAATAGTTATAAGTTTATTATACTTGCTTACATTCCAAATCTAGATTGAAATAGATTTTGGCACATTGTTGAATAAATATCATCTCTCTATCATTGAAGTTTTTTGTTAATTCCCAACAATACTCGCCACATGGAAGCATAATTCCATCCATGGGTGAAGCAAAATTTTGAGTTTTTTTACCTTAATTGCTACCCTGCCACAAGAAACTTCTCATATTTTGTCAAGTTTTTTTTCTAATATTTGTTGTTAGCATTTGGGTTGCTCTAAAAGTGTCACACCATCCTAGGGGCGTGCTTCATGTGACGTGGGGTGCATGGTGGAACCTTACCCCTTGTTATATATTATACCTTATTTTGGTTGATTGAATGATGATCAACTTGTTGTGCAATACCATTTGTAAATGCTATGTATGAAAAGGGTAATTACATGTTTTACTTCAACACTTACTTAGTTTACATATAGTTGAAGGAATTCTATCTTTACAATAAAATCATCGTATTGTATTTAAAGCAATTATGGGGAAAGGAACTAATAAAAAAGCACGGGAAAAGAACTAATAACATTATGGTGGTTGTTTAAAATTGTAGCAGAAAGAGGTATAACTACTCTTTGGATAATGGGTAATTCAAAGATCACTACATGGAAAACTTATTTTTCACTCCTATTATGGAAATAATCAATGAAATAAGGGTACAATTTGAAAATCTCTATTTCTAGCACGTATACAAGAAACTAAAGGAGATTTCTAGCATGTATTATACGTATATGCTTTCCAAACATTATTATACGTATATGCTTTCCAAACATTCTTTATGATCGTAAGGGAGATGATGTAAAGGAGATTTGATTAGTAACATAGTCAAAGATAGACTAAGTTTATGATTGAATTGCACTAGAAATAGAATTCAACCTAAAACATGTTAAGCTCACTATGTGATAGCATCTTTGATGCACTTCAAAGCAACAATCTTGTTGTGTAATGAATGTGCGTAGACATTATACTTTTGCATTCACCTAAGGACATATACATGAACAACTTAGTTTATGTAGGCATGTTGGAAAGGATGGACAACTAAATGAATGCTTTTGAATGGGAGACAGATAACCGTAGTGGCTCGCTCTATTATTTTTATCTTCATCTTCCATTTTTTTTTTCTCTTCGTCTTACAATCAATTCAATTCATTCGAATTCATGTTACTAATGATGGTGATAAATGGATTGTAGTTGTTAGTTTGTAAAGTTTCATATTGTTCATATTATTGTTATATAAACTTATTTCTTAATGAATATTTATGTTGACCTTTTGAGTTTGTCTGCAATAATACTAAATTTGTAATTGTTGGTATGTCTATGTGTATTTATGTTAGGTGTACTATAGAATTATGAGAGGTCCCAAATTCTTTAGAGTACAAGGAAGAGTTATGATCATTGGTTATTAATGACATGTTTATTGCTATATATATCGAATGGAAGGGCTCAATTTATACACATTTGTGGTGAAAGATAAAGTGGAAAAAGAATAATTATGTTGATGTTCGTAGTAAAAAGTGCTACTATTAGAAGTGAAAAATCAAAAATCAAAAAATTGGTTTTGAGTAGATCAAGGATTTGACATGGAGTTTGGATATGTCACATGGATGTGTAGGTACTCGACATTGTAAGAGATGAAACCACAATTAGATAATTTTATTATATACAATGTGGATTGTGTATAGACCAAAAGATCAATGTAACAAATAATTAATAATACATAATTATTAATAATAAGTAGGAGTAATAGTTAATGAGAGGATATGTCCCCTCAAATAGGCAATGCCCAAGCTACTATAAAAGCGGGCCAACAATTGTATATTTATCATCTCATCAATCTATAAATTTATATATCATTTTTATATCTACGGATATGTGGGTTATTTCAGAAATTATGGATTCATTCCGACTTTATTGAGAATATTCAACTATGGATATTACATTGGTATCAGAGCTTGTTGATTCCGGCTTGTGGCCAAATAGTCAAAGTTTCTTTGAGATTTAGGTTTTTAACCTTACATTAGGCTTTTAGCCATCCTTATTGAAGAAAAAAAAAAGAGAAGGGAATAAAAGGGAAGTTAAAAAAAAAGAGAGAGAGAACAAGAAAGAAGACTGCATAAAACAGGGAATTGTAGGAATCGCTCTGCTAGGGTTTCTCATGTGCGCACTTAAGCTTCTAGGCTCACCCTTCTACCCTCGGTACTAACTGCGGCGTACACCATACTGAAACCATTGACCGCCTCCATGGACGCTCCCCCGGGAGGGGCCCCTGGCCCTTCCCATCAAGCACTCCAATCAACAAAGACTCTCATCACTCCACCCGGTAAGGAATCCATTCAAATTGGATCTGCGGAAGTACCTCTCAACAATGGCGGCAACAAACAGCAAGATCCGGTGGCTACACCAGCAATTGCAATAGTAAAAAGCAATATGACATGCATTGCCAAAACCTCAGAGAGGCCAATCCTCTGTCTTCTAGCGGAACAAATAAATGCTCGAGCTCAATACATGAAAGATAATGCCCTCATAGGCAAGTTCATGGGATTCTGGCCCACTGAACAGGCTGTCGGAGGATGGATCTTAGCAAAATGGAAACCTAAAGCGCATTTTGAACTACAGCTCGGCTCCAAAGGTTTTTTCACAATCATCTTTGAAAGGTCAGACGACAAAGCAAAAGTGGAAGAAGGTGGCCCTTATTTCTTTAACTCAGCTGGCCTTTACTTGAAAAACTGGACAGAAAGATTTAGCCCTGAGAAGGAAGATTTCACATGGACACCAGTCTAGATCTGCATGTACTCGCTCCCTCAAGAGTATTGGGATGAAGACACCCTCCGGGACATAGGCAACTCATTGGGAAGCTTTGTCAAAGTTGTTGAACAAACCAAATACAACAGGTACACTCTATCAAATAGAATCTGTGTTTACATGCACATATCCAAAGCCCTACCAGACTCTATCAACCTCATCCATGATGACTTTGAATGGATACAATGTTTAGATTACGAGCATATACCATTCCGCTGTAGAAGATGTCATGAGCATGGACATCTTTATAGAGACTTCCCTTTAGGTCAAGCAGCAATGAATCAAAACAAAGATGAAGATGGATTTCAAAGAATTGGTCACAGGAAAAAGCATTACCGCAAACCCCAGCAAAAAGGAAAAAAACTTCATATACCTAGCACTAGCAACAGTTTCGAAACCCTCATTGATCAACCAGAAGATCTTCCCGCCAGACCTGAAAAGATGGAAATAACTGTCGAAAACCCCAAAGATTCAAACATTTCAAATGAGAAACAGGCTCCTCCCGAAACCCCCCAGGAAAAAATCTCTATGATCCAGGAAAATCTCCCTAACTATTTAGAAGAAGAAGCAGCCAGAACTCAGGAAACTGAAAACGCTATCAACACTGATGCACCCACAGATGACTCCATGCTGGAGCTGGAAATAGGAGATCTGGATATTTTGGGAATGGAAGATGCCTGTTCCAAAAAATCCTTTCACTCCATCTCACCCAAGCAAATTCAACTCCTGTCAGAAGTACTGAAAAAGGCCAAGAATAACAAACTTGGAATACTAAATCTGCCTCAAAAAGACAAACAGAAACTTCAAAGGAACAACAAGAAAAGGGGCAAAAAATCAGACATGCAAAGAATTAGTCAACTGGGTACAAGATTAATTGAGTCTGGGCAATATACCTAACTCACGGAATTCTTCCCTACTTTCAATTCTGGTTCTCAATGGAGCTAATCTCCTGGAATGTAAGAGGTCTGAACGGTGCCTCCAAACACTGTATGTTGAAAAGGAAAATAATGCAAGACAAGCCCACCATAATTTTTCTTCAAGAAACCAAATGCACTGACGACACTCTCCAAGATCTCTTCCAAAAAACCATATGGAGAGGTTGTCAAACTATGGAAATCGATGCTAAAGGCGCTTCTGGTGGCCTAGCAATAGCCTGGAACCCCACACAGATTCAGCTCAATGACTTTGCAGCCTCATCACATTCTCTCTCTTCCTCCTTCCATTTAGAAGGCACTGACATCTCTGGCTTTCTCATGAATGTTTATGGACCTCAAACTCCTGATGCAAAGACCCAACTCCTCAAACATCTAACCTGGTTCTCTCAACTGCACTAAGACGATATGCTTATCATAGGAGGGGACTTCAATATGATCACCTCTCTTCAGTAGAAAAAAGGGGGAAGACGCTTCCTCTCCAAGGAGGACTTCAGCTTCAAAGACTACATAGAAGAATGTGATCTCATTGATGTCCTTCCCTCGGAAGGTTTCATGACCTGGAACAACAAAAGAGGAGGGAGCAACCAAATCTCTTCAAGGCTGGATCGTTTTCTTATCTCCCAGAAAATCATTGAAGCTCCTGGCAACATCACGACTGCCGTCCTACCTTCTGCAAGCTCTAATCACTGGCCCATCTCACTCTCTTGGCACAACTCAGGAAATCTCAAATTCTGCCCCTTCAGGTTCGAGAAATTTTGGCTTACACACCCCACCTTCCTGGATATGGTAAGAACATGGTGGACTAACACCAAGGTGGAAGGGCGTTCCAAAATGGCAATAATACATCAAAAACTTAAAGTTCTGAGGGCGAAGCTCAAAATCTGGAATCGCACCACTTTTGGCAATATCTTTAAGGAAAAGGGTACTCTGGAGAAAGACCTTGAAAAAATTCAAAAAAAAATAATGGAGGAGGAATACTCTGACTCACTCAAAGAAACAGAGCAAGATCTGCAAAAACAGCTGGACGAGCACTGCATTCAGGAGGAAACTCTTTGGAAGCAAAAGTCACGCAATAAATGGTTGAAGGAGGGGGACAAAAACACTGGCTTCTTCCATAAAACTGCGATTCAGCACAGAATGACCAACCGCATCTCAGCCATTAAAGATGAACAAGGCAGTCTGCTATGAACTCAAAATGACATTGAACAGGAGCTCATCACTCACTTCCACAACCTTCTCACAGAATACATCCCCAACAGAGAAGCTGCTATCAACAAAGTCACGAGCCACATACCCACTCTGGTGACGGCTGAGCACAATGCCGCTCTCATGAAAGCCTTCACTTTTCAGGAAATTGAAACAGTAGTCATGCAAATGGCGGAAGGCACATCCCCGGGACTGGATGGATTCACAACCAACTTCTTCAAGCACTGGTGGAGCTTTCTTAAACAGGACATTCTGGAGCTCGTGGACGAATCCAGAAGAAAATGATGGGTTCTCCCAGCATTGAATGCCACCTTTCTTACTTTGATTCCCAAAGAAGTGGGGACTACTTGCCCTGGTAAGTTCCGACCCATATCTATGTGCAATGTTATTTATAAAATCATAACGAAAGTGATTGCAAACAGACTAAAAACCTTGCTACCTATACTCATATCCCCTGAGCAAATTGGGTATGTTGAAGGTCACCAAATCCTAGATGGCATCATCCTGGCACATGAGATGATCCACTCCCTAAAAACTACTAAAACTCTTAGTATGCTGGTAAAACTTGACCTATCTAAATATTTTGACAAGCTCAGCTAGGACTTCATACGGAAAATGCTTCAAGCCTATGGCTTCTGCAATGAATGGATCCATTGGATTATCACCCTCACCTCCTCTTCTTTTTTCTCTGTCCTGGTCAATGGATATCCGGCCTCGACCTTCACTCCCTCCAGAGGCATACGTCAAGGAGACCCCCTCTCTCCCTTTCTCTTCATTCTTATGATGGAAGGCCTAAGCCACATGCTTAAATCTCAAGTCGCTAACAACACGCTCAAGGAACTCACTCCCCATGGCTGCCCTCCTACCACTCATCAACAATTTGTAGATGATAACCTCCTCTTTGGCCACTCTTCTATGCAGGAAGCCCGCTCACTGAAAAAATCCCTAAACACCTTCTCGGTAGCTTCAAGCACCACTATTAACCTTGACAAATCCCAGATCTTCTTCTTCAACACCAATGCAGTAACCCAGAGAAACATTGCTCGCATCCTCGGCTACCAGATCTCCACCCTACCTTCTAAATACCTGGGGGCGCCTCTCTTTGAAACTTCCATCAAACACTCATCTTGGAGAGAACTTCTCAACAAACTTGAAGCTAAAATCTCCTCGTGGACCTTCAGAACCTTAAATCTGCCCAGCTGTCTCATCATGCTTAAATCAGTCTTACAATCTATGCCCCTTTACCTCTTTTCAGTACTTGTTGCTCCCAAGTGGGTCATTAAATCCATAAAAAAGATGCAGCGTTCCTTCCTATGAGGGGGAAATCATGACAATCGCAAATGGGCCCTTGTTAGCTAGAAAATGCTCTGCAGACCTAAAAATGCTGGAGGTCTAGGCCTCAGAGACCCGGAAATCAACAATCATGTTCTCTCTGCCAAGATATGGTGGAATTGGGTTACAGCAAATAATGCTCCTTGGATCCAACTCTGGAACATTAAATATGCAAGAGACTGGGACCCTCAAAAAAGAATCTGTTACAATCTAGACACACCAGGCTCACTCATTTGGCGGGCAGCCTATAATCAAAGAGCTCTAGTACAGCAGCATAGTTTCTGGGAAGTTCGAGCAGGGGACCAGGCTCTCTTTTGGCATGATTCCTGGCAACAAAGGCCCTGTCTCCACTCAATCACTGCCCACTTGGACCTGACACAACATCTTCAAGAAAATGCCAATCTCACCATCAACAATTACTGGCATCAGTATGGCCATCATGGAAATAGAATCTGGAAAGATCCCCACACCTGGGACTCGCAGATACCCCTCAACAGCGAAGAGATCCTCAGAGAAGAACTACAAACCCGTCATCAGCAGGTCAATGAAAATCATGATATTCTAAGATGGGGATATTCCACCAAAGGTACCTTCACAATCAAGGAAGCATACTGGGTGACAACCAATGCTAACAATGACCTCGAAGACCCAAGATGGAAAAGAATATGGACTTCAAACTTCTAGCCCAAAGTCGCCACCTTCCTATGGCTCCTTACTCATCGCAAAATCCTCACGTGGGAGAACCTTCTCAATAGAGGACTTCAAGGACCTTCATGGTGCGTCATGTGTAACTCTCAAGCTGAAGACACAAATCACCTTCTGGATTCTTGTGACATGGCTGATAAGTTCTGGACTCTCATTGATGACATATTTCATCACACTAACAGAACTCAAGGAGACGTCGTCAACACCATCTCCAACTGGTAATGTCACCCCTTTCAAAGCAAGCTACTCAACCGCATCTGGGAACTCACGCCAGGCTTGGCCATCTAGAACATATGGAAGGAAAGAAATCGAAGAATTTTTGAAGGCAAAATCAAAAACTTCACAGCGACTTGGCTCAACTTCAAAAACAATCTTCAGGAAACGCTAGGCATCTCTAGATGGGATACTGCAGACCTTCCTACTACTCCCGAGGAAAAACTAATCCTGATCAAATGGGAACTCAAAATTCCTCCTATTCATCCACATCCTCGGACGGCGCCCAAAATCTCCAACCCTGACTCTTGGAGCATACCTCCCCCGAACTTCTACAAACTCAATTTTGATGGAGCATCAAAAGGAAACCCATGTACAACAGGATTTGGAGGAGTCTTCAGAGACTGTTCATGATCCATCATTTGTATATTTCATGGTTCACTTGGTCACAACACAAATAATGCTGCTGAACTCTCAGGGTTGGTAGAAGGAATAAAGATTGCCACTCTTTATAACTACACTCCCCTGATCATTGAGGGAGACTCCCAAATCATCATCAACTTAACAAGCAAAATCTTCCACGGCACAGCTGTTAAGAAAATATCACCCAATTGGAGACTTGAACAATGTCTCCAAGACCTCTCTGAGATCTTGATGAACACCAGAACCATCTCCTTCCAGCATGTCAAACGTAAGGCCAACTCAGTGGCTGACACTTTGGCAAACAAAGGAGCAGAAGATAGTTCCCTGCTCACCATCAACACGGCAACTATAACGGATGATAGAGATCTTCATAAAAAATGCCATGAACTTGCAAAAAAAATCTATATACCCCGGATGCGGGTGACATCACCATCCAAACCTCGGCCGCTGTGCGTAGGGAGATGTTGCCACCGCACCCCCCCGTACATGAGGACACATCCAGCATTAGGAGCATAATCCTCCGGCGAATGATGGTAGACACCTAGCCACAATCAACGATGGACCATGCAGCCGCTTGGAACCTCGACGACGCGGCAATCTGAACGACAGCATAAACTTAAATCCGGAGGACGAGGGAGTTATTGTTGATCTCCTTCGCTCGCGTCTAGTTTGATGTCTCCCCTCGGCCTTTGGGAACTGCATTCAATATTTGCAGTTTCAATGAGGACGACAGCTTGTGGCAATTATTACCTCGGCTCCTTAAATACCCTGGTCGATATGGACGTGGCTAAGATGATAGATCTTTGGCTCTTCGCTGCATTTCTTCCCTGGGCTTCAATGAAATTCAAGGTAATTGCAGACATTCTCTCTGTCATGACAAACCGCACCAGGGGCATTTCTCATAGTGGGAGTGGGAGCGGCCATAAGAACAACAATTGTCGGCCGAAGGTGGCCATGCACTGGTCTGTGATGGATGGATATGCTGAACGTATCTCGACGAGGACACGCAATCTCATAGACGGGTGGGAGGCTCGCAGAGTAGCGGCACTCCTTGCTGTTGGTAGTAATGGCGGTGCCATTAACCATTACTGGTTGCTCAAAAACATGATGAGCACACTCATAGAATAAATAGAAGCCAGCTAGAAAGCCAGTTCTAGCATCGTCCGCAACGTCAAGGAAAGCTTGAAGGAAGCAGCAGAACACTCCAACACTCTAGATGCAAGCATGACCTGGGAGGTTTTCTCCATTGGAAACAATTCAGAACGTGAAAAACAGGATGTCAAAAATGAAGACGCGGCAGAGACAGTCCCAGACAATGGGTTGGAAAAAAAGAAATCGTCAAGAATGAAGAACAAAAGCTCAGCTCCGGGACCCAGCACCACCTAGGATGGAATGCATACTCCAGGTTCTCCTTCATTGCCCCCACCATGGATTTTTGAAGATCATTATGTGGCCTATCCAATCATCGAGGAAGACCCAGAGAAACCACCGACAGAATGAAACCTGGGCGGCCATTGCTCCGAGTTACCTCTGCGACTATCAGCTCTTTTGCTTCTATTTCCTGCATAGTCTTTTTTTCAGTACTGTTAGACTAAATAGGTTTTCTTTTTTGAAGAAAGTCCCAACTTTTTTAAAGGCAGACCATACTCCAGAGGTCTTAATTTTGTATTATGTCAGTCATTACAGTATTTTTGAGCAATTGGGACGGTGGTTTCACCATATGAGGCCTCCCCAATATGCAAAACTCCACTCGGCTCTAGATGTATATTCAGTTTATGTTAATTAAATTTATGCTCTGCAACTTACAACAAAAAAAAAGAAGACCGCATCAACAAGGAGAAGAATTAAAAAAAGACACAACATAGGTTTTATTTATCCAACCTTGGTTTTATAAAACCACACATTGCCTTGGTTTTATAAAACCATCCCGTGGTTTTATAAAACTAGCCTTGGTTTTATAAAACTTGCCTTGGTTTTATAAAGAAACCATTATTTATAATAACTCATACCTTAATTAGGATGAGTTTAGTTATTATATGACTATAGTAATAATAATCCATTTTTATTATAGTTATTATATAACTATAGTAATAATAATACATATTATTATTATATCAAAGGCTTGATCTATTCGTAATCCAACAAAAAATTAGTTTTTTGGAAAAAAAAAAAACTATATATATATATACATATATATATATAGTTTATCCAACATTAATATAATAATATTATTAATTAATTCATAATTATTATTATAAATAAATAAATAAAAAATAATTATTTTTGGAAAAAAAAAGGTTATTTGACCTGATAAGAAAAAAAATATATAGTCAAAGAAGGTTCTTCCAAGAGAGACATATTGGGAATTATTACAGTTTCTGTATCTACTTATTGTCAAAGAAAAAGAAAAAGAAGTCAAACTATCTATCGTCGAAAAAAAAGTCAAGTCAAGGAAGACTAGTCAAAGAGTTCAAAGACCTATCATCGAAAAAGTCGAAGACAATTTATCGCTGAAGAAGCCAGAGCCTATCTATCGCTAAAGGAATCAAAGGCAAAAGAAGACCAAGTAAAAAAAAAAAAAAAAATCAATCAAGAAGACCAATTTATCGTCCAAGCCAGGAATTATGGTGAATTTTAAAGCAGAATTGCAGTCTGGACTAAAAGAAGCATTTGACATGATGAAGCGGGATATTCTAAGAGATTAATAGAATAAGAGAATCATTATCTAAAAAACCATATTGAGCGATTATCTACGGAAATTGAGGAATTAAAAAATAAAAACGATTTCAATCAGAGATTGAAAAATCAAGATATAAAGAAAGAAATAAATGATTACAAAGAAGAAATAATATACTTGAACAAAATCGTTTGCAACAAGGATGAAGAACTGGCGTAGATACAAAACAAATTAGATGATCAAGAATCAGTGGTCGACCAGTATCGATAACAGATAAAAGTTCTTCAACAACAAAATGATGAGTCTAAAAAGTCTCATAAGTCAGAGATCGCAAAGAGTAATAAAGCACTATCCAACAATTCCGAAGAGATTTTCAGATTAAGAAATCATAACAAGACACTAGTCACAAAAATTAAGAAGTTGAAAAATAGTCGAAAGATAGAACAATCTACAGAAGACATTGAAGGAAAACTTCTAGACAAACACGAAGAAAATAGTTGCATCAGAAGTCATAACAAAGATCTTAGGGAACAACTTAAGAAGTCTAAAGATGACAGGAAATAGTAGAATTGATTAAGAAGTGTCAAAATGATAACATGCAGTTAGAAAACAAGTTGGAAAAGATACAGAATGAAACCTTTAAACATCAAGGGACGAATATACAACTTTCATCTCAGAGAAACAAAGAAAAAGAACAGACAACAAGGTCTCCTTATCGTCACCCAAATTATAAATGTCATTTTGACCAACAACAAGGCCAAAATGAACATACACAGAGGAATTACAATGTCAAACAAGCAAGAACATCAAATCAATACACTAAGCATCAAACAAAAGGTTACGTCCCACAAAGCGATCAAATAGTTCCGATAAAAATAGATCTCGGATGGACCACATTAGAGACGATGCGACAGTTCTCCCTTGGGATTCGTAACTCATATCGCCTCATTTCATCAAGTGTCACCAGTACTAAAGAAAGGATCTAGAGATGTCAGTTCAAACAAAAAAATCATTTGTTTCCAATAAGCTTTGAGGACAAAGCTTCCCTTAAGGGGAAGGCAATGTAACAAATAATTAATAGTACGTAATTATTAATAATAACTAGGAGTAATAGTTAATGAGAGGATGTGTCCCCTCAAATAGGCAATGCCCAAGCTACTATAAAAGCGGGCCAACAATTGTATATTTATCATCTCATCAATCTATAAATTTATATATCATTTTTATATCTACGGATATGTGGGTTATTTTAGAAATTATCGATTCATTCCGACTTTATTGAGAATATTCAACTATGGATATTACAATCAATGAGAGCGAATTTGATTTGACAACTAGATAGTGACATTTTAGAAATAAATGTTAGGTGCAACATGATACGGGAATAAATTCTAGACAAGCAGGAAGAAAATAGTTGCATCAAAAGTCATAACAAAGATCTGAGGGAACAACTTAAGAAGTCTGAAGATGACAGGAAATCGCAAGTAGAATTGATTAAGAAGTGTCAAAATGATAACATGCAGTTAGAAAACAAGTTGAAAAAGATACAGAACGAAACCTTTAAACATCAAGGGACGAAAATACAACTTCCATCTCAGAGCAACAAAGAAAAAGAACAGACAATAAGGTCTCCTTATCGTCACCCAAATTATAAACGTCATTTTGACCAACGACAGGGCCAAAATGAACATACACAGAGGAATTACGATGTCAAACAAGCAAGAACATCAAATCAATACACTAAGCATCAAACAAAAGGTTACGTCCCACAAAGCAATCAAATAGTTCCCATAAAAATAGATCTCGGATGGACCACATTAGAGACGATGCGACAGTTCTCCCTTGGGATTCGTAACTCATATCACCTCATTTCATCAAGTGTCGCCAGTACTAAAGAAAGGATCTAGAGATGTCGGTTCAAACAAAAAAATCATTTGTTTCCAATAAGCTTTGAGGACAAAGCTTCCCTTAAGGGGAAGGCAATGTAACAAATAATTAATAATACATAATTATTAATAATAACTAGGAGTAATAGTTAATGAGAGGATGTGTCCCCTCAAATAGGCAATGCCCAAGTTACTATAAAAGCGGGCCAACAATTGTATATTTATCATCTCATCAATCTATAAATTTATATATCATTTTTATATCTACGGATATGTGGGTTATTTTAGAAATTATGGATTCATTCCGACTTTATTGAGAATATTCAACTATGGATATTACAATCAATGAGAGCGAATTTGATTTGACAACTGAATAGTGACATTTTAGAAATAAATGTTAGGTGCAACATGATACGGGAATAAATTTTGAATGCAAATATACCATTTGCTCAATACAAATAAGAAGGTCAATAAGTTTGTGAAGCGCTATACACTTTACTAAATGAAAACATAAGTCAACCACAACATATCATTGTACATATTGTTGTCCACACCAAATATATATGTGAAGATAGTAACATGATCTTTGATTGGTAAGTACAAAACTCATAAATGATTCAATATTTATTGAGCTTTACAGGTTTCTAAAGATGACACTTTTTGCCATGTATGGAGATCGGTGATGTGAGCTATTACACGAATTTACTCTTCAAGGAGATCATCATGAAAATCCATGGATTGTTAAAGATAATTAATTTAGACATGTAGGAAATATTTATAAACTAGCCTAGTCTATACTCCAAAGGCTTTGGCAAACTTGTTATTACTTCTTTACTTTTTTATAATTCCATATTTCATCATGCTATAAATCATTCTCTTTCTGTGTTCTTTCTTCCACTCAGCATTCCTTTTACCCCTCATAAGGCAATTGCTAGTTTATTTAGATTTGAAAATTTTGCCCCTCATAAAGCAATTACTAGTTTATTTAGATTTGAAAATTGAAATTTTTTATTTATTTTATTTAGATTTAATTTTTTATTTATTTGTAATTATAAATGTGAATTTTTTTATTATTAATTAAAATTTATAAATAAAAAACAATAAATATTTTAAAATTAAAAATTTTGAAAATCTATTACGTGAAAAAATTTCAGTCTAAATGAACAATTTTCAAAGTAATTTGGAAAAATATAATCAAATTTCCTCCGTCGTTTCGAAGTTCTTTCCATAGCTTTGGTATTTCTCTTGGATTAAAAATAAATTGGGTGGCCCAAACCAAATAAATGTTGTTAAGAACCCATTTGAATATAAATATGGTTTGAACTTTGGTCGTGAATTTGAATATAAATATGGTTTGAACTTTGGTCGTGAATTTGAATATAAATATGGTTTGAACTTTGGTCGTGAATTTCATGTGGTTTTGCATTTTAAAACGATCGTGATCTTCAAAAAGTAATGCTTAAGACAAGTTTGCCTGGGGATTTGGAGAAAAAATGTTCATTTTATTTAAATGAACCACCTTGTAACCATGACTGGAGGTTTATCTATCATTTTGCTTAGTATATATCTCAAAATAATTTACAGAACTGTTCAGTGAATTACTACAACTACTCAACTATTCAACATAGCTCCCATTTGATCATACATCATGTTTTTGAAAATTCTCTCAGAGATATTACTTCAGATCTGGTTCAAGGTTCAGTTTTCATAGCTGATCATTAATTTACTTCAGATCGTTAATTCTTATACCCTAGAGTATTCACCTTAAATGAGGTACTGAGTCGAATTCTGTTAGCGTGTCACCTATCATTTCCCACCTTTGCCAAGTACCTATGCCTACTTGCAAACCCCTCTTGAAAAGTTGATGAGCAAAAACTAATTCCTTTCCCTATATGTTCTCATACGTAACTTACTGAAAGGACCTTACATCATTATTATCTTCTCATATAGTGAGATCAATAGGATATTTCATGGCAGTTTTCATTGTATAAGCTTGTTTTCACAAAAACCAATGATATCATTAAGAAAAGTAGAGACTAGTCAACTGCAAACACCATGAAATGAATGAGGAGAATTCAAGGTGGCTAGTATAATTAATAAAATGTTTTAAGAGCCAACGATTTGGATGCTTACAATATTAACTTACAAGTATAAATATTTGACCGAACACGCATGAAGGGCAACCACCTATATAGAAGGGCTACCACTAATTGGCATAGTAGATATATATTCTATATCTGTGATCTCGTGAAGCAACCTAAAGTGAATAACTAATCATAGGTAGAACTTCCGATGCAGAGTATGTCGCTGTAGTTTTCTGGGATATTACTTGGGCATATGTTGTTCATGAATTCTTGATCAAGTTGAGAAGGCTTCGATTTTGATTTTAAGCTACTAAACTTTAGGACTTGAATTAGGCACCCACATCCTCAGTAAATTGGGAGGTCCATATAAGAAGTTTATTTTCATTTTCTGGTCCATATAAGAAGTTAGGCTCGCTGGAAACATTGTACATTTCAACATTTTCTATCTCAAGAACAGGAATATTAGAACAACAAAGAAACTCCATAAAATCACAATATTATGTTTGCCGTCAGAAGCACTTAGAAAATGGGAGATAAAAAATTTGCACTTCTCCGAGATATAATGTCAAATTCAAACATAATTATCATTATCAATATGTAAGGTGCACTTTGGCATAAATCGTTAATCCAGTTTATAAAACTGTGTCAATAGCAAAAGGGCATTTCAGAAATACCCAAAAGTATGCACACATTACACACAAGCTTGAATCCATGTTATAAATGACAACATTGGGTTATCATTGCAGCCGCAAAAAGTTTTCATAACTAAGAACATCATTCATCATAACAGAAAGAGGAGGAACAAGAAAGATGAAACAAGTTAGAAAGTCCATAGGAGTCTGAATGCAAGCATCTATTCAAAGACAACTATGTGATATCTTGAATTCCCATATTGTTCATGCATATTACAACTTTGTACTTCTTAACAGAAAGGCATTTCCTGCCTAGTCATATTTCATCTGCTGGCATCTTAAGAAAAAAGAAAAACCTCTATCAGAATAAACTGGGTTGGTTCATGTTCCCCACAGAGACATGTAGACATCTATTAGTTCATATAGTGAATGATAATGCAATGTGTCTACCATGTATCAATGATTAATGACAACGAGTGTCTGTGATATATTATTTACTGAGACAATATTTTATTTTTATTTGATACTATTTAAATTCTCAGAGATTCAAGGAAATAAAAAACACAAGAAGCTCAGGCTACCCCAACTATTCAGAAATAATGAAAATATAACTTTATATGCTCCCTGAAAGGCATCTTCTAATTCTTCTCTGTATCGAGTCTGCTAGCAAGCGATATAACCTTTATACACCATATGAATACAATGGAAAAATTAAGAACACCTAGTTCCTCCATTTCTGCAATATAGTTGGACCATATAAAAATAAGTAGGTTAAATACCCTCGCTTGACCATAGAATAAAATAAAATTAAAATAAATTTTAAAAATCTCAAAATCTTAAAATAGTTGTTTTAATCAAAACTTAAATCATATTATAAGGGGACATCCATATAAAATTAAAATACAGTGGACTACCTAAATCATCCTCATACAAAAGCCATGTGTCTTTTTGGCTACAAATAAGCATTAACGACTGTATTTGCTGTCAAATTAACAAATCACCCTCCTTCACTTCACCAACTCTCTCTGAGACATGCATAGGAGATCCCCACCATTACCTGAGCTTACCTAAGCTACATTATTACTTGTGTTGTGCTATATTGCTGTTAATATTATTTGGTGCTACTACTTGCTGCTATTTGTAATTCAAGATTTGAACTGTTTTATTCTGATACAAACTTTGATATGCCTCACCATAGTCCATATTTACCTAAGCGCCAAATCCTTAGTGAGGCCATGCCAAATCAACTATTCAAAACCTTATTTAGTTTGTTGAGTTACTTGCCACCATGGAACTCTTAAGTTTTAGATGTTGGGATATTTTTGTTACTGCTAGGTGGAGCTGCGATGTTTTCTTAAGATTAAGTAGTTGGAGGAGGTTTGAAATAGATTGAGGCTTTTGATGCCCATTGAGATGGACTTGTAAAAATTGCTCATCTACTATTGTGAAACATTGAAATATTAATAATTCAAGTAAACATTTCTTACCAAAGAATGGCCCAAAAACACTAGCATGGTATCAATGGGCCGTTATACAAACAAAGTAAGCATTTCCTTACCAAAAATTACTAAAAAACCTATCAGGCTACCAATGGGCCATTGGTTCCCAATAAGGAAGTGGATGGAATGTTAAGCCATCTACCAATATTTGTGGCCAACCCTACCTGTATGACTGAAGATTGGTGCAACTTTGGCATAATAGAATCTACTCATACCTAGCGAAAGAAATCCTCTCTTTGTTGTGCAGCCCTTTTTTGAGCCATAGCCTTATGCCTGTACGGGAAAATCCTGCCTTGCCTTTCTTCAGGAAAGTAAGAGACAAACTGCTGGGAATTGGAAAAGGTGAATTGGAAAGTGCCCATAGTTACTGAGACCTCTGTGATAGTGGACAAGAATAACTAAAAAATCACGAGGAACCAATTCAGATCTCCCAAGCCACGGTGAGATCGTGAATGCCTAATAATCAAAGACCTCAGACCTCGCAGGCCATACTGATGATGTGGGTGTATTGTAGCACAAAGTTCCATTACAGCGTTGAGCTTCACCGACTTAAAATTTCCTTAAAACTGGGGATTTTATTGTTAATATAAGGGATTGGTGATTTGGAGTGCGAAGGGTGACTCACACCTCTATGAGTGAAATCATGGACAGGGATAACTAAAATTTGCGAGCAGCCAGTGGAGATCTAAGCACATCACTCAAAATCGCAAGCCATATTTAGGATGTCGGTGTTTTGTAAGCACAAAGTTCCATTGGACCACCGAGCTTTGTCAACTTCAAATCAACTTAAAACTGGGGTTTTGTTGTTAATCTAAGCAAAAGTTGATTCAGAGATTGCCTAGAGTGATAAGACCTCTATTAGTGAAAACATGGACAAGGATAACTAAAAATTCGTGAGCAAAGGATGTGGGATTACGGGTTAGTTGTCGTTGCATTAATCAATCCTAACAAATATTACGGGTTAGTGGTAGCAGCAAGTCACGAGGTCGAACCCTGGGGCAGACAAACAAAGGATTCGATTTAAAGGCCAGTAAAATAGATAAATAAACCAGGTATGCACACACACATTGCCAGCAATCAATCAAAACCACAAGTTTGTAACGTTTGGCATACCTTTTTCTTTGCTCCCATTTCAAAATGGACTTGTCTGCAGGAGGCTGGAGATGAAGACGACACTGCTTGTAAGCTTCAATGGCCTTCGAAGGACCAACATACGCATAATCAATAGGCACCGCAATTTTTTTCAATGCTGCCATTTTCTTACTCATAAATCTGCAATTTGGAAGAGACTCAAGGGACTCATTCAACCGAACTTGTTTTATAGAGCCAACAACAAAGTGTATTCAGTGTCTGTAAGACTATATGTTGGTCAGTGTGCTAGTATCTTGGAACCCAACTCTGTTTCTCGCACCCTTACCGTGGCTAGCAAGTGCTTCCCTACGCTGGCACGCCATTTGGGTATTCTTCCTTCTTAGCTGCTTCTTCTTCTTATTTCGACTCGGATTTTACGCAAGAATTTAATGGCTCTATGGAGAGAGGCACATATGTTGCTTTCATAGAGCGGGCCACTGCTAGTGTCTCTCCACTGAACCCTTTTGCAATCCTTATCTACTTGGGTCCACTGAACCCGTTTGCAATCCTTATCTACTTGGGTCAAGGGTAGGATACGTTGAAGAAATATTACTTATGTTGCAGAGTAGTCCAAAATTAAAGAGGGAGACGTCTGGATTTGAACCAGGGAACAAGATTGAAAACCTGAACAATCGGTCTATACGCATTCATCCGCTCGTTGGGCACTTTCAACTTAACTATCGAATGTTAATCTCTGTTAGACAAATAAGTTGCGCTCCGATCATCTAGTTAAGTTTCAGTTATCTGTTTACATAGTTTTCATCGCTGAGTTGAGTTGAGTGAGTCACGTTGAGTTTGGTGAGCACACTTCGTTGTTTACGAGGTTGCATGTAATTCGTTTTTCCTTTATTAATAAACAATCTGTCAGTGAGTGGAAATGTGTTAACTCCAAATCTGTTCTGTTCATTTGCTGCTCTCTGTCATTTCGTTTTCTGTTCTGTTCCTCTGTTTCTTTTCTGCAGATTAATTTCTTCATGGTATCAGAGCAGGCTGAAGATCCAGCCTCTGTCCAGCTTGCCTAATTGCAAAACGTTTTAGGCTGAAGATCCAGCCTCTGTCCAGCAAAACGTTTTCCAGCAAGCTCTGTAAGAATTGCAAATCTGTTTTCTTTCTCTGCAATTCGTTTTTCCAAAATACCAAGTAGATTCTATTTCTTAAAGCAGAAAATCTGTTAAAGGAGCCGCCAGTATATATTTTTTGAGCAGAAAATGGCTAGTATGAGCAACCAAGCTCTCATGCAAGCACCTGTTTTGAACGGGTTGAATCATAGCACTTGGGTATCCAAGATGAAAGTTTTTCTGAGCTGTCATGAATGCTTAGAGATTGTTGAAGAAGGAGTTACCTT
Organism: Larix kaempferi; assembly: GCA_027924585.1. Taxonomy (NCBI): domain Eukaryota; kingdom Viridiplantae; phylum Streptophyta; class Pinopsida; order Pinales; family Pinaceae; genus Larix; species Larix kaempferi. The sequence goes on from BSBM01000011.1 coordinate 3,344,994, forward strand.
GCTGAAAGCTGAAGATCGAGATGCATTGGATCGTGATGAGAGACGCACTTACACAGAAGTGGTCAAGAAAAATACAAAAGCCTTATGGCTTATCTTCGAGGGGGTGGATGAGTCCATATTTCCGAAAATTGAAGGCGAGAGCACCGCCAAAGGAGCCTGGGATACTCTCATGAACATCTATCAAGGAACCGATAAAGTGAAGACCGTCAAGTTGCAAACATTGCGACGGAACTTTGAAACACTATCTATGAAAGATACAGAGACAGTCGACCAATTTATGACGAGTGTAAAGCACCTCGTCCATCAAATGCGAAGTCAAGGTGAAGAAATTCGCGATCAGAAAATTGTGGAGAAGGTATTGCGAAGCCTTCCTGAAAAATTTAATATGGTTGTTGTTGCAATAGAGGAATCAAAGGATCTGACTACGTTTACCGTAGATCAGCTGATGGGCTCTCTTTTATCTCATGAGGCGAGATTGCAGAGAGAAAACACTTCGTTGGAATCAGCTTTCCAAACGCAAGCCACCATAAGCAGAGGTCGAGGCCGTGGTGGAAGAAGCAGAGGACGAGGACGAGGCTGGCAAGGCAGATCCCAGCCGCAGAATGCCAGTAGGTCACATGCCGACCCAGATCAGTCACATGCAAGATCTTTCTATGACAGAGGTCGAGGCAGAGGTCGCACTCAGGAATGGGTCGACAAATCAGAAATTCAGTGCCGTTACTGTAAGAAGTTTGGACACAACAAGTATGAATGTTATAGATCCAAGTTCAATGCAAATCGAGAGCATGGAACCGCACATGTTGCAGCGGAAGAGAAAGTGCAAGAAACCATGTTTTACTCCTGCCATGCGACTGCAGAACCAACCGATTCAGATGTGTGGTTGCTTGACAGTGGATGCAGCAATCATATGACAGGTAACAAAGATCTATTTTCCTTTTTTGATAGTTCTGTCAAAATAAAGTAAAGCTGGGGGATGATCATTTGGTGAATGTTCAAGGAATAGGTACCATTTCTGTACTCTCTAAGAATAATGAAAAGAAATGCATCCGAGAGGTGTATTATGTCCAAGGTCTTAAGCATAATTTGATTAGTGTAGGCCAGCTCTCTCAGCATGGTTATGTTGTAGTGTTTAAAGGGACTGTCTGCACCATAAGTGATAAGACTCCCAGTACTCGAGTCATAGCTCAAATCAAAATGACCTCGAACCGCATGTATCCTATCATACTGAAAAATGCCAAAATCCTTGAGTCTTATTCTGTTATGAAACCCGATGAGTCATCGTTGTGGCATCAACGATACGGTCATTTGTCTTTTGATTATCTCAGTCAACTGTCAAAGAAATCTATGGTCATTGGTCTCCCTGAATTAGAAATCCAGCACCAAGTATGTGAAAGCTGTGTTTTAGGAAAGCATCACAGAGAAGTTTTTCCTCCTGCTGCTACCTTTAGAGCTAAATCTCCTTTAGAACTTGTTCACACTGATCTATGTGGACCCATGCAAATAGAGTCGATAGGAGGAAGTTTTTATGTGCTAACATTCATTGATGATTACAGCAGAATGACTTGGGTTTACTTCATTAGAAACAAATCTGAGACATTCTCCAGGTTCAAAGAATTTAAGGCCATGACAGAGAAGCAAAGCGGGCACTATGTGAAAGTGCTGAGATCAGATGGTGGAGGCGAGTATGACTCAAATCCATTCACTCAGTATTGCAAAGCAAATGGAATTCAGAGGCAGTTCACTTGTAGATACACTCCGCAGCAGAACGGAGTCGCAGAGCGGAAAAACCGCACCATGTTAAACATGGCAAGGAGTATGATGAATGGTAAGAATCTTCCCAACAAATATTGGGGAGAAGCTGTTGCATGTTCTGTGCATATTCTGAATCGTGCACCTACAAAGAGTCTGAAAGATAAAAGTCCATTTGAGGCATGGACTGGTAAGAAACCGGATATATCTCATTTCCGTGTTTTTGGGTGTGTTGCATACGCCCATGTTCCTGATGACCTTCGGAAGAAGTTGGATAATAAAAGTGAGAAATGCATTTTTGTTGGGTACAGTGAACAGTCAAAAGCATATCGACTGTATAACCCAATAACAGAGAAGTTTATTATTAGCAGAGATGTTAAGTTCCAAGAAGACAGAGCTTGGGATGACAAGGTCACAAGCAGCTTTGTTCCATTAGCTGATACAAATGAACCAGTGATAGAAGAACAGCAAATTCCACCAAGTACTCCAGATTCTGTGCCAAGAAGACTAGCAGCACAAGATCCAACTAGTGATTCAGATCAAACCATTGCCTCCTTGCAAAGGAAAAAGACAAGAAGTCTCCATGATTTGTATGAGCATACTCAACCATTAGATTTGGATGCACTTTATGCATTCATAACATATCAACCAGAAACATATGCAGAAGCAGCCAAAGAAGAAGCATGGATAAATGCCATGGATGAAGAGATTGAAGTCATTGAGAAAAATGACACTTGGGATCTTGTTGATCTCCCTGAAGGAAAGAAAAGCATAGGTGTAAAATGGGTGTACAGATCCAAGTTCAATGAAAAAGGAGAATTTCAGAAGCACAAGGCCAGATTAGTTGCAAAAGGGTATGTACAGCAGCATGGAATTGACTATGAGGAAACATATGCCCCTGTAGCCAAACTTGATACAGTTCGAGCAGTATTGGCTGTTGCAGCAGAGAATAGATGGCCTGTTTATCAAATGGACGTGAAGTCAGCGTTTCTAAATGGCATCCTGAATGAAGAGGTATATGTTGATCAACCTCCTGGTTATGAGATCAGTGGCAGAGAACAGATGGTGTATAAGTTGAAGAAAGCATTGTATGGCTTAAAGCAGGCTCCTCGATCATGGTACAGTCGCATTGATGCATATCTCATCAAAAATGGCTTCATCAGAAGCAAAAATGAGCCAACCTTATATATCAAGAAGGATCAACATGGTAAGATGTTAATTATTTGCTTATATGTAGATGATATGATTTACACTGGCAATTTGGAAATTGATGAATTCAAAGCTGTTATGGAAAAAGAGTTTGAGATGACTGATCTCGGTTTAATGAAGTATTTCCTTGGTATTGAAGTAAGTCAGTTAGAATCAGGCATGTTTATCAGTCAGTCAAAGTATGCATCAGATTTGTTGAAAAGGTTCAAAATGCTTGAATGTAAGGCTGCAGCTACTCCTATTGTTTTAGGCACCAAGTTGAGCAAAAATGATCAAGGAAAGTCCATTGATCAAACTCTGTATAAAAGGCTAGTGGGCAGTCTTATGTACCTCACCGCCACTAGACCAGACATAATGTTTGCGGTAAGTCTTATCTCTAGATTCATGGAGTCACCCAAGGACTCTCATTGGCAAATTGGCAAAAGAATTTTGCGGTATGTGGCTGGAACAGTTGATCATGGTTTATGGTATCCTTCAGATTCAGAAAGTTCTTTAGTTGGTTTTACTGACAGTGATTTTGCCGGAAGCATCGATGACAGGAAAAGCACTTCCGGTTATGCATTCAAATATGGATCAAGTCTGATCTCTTGGGCATCAAGAAAACAACCAGTTGTTACATTGTCTTCCACAGAAGCCGAATATGTTGCAGCAACTTCCGCAGCATGTCAAGCTGTTTGGCTAAGAAGGTTAATGAGTGATTTATCACCAAAGAAATTGGAGCCAACTCCAATATATTGTGACAACAGTTCTGCAATTACATTGTCCAAGAATCAAGTCTTCAACAAAAAGAGCAAGCACATTGATATCCGTTATCATTTTATTCGAGAATTGGTAAATGAAGATGTAATCACTGTAAAATTTTGTAAATCAGCAGATCAGCAAGCTGATATCTTCACAAAGCCTTTGGGCACAGAAACATTTGTATCACTCAGATCTAAGCTGAGTATTGTTAGTGTTGATGACCGTCCAGCTCCAACTTAAGGGAGTGTGTTAGACAAATAAGTTGCGCTCCGATCATCTAGTTAAGTTTCAGTTATCTGTTTACATAGTTTTCATCGCTGAGTTGAGTTGAGTGAGTCACGTTGAGTTTGGTGAGCACACTTCGTTGTTTACGAGGTTGCATGTAATTCGTTTTTCCTTTATTAATAAACAATCTGTCAGTGAGTGGAAATGTGTTAACTCCAAATCTGTTCTGTTCATTTGCTGCTCTCTGTCATTTCGTTTTCTGTTCTGTTCCTCTGTTTCTTTTCTGCAGATTAATTTCTTCAATCTCAAGCAGGTCGTCATTCCGTGTGAAAGTAGCCAATGCCCATGGTTTGCAGACATCCTTTTTCCAGTGGCGCGTTGGATGCCTAGTTGTTGCCGTCAAGTCGGGGGATGCAGGGAAAGCGTGAAAACTTGAGGCAGGACAACGAGTCGAATAGCACAACGGATAAACCTAAAAAAATTCTTCTGCATGCTGATGGAGCTCAGGGCACTCAGCTTGTTGAAATTAACCGGCAGTGTCCCTTCCAAACCCATTCCCTGAATGTTGATCCCCGTAACTTTGCCGCTGCTCGAGCAGGAAATGCCCTTCACCTGCCGCACGGATCGACGGAAATGCAGCTTCAAGACCACTGAACAGCCAGACAAATGCCCTACAGCGTAATTATTATTGTTAAATATTTATATATACACTACGCACATTCCATATTTATCCAATATATTTTTACTGTATATATTCCTTGTGTTCGTTTATATAATATATATTATGCAGGACTACTTCGTTGTGGCAATAGCTCTACGTTGGACGAAATTATCTGAGACCTGATATCAAGAGAGGGTAAAGGGTCATTTACAGAAGAAGAAGAGCGAACTATTATTCAGTTGCATGGGATTCTAGGGAACAGGTTACCAAACAGACAACCGATATAAGTAATTATTCCATATTATCACGATGCAATTAACTAGCGAACCCGTTAACTCTTTATTTATTTGTTGTAATACTTGCAGATGGTATGCTATAGCCTCACAGCTTCCGGTCCGAACAGACAACGAGATCAAGAATTTATGGAGCAGCCATCTCAAGAAGCGTTTGTTGAAGATGGGACTCGATCCTTCGACCCATGCGCCTAGAGGAGAAGTCAATCCCACTGCTCCAGAGGGGTTCGAGGCCTTGGCCCTCACAAGGCACAAGGCACAGTGGGAAAATGCGAGACTTAAGCAGAAGCTCGTCTCTCGAGAGAATCACGGGTCAGGTCCTCTAATTCTGCTGCTGGTTATCACACTAATACCACGGCGGCATTTATGACAACGCCTAGCAATAATCCACCCACTGATTATTTCTTAATGGAATTCAGAAGCTGGTAAGGCCTTCAGGTATAAGGAGAATCATCATCCCAATAGAGGAGGATACGATCCTGTTTTATCGCCCGAAATTCCTGTAAGTTTAGTTTCTTCGATGTGCTGTGCTTCTACCCAAGAGGGTTGTGATCAGTCGTTAAACCCAAATGATAAAGATAAGCACAAGTACAAGTGCAACTCTGTATCATTCGAATGTATTGGGGACTGCAGTGTGAAATTACCGAAAGTACTTTCATGTTTTGCTAATATGGCCACGGGCTAGAAGATAAGACCACCCAGGAATTAGATTTTCCAGAACTTCTTCTAGATTTCCCTGACAATGATGACAACAATAACAACAGCAATAACATTCCATCGGAATTGATTACAGCTTTTCAGCAGAGGCCTGCTTCGCCATGGCCCGAATTACACGACGAGGATTTTTGGAGCAATTTGACATTTATTGATAATGATTCTGCACAAAGTTGAGATCTCGCTCCTGTCCTACGTCATCCCTATCTATGCATGTTGTACTTTGAGCTCTCGTCCTCGTTAAAATCTGTAAGCAGCAGGCTTAAGCCTTTCTAGTTCACTAGATATCAGCTAGAATATGCATAGAGATGTGGATCTTTTGCTTGATAAAGTTTTTTTGTACCCAATAATTACATTGTTTGTTGAATGATAACCTGTAAACACTGCTTTGGACTGAAAAAAAAAAATGCTTGCCACCAGAAAATGTGATCCTATTCTTCCTATTTGCAGTTTTTTATGCAGAAAGGGATCATGATCTCCATTTGACGATTACGACTTTATGTATGAGATCGTGTTTTCAATATTATTTGTATTTACTAGCGGCTAGAACCACTACTGTTAGTAATATTGACTGGTTACATTAAGGACTTAACAATTAAGAACATATGTTGCTAAGTGAGTCTAGACTTTACATAAGGGGATGCCTACCAACTTACTTATTTAGTTACAATAACTTCAAACATTATGTTAATGAATATCATATCCTTGTTAGTAATATTGACTGGTTACATTAAGGACTTAACAATTAAGAACATATGTTGCTAAGTGAGTCTAGACTTTACATAAGGGGATGCCTACCAACTTACTTATTTAGTTACAATAACTTCAAACATTATGTTAATGAATATCATATCCTTATAGCTAATCTTGTAGCAAGAGAGAAAACACATGCATTTAAAGATTTGATAGGTATCATATTGTAAGAAGAGGAATGGACAAAGAATCTTAATGACATATTTTAAAGTTTAAATTTGGCTTAAAGTCTTGGGCAGGGGATATAGGAGATTTAATCCTAATGTGAAAAATGCATCAAGGTGGGGCATCAATAAGGAGAAATACAAGTGTGTAGAAGGATGGGTCTTATTACTATTGTAGCAAGTTTGGACAGTATGCTTATGAATGTAGGAAAACGAGTTTTAATGAGTTCAAAAATAGAAAACAAGAAGGAAAATTTGTTGATAGAGGAGCAAAGACAAGTGATGATCTAAAAAATCTAAAGTTTTTTTAATTTTATTTTGAAGGTTGGAGGGAGAAATAAACACAAAAATTATGTAGAATGAGCTACGTCTCTTCAATCTTTATTGACAAACAGAAGATCAATTAGAAGATCAATTAATGCACTTACCAACCAAATATTAATGTGTATTTAAACACTTATAGAAAACCTAAAATCTAACCTAGCTTTTGCATGCATGCAAAGCATGTTGTTGCATGTTTTATTAACTGAATTTCTAAATAAGAACTAAAGTAAAAGCTAAAGCTAACATAAGTAATTACTATTTCTAACAATCCCTCTTAATTACGAGCTGACTTCTGCAGCTTTTACAATGCCTAAATTATCTCTATGAGTTTCAAAAATTTCTTTTGGCAATGGCTTTGTGAATATGTCAGCCAATTGGTCAATCGATTTACAATGCTCAACATTAACTTCACCATTGTTCACAAGTTATCTTATGAACTGATATATGGTATCAATGTGCTTGCTTTTCTAGTGAAAAACATGGTTCTTGGATAGGGCGATCACTGAATTGTTGTTGGTCCTCCTTGTTTATGTTGAAGACCTTCTAAAACTCTGTGTAACCAGAATGCTTGACATGCTGCTGATGTTGCTTCTACATACTCTGCTTCTGCTGATGAAAGTGTCACAATGGGATGCTTCTTGGATGCCCATGAAATCACCCCTGATCCAAGATGAAAAACATGACCGGAAGTGCTCTTCCTATCATCCAAACTTCCTGCAAAATCACTGTCAGTGAAACCTGTCAAAACATCATACTCAGTGCCTGAGTATAAAATTCCATAGCTTGAAGTCCCTACAACATATCATAAGATCCTTTTGCTAGCTTGCCAATGTGAGTCTTTGGGAGACTCCATGAACTTGGAAATCAAGCTGACAGCATACATAATATCTGCTCTCATAGCTGTGAGATACATGAGACTTCCTACAAGTCTCTTACTCAGTGTTGGATCTACATTGGGACTGTCATCTTCTTTGCTCAACTTTGTACCTGTTGCCACTGGTGTAGGTGTCGGTTTTCAATTAAGCATTATGAATCGCTTAAGTACTTCATTAGCATATTTACTTTGAGAGATAAATATACCTTTTTATGATTGTTCTACCTCTAAGCCAAAAAAGAACTTCATTAATCCAAGGTTTGTCATCTCGAACTCTTTCTTCATAGCTTCTTTGAACTCATATACTGATAGGTCACCTATAAAAATCATATCATCAACATATAACAAGCTATCAAAATCTTTCCTTGTTGATTTACCTTTGTGTAAAGTGTTGGTTCGTTGGAGCTTCTACTAAAACCATTTTTGATCAAATAAGAATCAATTATTCTATACCAAGCTCTTGGAGCCCGCTTGAGCCCATATATAGCTTTCTTCAACTTGTAAACTTTCTCTTCATGTTCTTTGATTTCATACCCGTGTGGCTGCTCCACATAAATTTCTTCTTCAAGAATTTGATTCAAGAATGCCGACTTGACATCCATCTAATACACTTTCCATATGTTCTGGGATGCTAATGCTAGGACTACTCTTACCGTGTCTAATCTTTCCACTGCTGCAAAAGTTTCTCCAAAATAAATTCCTGGTTGCTACGAGAAACCTTTTGCTACTAACCTTATCGTGTACCTATCAATCTCACCTTTTTCATTGAGTTTGGTCTTGTAGACCCACTTTACACCAATGGGTTTCTTATTTTTTGGCAGGTCGACTAGATCCCATGTACCATTTCTCTCAATGGAATCTATCTCTCCATCCATAGATTTTACCCAATGCTCTTCTTTTACTGCCTCTTCATAAAACACAGGTTGACTAGCAATAAAAGCATAATTGGTATTTGCATCCAATTCATCATAAATATCTTCCAATCTTCTAGTCTTTATATTACTGTGATCAGATTCATTACCTGATTGCGGACTAGCAGTATATCGATATATTGATCTTGATGCTTCACCTCGAACTGAGTTTCTAGGTGTCCTTGCTGGAGTATTTTCTACTCGTGAAGATGCTACTGGACCATGTTGTCCAATCAACTCTTCTTCTTCTTCATCTTTTGGTTGGGGTATTGCATCTCCCACAACTTTGTCTATGGTTCCATTCCATGACTCTTCCTCCTTGAACAACACATCTCTGTTGAAGACAACCTTTTTGGTAATAAGGTTATACAGTTTGTAGGCTTTAGATTCTTCACCATATCCAAGAAAGACATTTCTCACTCCGGTCATATAGCTTTTTTCTTAGCTGTTTAGGAACATGAGCATAAGCAACGCAACCAAATATTCTGAAATGACAAATATTACAATTGATACCTATCCATGTGCTTCCTCTGGTACTTTTTTCTTCACAATTTTGGTGGGAGATCTGTTCATCACATAAAAAAACACAAGCCACTGCATCTCCCCAAAATTCATGGGACAAGTTTCTTCCTTTGAGCATGCTCCTTGCCATATTCATGATGGTTATGTTCTTTCGTTTTGCAACACCATTCTGCTGAGGTGTATATCTTGTAGTGAATTGCCTCTCAATTCCATGATATTTGCAGTAATCATGAAATTCCTTTGAGTCATACTCCCCCCCTCCATCTGATCTCAATACTTTGAGTTGATTACCACTCTATTTTTCAACCAGAGCCTTAAATTCCTTGAACTTGCCAAAAGTTTCAGACTTCTAACGAAGGAAATACACCCATGTTTTTCTACTGAAATCATCAATAAATGTAACAAAATAATAGATTCCACCAATTGACCGAGTCTACATTGGACCACACAGATCAGTATGAATAAGTTCTAGAGGTGCAAGTGCCCTTCGAGACATACCTTTAGGAAAGCTATCCATGTGTTGCTTTGCAATGATGCAACACTCACAATTGTTTGATGGATCCTTCATAGGGGGTAATCCTTTTACCATCCCTTTCTGTTGCAACAACTTGAGACCACCAAAGTGAAGATGTCCATATCTGAAATGCCATAACCAATAATCATCCATGCATGTGGATTTTTGAGCAAAAGAGCTTACCTTGCGGTTGCAATTCAAGACTAGTGGATACATCATGTTCCTAGTCACTTGTACTTTGATGATCAATTGTCTATTTGGGGGTTTTCCATAGATTTCACAGTCGGATCCATCAAAGACAAGTCCGTATTTCTTTTCAGTAACTTTCCCAATGGTAAGCAGATTATGCTTCAATCCTGGAGCATAATATACATCTGTGATTGTCTTTTGTTGGCCTTGTTTGGTCAGAATGTTGACCACTCCTTGCCAAGAATTGGAAATACCTCATCCGTGCCGAATTTGACCTCTGTCTTTACTGATGCATCTAGGTTTGCAATTAGACCTCTATCACCTGTCATATGGTTACTGCAACCACTATCTAAAATCCAAAGTCCCTTTGGGATTTTGTGTGCAGCATGACATGTAAGAAATAACATATCTTCTTTATTCTCAGAGGTATTAGTCAAATTAGCATTTTGTTTTTCCTGATCAGACTTTTTCTTTCTACATTCATTAGCATAATGGCCAAATTTATTCCAATAATAACACTTAACATTAGATTTATCTGACCCTTTTTTGTCGTAGTTCCCACCTTCATGGTTATGATCGTGATCTTCCTTGTCATTTCTTTGGCCACCTCTGCCTCTTCCTCTTGATCCTTTTCTGCCTCTGCCTCTTCCTCTACCTTTGGAGAATGAGACTTGTTCTTTGAAAGCATTCTCCAGAGAGGACTCTTCATTCTTGTTGATTATGGATTCATATGATAGTAGCAATCCAGTCAACTCGTCTATAGAGAGAGTACTCAGATCCTTTGCTTCTTCAATCGTTGCAACTTTCGGATCAAATTTGTTGGGTAGGGATCTCAAAACCCTTTCAACCACCCTTTGATATTCAATCTTTTCACCATAGGTATTCACATGAATAACAATCCCCATGACTTGGGTCATGAAAGAATCTGCTGAGTTTGATTCTTTCATCTTCGGATCTTCAAAATCTCTTCTTAGTTTTTTGAGTTTAGCTATTTGTACCTTTTTTTTTCAAGGGAAATTGGAGACCTGTGTGGAGCTTTTGATCTCGACGCGTTTCGGACTCCATAATTGAGTCCATCTTCAGGAGAAAAGGTATCCCAAATGAAAACCTACACTAATCTACATTTTTATAATGTTAGTTTGTTTTTTAATTAATGAGAGAGCCAACCTAATTAATTAATAACATTAAATGTTATTATATTATCTTATTCCAATTTTATTAAACTAACTTATTAATATTAATTATTAAAAAAAATTAATTTTTTTTTTATTAACATATTAATGTTTGAAAATGTGTAATATTCTTCTTATATTCAAATATTAATTTTAATTTTATGTCATTAACTTAATTGGAACCAACAACTTTTTACTAGTTTTAAAGTTATCTAAAATTTTTAAGGTTTTTAACTTATTGTTAGAATATTAAAACATTTAAACTTTAAATTTATAAATTCTTAATTTTAAAAATCTTATTTTCTTTCTTTCACAATCTTATTTAATACCTAAAGAAATTTTAAGTTTGTGAAGTTTTTAAGTTGTTAAATTTAACATTATAATTTGTTTTTATTTTAGAGTTTTAATTCTTAAAATTAGATTTTTAAATTTTTCAAAAATTCTTAATTCCTTAAAATGTATATATAGTTTATTAATAATTCTTTAAGATTATTTATCTATGTTCTTATTTTGTAGGGAGTGAATGATTGGTTTCCACGAATCACTCAAGTTAAGACCGTCATCTCTATTGAAATTTCTTGGATGTTTCTCAATTTCAATTGCTTCACGTATGTGTCTTCGGTTATAGTTATCTTCAAGTGCTATGACTTTTGCTTCTTCAATGCAAACATGGTGGTTTGTCTTTGATGAATGCTTAGCCACGACTGATTTTTTAATTCTTTTATGAATGACATCTGCACAATGCTCTTTCAGTCTTGTCTGAATTGAGCGTCTTGTCTCACCAATGTATACGTCTTCACATGAGCATGGAAACGAATAAACACCTTTCCTTAGTTTAGGGTCGATCGGGTCTTTAGCTTTATCTAACAAATTCCTTAGGGAGTTAGGAGGGCAAAATATCATTTTAATCTTCTTTTTCTTCAACACTTTGGCAATCTTATATGTTGTTCCTTGGATATATGGGAGAAAGGTTCTTCCTACGTCTTCTTGTTCATTGTTACGATTTTTGTTTTTATTATTTTCCAATCCTCTTGCTCTCCTGAATGCTTTGTTGATATCTTTCTTTTTGTAACCATTGTTTTGGAGGGTTTTATCAAGGTGTCTTAGTTCATTGTCAAGGTGTTCCTTATCACATATCCTCACAGCTCGTGTGGCGAGTGTGTGCAATATTCCAAGTTTTTGTGAAGGGTGATGGTGTGAGTTGGTATGTAAGTATGTATATGTATGGGTTTTTTTACGATACACTTGGTGAGCTAGGGATCCGTCTTCATTGTTACGATTTTTGTTTGTATCTTACCAGCACCCTGATAACTGGTCTCCAAGGTTTCCCATGCTACTTTGGCATGCAATGAAGCTGATATCTTTGGAAATACACTGTTATCCAAAGCATTCATTATGTGATGTAGTTCCTTTGCATCCTTCTTCCTGTGCATTCGCAGAATATCCTTTTCTCCGTTTGATAGGGCTTGATAAGCTGTGTCATATGCTGGTTCGAAATAGCCATTCACGACATATTCCCACACATCTTTCGATATGAGATAAACCACCATCCCTGTGGCCCAGAAATCATAGTCATTTTTCCCTGTAAGAGGATAAATATGAGACTGATTGTTGCTTCTAGAAGCCATAGACAATGCAGAGTCTTTCACTGGCTTTGTTATAAAAAATATCTCCTCCCTTCTTCTTTTTTTTAATAATGTCTCCTCTTCACTTCCTTAAAAAAAAATCTCTTCTTCTCTTTTAAATTCCACCCCCTTTTTTACAACCTTCTTTAAAAGTGTTTATAATAAAAAACTTAAAAAAAATTCTTACTTGAAGTGAATAAAATCCGTGAAAAAAAAAACTCATGAAAGCAAAAAAAAACCTCCTGGAATGATTTTCTTGTGTAGTTCCCACCTTCATGGTTATGATCATGATCTTCCTTACCACTACTTCGACCACCTCTGCCTCTTCCTCTTGATCCTCCTCCTCTTCCTCTACCTTTTGAGAATGAGACTTGTGCTTTTAAAGCATTCTCCAGAGAGGACTCTTCATTCCCGTTGATTCTAGATTCATATGATAGTAGTGATCTGGTCAACTCATCTATAGAGAGAGTACTCAAATCCTTTGGTTCTTCAATCGCTGCAACTTTCGGATCAAATTTGTTGGGTAGGGATCTCAAAACCCTTTGATCTTCAATCTTTTCACCATAGGTATTCAGTTGATTAAAAATCCCCATGAATTGGGTCATGAAAGAATCTACTGATTCTGATTCTTTCATCTTCAGATATTCAAAATCTCTTCTTAGGTTTTGGAGTTTAGCTATTTGTACCTTACCATCACCCTGATAACTGGTCGCTAAGGTTTCCCATGTTGATTTGGCATGCAATGAACCTGATAACTTTGGAAATACACTGTGATCCAAAGCGTTCATTATGTGATGCAGTGCCTTTGCATCCTTCGTTCTATGAATTCAGAGAATATGCTTTTCTCCGTTTGATAGGGCTTGATAAGATGCGTCATCTGCTAGTTCGGAATAGCCATTCACGACATATTTCCACACATCTTCCGATCTGAGATAAACCACCATCCTCGTGGCCCAGACATCATAGTCTTTTTCCCTGTAAGAGGATAAATCTAAGACTGATTGTTGCTGCTAGAAGCCATAGACGCTGCAGAGTCTTTCACTGGCTTTGTTAAAAAAAAAGCTCCTTTCTTTCTATTTTTTAATAATGTCTCCTCTTCGCTTCCTTAAAACAAATCTCTTCTTCTCTTTTAAATTCCACCCTTTTTTTTACAACCTTCTTTAAAAGTGTTTATAATAAAAAACATAAAAAAAAATTTTACTTGAAGTGAATAAAATCCGTGAAAAAAAAAACTCGTGAAAGGAAAAAACAACCTCCTGGATTGATTTCCGCGCCTCTATAAAGGACTTCCACGCGAAATCTTTCGTGGGTCTTCTTAAGCTTGAAACGCGAAAATATGGAGAAATTTTCGCGCTTTGGAATATAGTAAGGCCGAGAAAAATTTTAAAAAAAAATTATTTCGTAAGTTTGCCAAATATTTTCGCGCCTTCATGCAGGAGAGGGATGCGAATTTTTTTTTCTTTGGCAAATTTCTCAAAGCTACGACTTCTCTTGCACTCTCACGATCTTCTTCCTTGCTCCGATCCTCAAATCTTCTTCCAACGCTTTGATACCAAACTGAAGGTTGGTGGCAGAAATAAACACAAATACTATGGAGAATGAGCTACGTCTCTTCAATCTTTATTGATAAACGGAAGATCAACTAATGCACTTACGAACCAAATCTGAATGTGTATTTAAACACTTATAGAAAACCTTAAATCTAACCTAGCTTTTGCATGCATGCAAAGCATGTTGTTGCATTTTTTATTAACTGGACTTCTAAATAAGAACTAAAGTAAAAGCTAAAGCTAACATAAGTAATTACTATTTCTAACATATTTCATATGCAACCTTATGAGCATAAATAGATGATTGTAATGCATAGTTCATAGATTTGGGAGTTTCAATTCATATGACTTGTAATAGAGATTGATTTGAAACTTATCATGTGAAAATTGATGGTACTAAAATCTATCTAGGTGATGATAGATGTCATGAATTAAACAGATAGGGTGATATATGTGTAAAGTTGCTAGATATCCATGTGAAATAAATCAACAATGTAATGTATGTACCAGGGATTAAGAAATACCTAATCTTAGTTTCAACAATTGTAGATAAGGGCTTGAAAGTTGAATTTGTAAAGTCAAGTTGTCGTGTAAAGGATATACAATATCATAGCAAAGTCATAGCAAACAAAATTAGAATGGGAGGCCTATACAAACTCGATGTTACTGTCAATAATCATCAAGCATCGTCATCAACAATTGAGTCTTATACAGAAGAACTATGGAACTTAAGATATGGTGGAGGGTCTTCTGGTTTTTTAGAATGGGCACATTGAATGTGATGGTCGTGCACTAGGAGAACAACAAAGAATTGATTTCCCGATAAGAATAGATAAGAGTAAAAGAGATATTATTGAATTAGTTCATAACGATGTCTATGGGTAAATGAAAACTAAATTACTTGGGAGAACTTCTTATTTTCTTATATTCATTTATGATAGAACCATGTTCACATGGGTTTATTTCATAAGAAAGAAAATGATGTTTTTGAATACTTCAAAGAATTTAGAAATATGGTTGAAAAGTAGATAGGAAAACATATCAAGGTCCTTAAATTAGATCAAGGGGGAGAATACACTTCAAGGTAATTCATACAATAATTCAAAGACAATGGAATTAAAAAAATATATACAATTTCACATACTCCTCAACAAAATGGTTTGGGTGATAGGAAGAACAAAACCGTAGGTGAGTGTGTTAAAAGTATACTCAAAGGTAATAATCACTTTAATAATTTTTGGGTTGAATTTGTAAGTATAATTACGTATTAAAAAAATAGAAGTCCAGCCAAGTTTTTAGAGCATAAAACTCATTATGAAACATTCTATGGTTATAAATAGGTTGTTAATCATTTGAGAATTTTTGGGAGCAAATCATTTTCTCACATAGCAAAGGAAGATATAAGGAAACTTGATGCAAAGACGATCAAATGTATTTTTATTGGGTATTGTGATGACCACAAAGCTTACAAAATGTATGATCCCACTACTCATAATTGTTTTGCAAGTAGGGATATTGTATTTCATGAGTATATAGATGAGGTTCATAAAGAAGATAATCAAGATGCATGGAAACTTATTGAAGAAGGATTTGAAAGTATTAAAAAGAGTATAATAAATTGAATATCAACAAGAAGATGTTGAAAATCGAAGAAACATAGAAGCTACAAATAACAAGAGTACACAAAGAAAGATTGAATCAACTCAACAAAGTAGTGAGGCATCACAAAGATTAACAAGGTAAATCTAAACACCAATCAGGTATAAAAATTATGTTAATTTTTTAGCATTAATTCAATATACTCTAGGATCTTTACTGAGAGAATAACATGTACAGCATATCAAGTATAACAATGCATATCAATCACACCAAGTAATCACATGAGACAATAGACACACAGAGTTTCATTGGGGAAAACCATAAAGGTGAAAAACCCCACAACTTCCTCAAAGATAGAAAGAGCAATGATACAACCAAAGTACAAGAGATAGTCTTTTCCTAGCAGCTGATCCTCCTCCTCACATGTGCGCTACTTTCCAAGTGATGGAAGAGTGAGTAATGAGATGATCAAAATAGAGATCTCCCGATCGCTATTTATACATGACCTGTCCTGCCCAATAACCTAGCAGGGCCGACTTGTCTAACTCAGTCTAATAACTCATGGTTAAACTAATCAGGGCCGACCCCACACTTGGTGGTCTAATAACCCATCGCTGCAAGTTACGACACTTGTCAATACAAATGATGACACTTCCGTATAGAGGAATAATAACATCTCTATAGGAGTACAATATACATGGGTGAAATACATTTCGAAGTTACATATACATCAACAAATTATGCTTTGATGCCTCAAGTCATGAGTGTTGAAGAACCTTTAAATTTTGAGCAAGCAAACGATCATAAGGAATAGATGAATAATATGCAAGAGGAATATGATTCCATTATAAAAAAAATGACACTTGGGAACTAACCAAATAATTTACTTGAAATTAAAGTTCTTATAGACTCAAATTGGTTGTACAAAACTAAGTTCAATTTTAATGGTAGTACATACAAGTTTAAAGCTAGATTGGTTACAAAAGGCTATTCATAGAAAGAAAGAATTTATTATGACACATTTTCACTTGTAGATAAATAGAACACCATTAGACTAGTGATTGCACCAACTCCTAAGAACAATTGAAAATACACCAGATAGATGTTAAAAGTTAGCATTTTTAAATGGTGAATTAAAAGAATACGTGTATAATGTTCAACTAGAAGGTTTTGTAAAGAAGGGACAATAACATCTTGTATAATGGTTAAAGAAAGCATTATATGGTCTCAACCAAGTTCCTGGATCATGGTATCTAAAAATGGACAACTTCTTCTTCTAGTAAGGATTTTTTATCCAAATATTTACAAAAAGAAATATGGAAGTGGGAATGTTTCTTTGATTTCATTGTATGTTGATGATTTAATCATAACATGAAGTGTTATAAATTTGATTAATGAAATCAAAAGGAAACTATAATAGAAATTTGAAATGAAGGATCTTGGTCAGATGCATTATCGTTTAGGTCTTGAGGTGTTGAGAGAATATGGTAAGAATGTGATTACTCAAAGTAAGTATAGAAAGGTACTAATCAAAAGGTTCAATGTGAATGAGTGTAATCTAGTCTCTACTCCATTAAAATAAAATGTTAAGCTTTACAATGATGATAATATAAGAGAATTAAATTGTACCTTGCATTGACAATTTGTGAGAAGACTAAACTACTTAATCAAACAAGAACGGATATTGCATATTAAATTAGATTACTTAACAAATCCATGGCTTTAAACCACATGAGATTCACTAGAAAGTAGCTAAAAAAGTCATTCGATTCCTAAATGGGACTATTGATTTTGGTATTGAATACACTCACTAATCATTTGAGGGTTGAGTTAAGAGGTCATTCAGATTTTGATTGGACAAAATATCTAGATGATATAAAATCTATCACATGATATGCATTTAGTATAGGATCTAGAGTTGTGTCTCGGAGAAGCAAGAAGAAACCAATTGTTTTATTGAAGTCGAATATAAAGCATTGTGCAGTGCTACCTATGAATCAATTTGGCTAAGGTCCATTCTTGAGGACATGAGAGAAAGGAGAGGAATACCTACATAATCAAAACTTATGTAATCAAAGCTCAATTAAATTTTCAAACTATCCAATTTACCAAGCAATACCAAAGCACATTGAAACTCAACATCACTTTGTAAGAGAAAATATACAATGAAAAGAAATATACTTGATGTATTGTAATACAAATGAACATATGGCCAATATATTTAATAAGCCCCTAGGAAAGACAACAAATTTAAGATGTAAAGAAATGTTAGGTATTATAGAGATTTCATTTCTCCATTAAGGGGGAGTGATAGAAATTAATGTAGAAATAAATTACCAGCAATTTGTTTGTTGGAATATTCACCAATACAGCTGAGAGGGAGGTGAATTAGTATTGGGAACATTTTACCATTTTTAACCTTAAGCACATCATGTAACATTAACCATTAACAATTCCATTCATCATCACATAAAAACATCACATAAAATCATACAAAGTGCATAAGATATTTTACGTGGAAACCCAAATGGGAGAAAACCACAAAATTATTTTCTTATATAATTACAAGATTACATTCATAGGAAGCACCAACTTCCAAGATTCTCCAACACCAATTGGAAGGATGAACCAACCCCCTAATTTATAGGCTCCAACCTAAAGGAATCTCCAACTGCCTGATTTACTAGCACTGACTGGAAGGAGGAACCAACCCTCCGATTTCTATAGCACCAACTAGAATGAGGCACAAAACCCCTTTGTGAGCACCAAATCAAATTTTTTAGGAACCAACCTGAAAGATACTTCAATCTCATGTCCTTGCCATGTATTTCCACCCTAGTATGAATAAGAATGTCAACTTGTCTATGTTATTGTCTTTGTGTCCCTGTTCTTGTCGCTATCTGTGTCAACCTGTACCTGTATCACTGTCTCTGTACTATCACTATCATAATCGTTATCACTATTACTGTCGATTTCACTGTCACTATCACTATCACTATAATTGTCAAATCCTATATAAAACCTTCTTGAATAGAACCGAAGTGATGCCTATAAAGACTGTAATCAAATCCTAGAAACAATCAACCATAGACTTCATTTGTTTTCTTCTTCAAACCTTTAACATCATTATCACCTTCAAACCTTAGGTCATTCCAAGAGAGGAACCCTATATCATGCCAATAACATCACATTAATCCATGCTAATATCACCATAAACTATGCCAAGATAATCACCATGATCTATGACAAGATCATCACCATAATCACCATAACACATCAAGTTCACCACAATATATGCAAGATCATTGCCATAATATATGCCAATAACATCATCATGATCTATGCCATCACCATGATCTATACCAATATCATCACCATAATGTATGCAAGTATCATCATATTCTATGCAAGATCTTCAACATGATTCACCAAGAGAGAAGTGATGGGTCCATTTTTCAGGTATTTTGATAACCCTTTTTTCCACGGTCCAGCTCAAGCAATGGTAACGAAACGCACTCAATTGTGGGAAAAGTGTTTTACTTTAATGATTTAATGAAAATGTTTTTATGATTAATCTTGTATGTTAGAATGTGTATCAATTAAACTGATTATATGGAAACCAAGCATGATTGAGCAGGTTCAGGTTTATTAAAGGAAGGACGTGTAGAAGACTAAAGGATCACCACAAGCTCGGCGCCCTGTTTCCTGATTTATAGGGGACACACTCCCACTTTCAAGATGAATCGACACTTAGACAATCAGTTAGGATTAGAGTTAAATCGTATAAATATGGACCTCTCGGGTAGCGAGAGGTCCTTGTTGTTATATTTTGTGAAATACATTATTGTTAACGTTTTTTGCACTATTGAGATACTGAAGTACAGAATTCTATTTTGACATGGATTTTACATATTAATGAAAGATTGATGATTAATTCCAGCAAGCGTTTCTGAGTTTTTATTCTCTCTTGAGTACGGGTTGGGGAGGGCCCCTCCAACACGTAGGTCAGGAGATTCCTATCTGCAGGTATTTTTCCAAGTATGTAATTTACATTGATGAACAGTTCTATGATATATGGTAGCGTTGAATGAGTCATTGTTTTCTGTAGTAGTTTAGAATGCATTCCGTAGTACAATAAAACGATGTCAGTAGGCATGTAGGTTCTTTTTTGCAACACATATTTTTATCCACGATTACATGTGTAATAGCTTAGCTTTCAATGTCATGGTTAGATCTGGAGTTCACTGCAGTTTCTCATCGTGATTAGTTTCCTTTAACTTCTTAGTAGAAGATGGGTAAGCATTAGAATGATCATATTTCAATTCTAGATTGGTAAAATAAGATAGATCAAGACTCAATTTGTGTGCACAGATAGTAGTTACAGACTTCGTTTCCCCAATAGTAAAATAGCTCTGTTATGGTATTTTCATTCTCAGCATTTAGTTATTTCAGCAGTTTAATTATTTCAAATAGATTTACTGTCTTTATATCTTTATTTCTTAGAACAGATCAACATCTAATTACTTCAACATTTTAATTACTTAGAATAGATTCCCTGCTTTACTTCTCAGAACATATTTATTGCTTTCAACACTTTAATTCTTTTAATCAGATTCATTGCTTTCCAGTATTCAATTTTCACATTAAGTAGACAACCCTCACATTTAGTAGACAATATTTAGAACATCGATACTGCCCTTTAAACTGTGACAAGAGATTATCCTATAAAGAGCACAGACAGTGCATGCATCTCTCAAGTTTGTACGTTCTCCGGGTTGACATTTAAAGTAGGCTCTTGGTATAAGCTGCCCTCATTAGGAATCCATATTAGGAGCTCACCACTTTTTGGCGCCGCTGCTAGGGAGGTGCTAAATCTTTTAGGAGACATCACCTAAAAACCACAAAAAGGAAACAAAAATTACATAAAACAAAAACATAAATATTTTCTACCAATGAATGCCTCGTCAGCAAAGGGATAGGTTTGGCCGCTTTCTGCCCAAGCATTCCATGAGCAACACCGGTAATAACAGTTTTGACCATTCTCAGTTTGAATTTCTACACTCTGAAAACGAGACTGACTCCACATACGATCCAAACAGAAGCAACTTCACTACCAGTTCCAGCTCAAACACCTCAATGGAAAATGAAGAGGAAGAACCTAGGGATCTTTTCACTTTTCCCATTAGCATACCTCTCAGAGATGCCAGAATGAAGAACATCAATCCTAACAATCTGCCAAACTTTCATGGGTTGACTTCAGAGGATCTTGACACATTCTTGTTTGAATTTGTGGTAGTTTGCAGATCATTTGATTACACTACTGATGCACAAAAGCTTAGGCTTTTTCCTTCCACACTAAAAGACCTATCACTTCGGTGGTTCATGAGCCTTGAAGGAAATAGTATCTTTAGCTGGGATCAAATGAAACAGTCATTCTTAGAAAAATATAGGGACTACTGCAAGGACAAAGATACTAGGGATGAAATCTTTAGGATGCAACAAGGAGATAGAGAGTCATTAGAATATTATGCCCAAAGATTTCAACTCAGCTACAAATGAGCCAGCCATTGCACATTGGATCTTGAATCACTAAAGCTTGTCCTTCTTAGGGGTGTAAAAGAGGAGAATTTTGAGGTCTTAAATCTCCTTGGAGATGGAGACATATTCCAAAAATCTTTTGACCAGATCTTGCAAATCTTCAAAAACTACTCAAGATCTAGGAAAACTAAGAATGGGACGAGGGATACACATACAACCACCAGTGGATCATCATCCTCACTTACAAAATATGATTTAGGAAACCTGCTGGATGACATGAAAACTGACATACTGCAATCCCTAGCCATGCAACTTGATGCTCTTCAAATAAAAAAGAAACGGGATGAAATTAACCAAGCCTTGCTAGTATTTTTTCCTCGTTGTAGGAAGAAGCATGAGAAGGGGCAGTGCACCTTAAACACAATAGAAGTATGTGGTCTCTGCACCGATGACCATTCCACTGATAAATGTCCCCTCTTACCCTCATGTAAGGAAGCCATTCAAGACCCAGCAGCTGAAGGAACTGTAGAACAGCTCTGTTTTATAAATCAGAGGAGGAATAATTTTGTTAGGCCATATCAGTAGAGCAATCAAACTTACTATAATCAAGGACATCCAAATTGGAACTCTGCACCGACTCCATGGCAAGTACAGCCAAATCAAAACCAATGGCAACAAAACCAGGAATCATATCAACCATCCTATCAACAGCCATATTATCCACCGTCTTATCCTCAATACCTCCCACCGTTTCCATCCACCACAAACTATGCAAACCAGTACCCACATCCATCAAATTGGAGGGCGCCATTACAACAGCCACTCATTATGCCACCCCCACAACCTCAACCACCCCCCATACCTCCACCTATTCCAGCCCAACCAATTCCAAATCCTAATAATAACAGGCCCCCACAACAGCAACAGGCTTACAACACTGATATCACACAATTCCCAACTTATGTTGTGGACACCATAGAAATAAATTAAATAAACCTACGATCTGGAAAAATGTTGCAGAATACACCCCCACACAACATCCAACAACCTGTACCTAAAGCTCAGGACCACACATCAGAACCCTATGTTCAGCATCCTGATGAACCAGAACCTCCTGAGGAAGAAATTATACCACTAACACGAAATAGAAACCCTCCATTTCCAGAAAAACTTGTCCGGAATACAAAAGAAGAGGAAGAGAATATAATCTTAAACGAATTCAAACACTTAAACATCCAAATCCCAATCTTACAAGCCATAAGGGATGTGCCCATCTGTAACAAGTTCATTAGAGAGAATTGCCTAAAGAATCCAGGAAGAAGGAAGCATGACCCACCAACTATTAATGTAGTGGGACAATTGGCCGATTTGATGCTAGGTGTCATAATAAATCCTAAATATCTTGATCCTGGTAGTCATGTAGTAAGTGTCACCATAAATAACAGGCAAATAAATAAAAGATTAATCGATCTAGGAGCTACGATCAATGTCATGACTAAAGAAACCATGTTATACCTAGGACTCCAATCAATGGTAAGACCAACTACAACAGCACTCCAACTAGCAGACACGTCCACTGTGAAGCCCGAAGGAATGCTAGAAGACATCATGATAAATATCGAGTACTGGGAATACCCAGGTGATTTTATAATAATCGAAATAAAAAGCAAACTTAGTGGGTATCCAATTATCCTGGGTAGGCCTTGGTTAGCAACTGCGGACGCTTACATAGGTTGCCGATTAGGAAATATGACAATCACTAGTGGACATACAAGGAAGAAGATAACAATCTACCCACTAGTAATGAAATCCTCAGAGTTAGAATATCAAAATTGGACTGATGATTACCAGAACACACCAAATCAAAACCTCCGACCTATCCTAACAATTGATGCTGCAATATCTTTAAAGGCAATAGATGAAGATGGCCATATAGATAGGTTTATACAAAATATATCTCCTAACAATCATGTTATTCAAGAATTTTTTTCTACAGAAACAGGTGAAAGTTCAAAACAAAACATGGATGACTTATGGACAGAAGTGTTGCCAGAACATATTGAGAAGGTAAAAGTCGTGGAAATTAACCCTGGTAAGACAGTCAACATAAATTCCAATTTAAAACCAGAGCAAGAAGAGAAATTGATGAAGATACTAACACAACAAAGTAAAGCATTTGCCTGGACATATACAGATATGAAAGGAATACATTTTGATATCTGCAAACACTACATTTACATCAAAGAAGGTTCTACTCCCATCAGGCAACCACAAAGAAGGCTGAACCCTGCACTAAAAGACATAGTCAAAATGGAATTACAAAAGTTATTAGACGCAGGGTTCATCTATCCAATATCTGATAGTGAGTGGGTCTCACCACTAGTCATAGTGCCCAAAAAAGGAGGCAAATGGGGAATTTGTGTGGACTACAAGGAGTTGAATAAAGCAACAAAGAAGGATCATTTTCCACTTCCATTTATAGACCAGGTGCTGGATACATTATCTGGAAGCAAGTACTTTTCATTCCTAGACGGTTTCAGTGGTTACAACCAAATTTTAATACACCCAGTTGATCAAGATAAGACGACCTTCACATGCCCATGGGGAACTTACGCCTATAGGGTCTTACCCTTTGGTCTATGTAACGCCCCAGCAACATTTCAAAGGGCCATACTAAGTATTTTCTCCGATTTTCTGAATAAGAAAATGGAAGTATTCATGGATGATTTCACACCTTATGGATAGAGCTTTGACCAGGCATTGGAAAACCTTGAATTAGTATTGAAAAAATGTATTGAGATGAGCTTGTGCCTAAGCAATGACAAATGCAGGATGTTAATGGAAGAAGGAATTGTTCTAGGACATCATATATCACAGAGAGGCATAGAGGTGGATCAAGCCAAAGTATCAGTAATCAAGACACTACCCCCACCTGTCAAACAAAGAGATGTGAGAAGCTTCCTTGGACAGACAGGGTACTACAGGAGGTTTATTGAGAATTATAGCAGAATTGTTGCCCCCATGTTTGCACTTCTCACAAAAGACAATGAGTTCATATGGACAAGCAACTACATGTCATCCTTTGAAAGTATTAAATAGAAAACCATCACAACACCAGTACTTCAAGGACCAAACTGGGAAATTTCATTTCACATTCACACCAATGCATCAGATAAAGCAATCGGATATGTGCTTGGGCAAGAACAAGACAAGAAACCCTATGCCATATACTATATAAGCAAAAATTTGGCTGGGGCAGAACTCAACTACACAGTCATAGAGAAGGAATTTCTGGCAGTCATACATGCAATCAACAAATTCAGGCATTACATTACAGGATACCAAAGTTTTATCCATACTGACCACTCAGCGATCATATATCTTATGAACAAGCCTAATACAAGTGCAAGAATTATTCGATGGATGCTACTTCTACAGGAATTCGACATCACTATAATAGATAAACCAGGCAAGCATAATGTCGTAGTAGACTTTTGTCAAGAGTAACACATGGGACAGATAATGAATTGGTCCAAGATAACTTCCATGATGAGCACCTTTTTTCCATATCAATAAAAAGTTCATGGTTTGCTGACATAGCAAACTATTTGGTTTCCGGGAAGTTTCCAAAACATTACAGTTATAAAGAAAGGACAAAAGTAATAAGACAAAGTACCACATATACATGGATAGAAGGCATTCTTTTTAAACAGGGACCAGATCAAGTACTTAGAAGGTGCATTAGGGAAGATGAGGTACATGACATAATGCATTCCACCCACAATGAACCCTGTGGAGGACACTACGCTGCAAAAAGGACAGCCTACAAGATCTTGCAAACAGGGTATTATTGGCCAACACTCCACAGAGATGCTTATGAGTATGTGTCCCATTGTGACGATTGCCAGAGAATGGGAAAGCCAACACAAAAACAAGAAATGCCACTACACCCACAAATATCTTTAGAAGCATTCGATAAGTGGGGATTCGATTTTGTTGGCCCAGTCAATCCACAGTCCAATCAGAAGAGCTACATCCTTGTATGCACTGATTACCTTACAAAATGGACTGAGGTAGCAGCACTGGCTGCTGCAAATGAAACCAGTGTGTCCAAATTCTTTACTGAGCAGATCTTTCACAGATTTGGGGTGCCAAGAGAAGTAGTTTCGGATCAAGGACCACAATTCACATCTATTTAATTGAAGACTTGATGAAAAGAAACAATGTAAAGCACAGACACTCAACCTCCTACCACCCTCAAGGAAATGGTCAAGCTGAGGTAACCAACAGGGAATTAGAAAGAATCTTGACAAAAACTGTCCAAATTCACAAAAGAGATTGGGCTGACAGACTTAGTGAAGCAGTCTGGGCTTACAATACTACATGGAAAACAACAATAGGATTCACACCTTATGAGCTGGTCTATGGGAAAAAGGTCATGCTACCAATCGAATTTGAAGTAAAAACATTAAGAATTGCAGCCGATCTAAATATGAACCCATCAGACATTCAAAAAGAACGCATGCTACATCTAAATCAACTGGATGAACACCGCCAACAAGCACTTACACATACTGAAATCATCCAACAACAAAGAAAGAAATGGCATGACCAACATTTGAAGGATAAGAAATTCAAAGAGGGTGATTGGGCACTACTATACGACTCCATATTTCACACATTCAAAGGGAAGCTAACCACTAGATGGCTTGGACCTTACAGTATACAGAAAATTTATGACAATGGGGCTGTGAGAATTATTACAATTGATGATGATGAGTTCCCCATGATCGTGAATGGGCACCGCCTAAAACTCTACAAACAACCAAAGTCCAAAGAGTAATTTACACAAGTACTCTACCAGCAACAATTGATGCTGATAGAGCATGCTCCAACACATTAAGCTTCAGCACATTTCATGAAAAAAAAAACACACAAAAAAAGAGAAAACAAAACAAAACAAAAAAGAGAACAAAGGAATAACAGAAAGTACAGGGCATCAACCTATTCAAGCGAGTCTACACAATAATTCAAGCGAGGCTGCCAGCAATTCAGGGGAGCCTGCAAAATATATCAAGCGAGGCTGCCAATCATTCAGGAAAGGCTGCCATCAATTCATCCAAGAAACAATTTATATCAAGCGAGGCTACCATCAATTCAAGCGAGATTGAAAAATAAATCAAACGAGGCTTCCATATATTCAAGTGAGGCTGAAAGCAATTCACGCGAGTTAGCCACGTCTACATGCAAAATAAGTCTTCATCTACTACGGAATTCATCAAAGACACACCACGCCAACCTTTTTCAAACATATTCAAGAGAGCCTGCAGAGTTATTGAAGGGAGCCAATCAGATCCAACCATGCAATCATCCAAATATAAAGCACAATCGAGCACAATTTTCAAAAGCACATACTCAGCAAATTCAAAACGCGCATATCGGAAAAAGCACCCTACGCACGTAACTACTGACATGCAGAACTCAACTACAGACACCGCCACGATTACTACAGAATCCACCGCGCATGAAAAACGGACCAGCTCATCAATGCAGGTACGCATACATACCAAGGTAATCTCTAAACGATTTTATTTGATTTTTACGGTAAACCACTTTCCCACAATAGAGTCGTTTCTAGTCAGCTAAGGACAGCTTCAATTTCAAATCGGCGGCATGGTGGAATGACCTTCATAACTCATGATTGCTACCAAAGTCCCATCACCCTCAACAAATCATGATTGCAACCTTCACCACGTGAAGTACAGAGGTTGATCATAAGAAGGCAGAGATCAATCATGAAAGATAGGGGATTAGAAGTGGCAAGTACAGGTATGATGAAAAGAATAGGTGCAGAAAGGCAGTGAATTTGGGTGCAGCATATTCCACGATTTTGCATATAAGTAACCACCCGGAATTCCCGAGAAGCAACCACCATTGCATTCCTTGAGCCCGTAGGCAGAGCCCGACCAAGTTAAAAGTATAAAATTGCATCCCAAAGCCTTGGTCTGTCTATTTATAGAGAAGATTCGAAAAAATGACGAAGGGTTTTAAAAAGAGTGAACCGGAAGATCACAATGCCATTTATCAAAGCTCGAGAGTCCTGCAAATAATTCGCAACTCAGGCTGGATGCCATTTATCCTTGGACCGAGAGGATACCACACAAGGGTATCCCAGGAGTTCGCAAGAAACTTCAAGCATATAAAAGATGAATAGTACGTCACCCGGGTGAAGGGGTTACACATAAAAGTGGATGAGGACATGATAGCCAAACACACTGGTCTTCCAATGGGCCTGCATTGGAGCAGCAACGACCGGGAGGCAAACCACATAGAAAAAGCAGCATTCTTTGAGCGTGGAGAAGTTTATGATGAGGACAAAAATGGAGTCAAGAGACCCTCCATGCCAGCACCATGGGATGAAATGGTTGCAATTGTCTTAAGGTATATTACATGCACTGGAAGATTAAGCTATGTTCCCATTTTCCATTTTCGTATTTTAGAGCTTCTCAGGAACAAAAGTCACATTTCATCAAACAACAATATTAGCATTCCATTTTTCCTGCTCCAATCACTAGCAGAGATGAGCAGGAAGGTGGCTAAGGGAAAAGATGATGCTTTGGCCCATCATGGGCTGATCAATCTAATAGTTGTTGAGGAGCTAAAAGCTCAGATTCCAGAGCTCTCCTGGGAGGAGTTCATTGTGGTATATGCTGCGGACGTTCAGAGAATGAGGACTACACCCTTGCCACCTGAATCAAAAAGTAAGACCACCTCTATATCAGGGGCAAAAAGAAAAATCGACTTGGACAGTGTGGCCGACACCTTGGTCAAAATAAAACACTCCAAAGAGGACTCCCCCAAATCAGACCCAGATATTCCTACCAGTAGTCATGGGTCGAAGAGGCGCATCAAGAGATTCACACAGGTATCTAAAATCTGAGTCTCCAAGGAGAAAGAAAGGGAACCCAGCCCCCTGATTACCAATGTGTCTGATGATGACATTGATCTATTTATAGATCAAATGGATCCCACTACGGATGAAGAAGAGGATGAAGAAGAAAAAGAAGAAGAGGATGAAGAAGAGAAAGGGAATGAAGAGGAAAAATAGGATACAGAAGAAGAGATGGATAAAGGAGAAGGGAAGATCTTACAGGAGCAAGGTAACTTTCAGGAAAACTCTCCAGAACGTAATGAAGACCCCGAGGTCGTTTCCCAGCTCGCTGAAGCACGAGCAGAATTGGAAAGGCTCAGAAATGAGTTGGCAACATTAAGAATTCGGCCAAGAATCCAGGCCACACCTCCCCCATTCTAAGCTGAGAAGACACAAATCCTAAAGATGCACCATGCAGAAGAGCTCCGGCTGGCCGAACAGAAGAATTTAGAGCTACAAGAAAATTTGGCTAAAGCACAGAGCAAATTGGCAAGGAAGGACCAAGAAATTATCAAAATTAAGGATGTTCTTTCCACTACTATTAGCATATATGAGAGAATGCGTGACCTCAGACCACCATCGGCGGTCTATGCAGTTTATTTACAAGAAAAATGGGGTGAATTCCAGCTTCATAGATTGAAGAAAGATCTCCCTATAGAGGTAAGCACTCCTAAGGAATTTATTGATGCATCATTAAACTCCATAGAGATGGAGAAAGACCGATTGAGTGAGTTCTTCTTGCACAATTTTGTAGTTTCTGGCTCGCCCAACTGGTCACCAAACCCATATGTGGGTGATTTCCAGTTAAGGGCATTATGTTCGTGGATGAACCACGAAATTGAGCGAGCCCAGGACTATCATCTCTATGTGGAATCCAAATGGAAAACTCCATTAATGATCAGACCTGAGCCCACTCACCCTGAGGGAATAATTTATAATCATAGGATCCTCACTCAGGATGAGGAGTTGATACCCATTCTCCTCGCAAAACAACAGGAGGCGGTGAGTCACTTTGACATTACACTCCGCAGCACGTAAAAGGAAGTTGATGAGTCCATCAGGGAAAGGTGGAGCAGGGTGGTAAATGATCTAAAACGAAGAGAACTCCAATCTCCCCTTAGGCTTAAGGATGCTCTCTTCAAAACCATACTCTACAAAGAATCCATGGCAAGAAACCAACTAAGGTGGATTGGGATGAGATTGAATCCTCCATTCTTTCTTTCCCTAGTCCTCAAAGAACAGATTAATGAAGAGGAGGAGAGGAAGGCATGGGCCAGGGAGGATCAGAATTTTGGGTATCTCAGATAGGCAAGGGCACCTAAGGTGGCAGCATGGGATATCAGGGAGATCATCGACGAAAGGAACAGGTCACCCAAGGATGGGTGAATCCTTGAAGTAGGGGAGAGAATGATGGGTCCATTTTTCAGGTATTTTGATAACCTTTTTTTCCATGGTCCAGCTCAAGCAATGGTAACGAAACGCACTCAATTGTGGGAAAAGTGTTTTACTTTAATGATTTAATGAAATTGTTTTTATGATTAATCTTGTATGTTAGAATGCGTATCAATTAAACTGATTATATGGAAACCAAGCATGATTGAGCAGGTTCAGGTTTATTAAAGGAAGGACGTGTAGAAGACCAAAGGATCACCACAAGCTCGGTGCCTTGTTTCCTGATTTATAGGGGACACACTCCCACTTTCAAGATGAATCGGCACTTAGACAATCAGTTAGGATTGGAGTTAAATCATATAAATATGGACCTCCCGGGTAGCGAGAGGTCCCTGCTATTATATTTTGTGAAAGACATTATTTTTAACGTTTTCTGCACTATTGAGATACTGAAGTACAGACTTCTATTTTGACATGGATTTTACATATTAATGAAAGATTGATGATTAATTCCAGCAAGCGTTTCTGATTTTTTATTCTCTCCTGAGTACGAGTTGGGGAGGGCCCCTCCAACATGTAGGTCAGGAGATTCCTATATGCAGTTATTTTTCCAAGTATGCGTTTTACATTGATGAACAGTTCTATGATATATGGTAGAGTTGAATGAGTCATTGTTTTCTGTAGTAGTTTAGAATGCATTCCGTAGTACAATAAAACGATGTCAGTAGGCCTGTAGGTTCTTTCTTGCAACGCATATTTTTATCCACGATTACATGTGTAATAGCTTAGCTTTCAATGTCATGGTTAGATCTGGAGTTCACTGCAGTTTCTCATCGTGATTAGTTTCTTTTAACTTCTTAGTAGAAGATGGGTAAGCATTAGAATGATCGTATTTCAATTCTAGATTGGTAAAATAAGATAGATCAACACTCAATTTGTGTGCGCAGACAGTAGTTACAGACTTCGTTTCCCCAATAGTAAAATAGCTCTATTATGGTATTTTCATTCTCATCATTTATTTATTTCAACAGTTTAATTATTTCAAATAGATTTACTGTCTTTGTATCTTTATTTCTTAGAACAGATTAGCATCTAATTACTTTAGCATTTTAATTACTTAGAATAGATTCCCTGCTTTACTTCTCAGAACATATTTACTGCTTTCAGCACTTTAATTCTTTTAATCAAATTCATTGCTTTCCAATATTCAATTTCATAGCATAATCAATTTTCACATTAAGTAGACAACCCTCACATTTAGTAGACAATCTTTAGAACATCGATACCGCCCTTTAAACTGTGACAAGAGATTATCCTATAAAGAGAACGGACATTGCATGCATCTCTCAAGTTTGTACGTTGCCCGGGTTGACATTTAAAGTAGGATCTTGGTATAAGCTACCCTCATTAGGCATCCATATTAGGAGCTCACCAAGAAGCTCTAAGATTCATACGATAGACAAGATAATAAGATGGACCCTAGTCCATGAGAGACGTGTATTATCATAAGAGAATCTCATAAGCAAGAACCATACCTTTTCCAAGATGAAGAAACAAGACAAAAACCCTTCACAATGAGAAACTATAGATCATTTCATCACATATCCCTTACAACAATCTTTCCAATAAGCCAATAATTTTGTAATTATGATACCGTATGAGAAAGTTATGCAAATTTTATCAATCTTCACCAAAGAATAAAAGATGATCCCAAAACATTTCACACTATCTCTTCCACAAAAGTTCATACTTTATCCTTAGAGTTTTGTAATAGAGAGTGAGAGATGAATTACTGAGTAAATGAGAAGTCTCTCCTCCTATTTATACTCTCCAAGATGTCGTTGACTTTCTTTACAGACAACGTTTCACTTATCCTTAAAATTAGGATCTCCATATTTTAAGGGGTACTTGAATGGGTCTTGGACCACTTCAATATTTCATTATAGATATTTAACTTTCCCTCTTGATCACTTCATATCTTCATCAAAGGAATTTTGTATACTTCTCCTCATCATCATACTTAAGTGGACAACTCTTTATTGCTTCTAGGGTCATGTGGACCCAACACCATTATTGTAGGGGTTATGTGGACCAAATAACCATTACTTTACAGGTTTCTTCATATTTCACACCATCATAGTCTTGTGGACCAATCCTTATTACTTCAGGGGCTACTTCTCATGGTCATATGGACCAATGATCTTGTTCATGTGGACCCAACACCATTATTTTATGGGTTTCTTCACACTTTACACCAATATTACTTTGTAGCAACCTTAGGGATTTCTTTAAGGGATTTTTCTATGTGTGTACAACTCAAAGTGTCTTCTCATGAGAGCCATGCATAACCGCTACGCCATAAGGGGACCACTTTGGAGTTATATACACTTATGCTTGGATTTTGACATCAATGATAACTTTATTCAACATTGTTAAGAATCAGTATTGTTAGTTGTGGTATTATGGAAGTGAATTTTCATTCCCACCCTATAAATTTATCCATTTCTTAATCAATTATATGAACAAGATTTATTTGTCTCTCTCCCATTATGGATCTCTTTTATGTGCAAAACGTTGTTTCATTCATGTGTATAAGGTGATTTAAAGTTAAGAGAAAAAACAAAACCTTTACAAATTGATCATCTAAGTTATCGATGAGGCATTGTTGAACCTTGGGTTTTTCAATGATAGTGGGAATCTCTTTCAGTAGATCACTATGATGTATACATGAATCTTAGTTTCTCAAGCACACTTTACAAATTAATTAGCTATGTTTTAAAAGGTAGATAGATCAAACATAATTCCTCCATCAATGTAAACACCATGATTCATTAATAGGACACATAAGACTCAAAAAATGAACTTGCATGATTAGCATAAGGCCTATCTAGGGATGATGTTATTGTTCCTTATAAGAACAAAAGTATGTGTGCAATGTTGCAAACAATAATTATTAATATAGTTAACATTCTAATTAATCTTATAGCAAGAAGCTCATGAAAAATCTCTTTGTTTCTTTGTTGTGTCACAGATACTCTAGTATCTAGGAACCCCTAACTCTTGAACATATCCTGCATAATTTAATCAATAATAAATTGAGGGATCTCTATGGAATAAGACTCAATGGAATTCCACCTCTCTATCATTGAGAGTAGGTATTGTTATGTATTTTAGGAAGAAATATTTTGTCACAACTGAAAGAGATGGGGTGGAAAAGGAACGAGAAAACCATACAAAGTTCCTCAAATGAACAAATTGGCCCCACGATTATAGCTCCAAATCCATCAAAATCTTGTTCCTTCACTCTAGATGATATGATGGGCTACCATATAAAAATTTAGTGTTTTTTGTGGGACTAAGAAAATATGGTTTTGGATGGTAAATGGATCCTAACACGAGTTAATGGTTGTAAGTCTCACTACAATGTAAAATTAATAAATGAAAAAATAAAATATAATGTTAGTAATAAAAAAATTGAATAAAAGAGAAAAAGAAAAAGAAAATATAAAAGAAATGAAAAAGAAAAAAGAAAAAAAAGTTAGGAATGGGAAATGAAAGGTTAGCCTCTTAACTTTCCCATTACCCTGATCTTTCTTATATCTTCTTGTAATTTGATTCTCAAATGGAATTTTACTAGTTGGCCAAGAGGTGAGGATGCACAAGAGCTATTCATTGCATTGTAACATGATATTTATGAAATGAAAACTAAGTAACCATTTTAAGCTTGTTTTCTCGTTGCTTTCATGATAAAATCTTTGTGTCCATTATGTGATTGATTTTATGTGTAGTGAGAATGCATGCTTGTATGTTGGTCTTTTTAATGCTTAATGTGTTATAATGAACTCATGTGGTAATGGTTTTAAAGATTAATTCTTAGTTGTACCAAGAATAGTGAGGTGTTCACCATATGTGGGTAATTTTTACATGTGAACCTGAATAATATACAATAATTATAATAAATACATATAGTATTATACGTTAGTGAATATAGGAAGAGATATATAAATAGAAAAGGAAGATACAAATGTACACAAAAAAGTAGGAATATTATAAATATGATATTTATATAGAAATATTGTTACCTCTCTCTCCATGTGTGCATAGATCCATTTGAAATTATCAAAGAATTTACACTTTAATAAATTTGATCCCTCTATATGCTTTGTCTTTATCCAAAAATTTATTAAAAAATGCATTAACAACATATATGCTCCTATTTGTTTTTTTATCTCAAAGATATGTCAATGTTTTATGGAACAAATTATATTTCAAATTTTGTGAAATAGATGAGTGCGAATATTATACCTACACAAATTGTAGAATCTCTAGATATTATGTAATTATGAACATGAATGAATCATATTTTGCCTTTAACATGATAACCAATTTTCTACATTTTTCTTTAGAAATTTTTGATATGAGAAAACATGTCTCATATATATACAACCTTTTTTTGGTAAAAATATTTTTTATATTTACATAAAATCATTTACAATAAAGAATATACAAAATATAGTATGAGGGTATGTACAAATGGTTAAGAATATTTGTTTGATTCTAGGAGGTCATAGGTTCAAATATGAAGGGGATTGGGTATGTATACCTCTATAGACTTTAGAAAAATTACATCATTGTGCATAAGGGGTTCCCTTGGGTTAGGATTATGGTTATACTGAGAGGTGGGGTGGATTAGTATAAGCTACTTTTTCATATTTTAACCATTCATCAATAATTCATGAAACAACAAATACACATAAGCTCAAATCAAGTACACAAGATATAATGTGGAAACCCTTTCGGGATAAATTGTTCCAGAAGTCATCTTCTTTTCCTTCCCCTTCAACGGGACTGTATAAAAGTGGAAAACAAAATTTGATCCCAACCCACTCAACACCATGTACCATAAGACAGTCAATGCATAGCTGAAATCGGTCTAGGTGACCTCAAATCTATCAAGGGTGAATGGGTCCTTTATATTGACTTATGAGGCCATGGATCCAATTCTATTTATCAAATAAGGATAACCTCAAATCTATTCAAAGATACCCAATCTTTACAAGTGTCTAGGGGTAAATTATGTGCCTCCTTAAAGGAAGTCACAAATGCAAGGTGATTAATTGTTGCAGCCCGTTCTGCCACAATTTAGTAGATGGTGGTGATCCTCTCACCCATAAATCATCATTCCATTTGTTTGTGCAATATAGAGACTGGGTTCTTGTGAGGGGCCAACAAAGGGCATCGTTGTAGTTTAGTGTGCTGGCGTTTTCAATCCCTTGAAGGAGAAGGTCTCACCCGAAGCAAACCAAGACCTATGTAGAATGAGGAAGGTTAACTAAAGGGATAAACTAGTGAGGGTTACTATCTTTTAATTAATGCACTAACCACTTTTATGACCTTAATGAATGATATTTTTCAGCCTTACTTAGATGTATTTGTAATCATATTTCTAAATGATATCCTAATTTATTCTAAAACTAAAGAGGAACATGGGAATAATCATAGGATGGTTTTAGAAACCCAAAGAAAACATCAATTGTATGAAAAATTAACTAAATGTAAATTCTTTAGGGAAGAATTGACATATTTAGGACATGTGGTGTCCAAATATGGCATAGCCCCTAATCCTTCTAAAATTAAATCTATCCAAGAATGAATCAGAACACAAGATTTAAATGAAATTAGAAGTTATATAGGGTTGTCGGGATTTTAGAGGTGGTTTACTAAAAATTACTCAAAAATTGTTTCTTCACTCACTAATTTAACTAAGAAGGACAAACTTATTAAATGGACCCCAAAATCTGAAGAATATTTTAATAAAATTAAGGAACTATTAACGGCCACAACGATACCATGCATTCCTAATGTAAAGGGGACCTATGTAGTGATAATAGATGTTTGCAATACGAGAATAGGTGGTGTGTTGATGCAAGAAGACCGAGTGATATGTTATGAGTCACGAAAAATATCAAAGGGAAAGGCAAAATATCCTATTCATAACTTAGAATTACTCGCCATTATACATGTCATCCATTGTATGTGGATGAAATGCTTGTTGCAAGTCTAACATGCAGGATATAAATTTTCTCAAAAGGAAATTAGCTCATTCATTTGTGATGAAGGATTTGGGTGTTGCAAAGCAAATACTTGGTATGAGAATAATAAGAGACATGAAAAAATTGCAAATTGGCATTGCCATAGGGTGAGTATGTAGAAAAAGTGTTGGAATGGTTTAAAATGCATGATGCAAAACCAGTTAGTACACCTTTGGCCATCCATTTCAAACTAAGTAAGGAGATGTGTCCCAAGACATGGGATTAGATAGAATACATGTCCAAGGTTCACTATAAATCAACAATTGGCAGCTTGATGTATGCCATGGTGTGCACAAGACCAAATATTGCACATGAAGTGGGAGTTGTGAGCAGGTATATGAACAATCCAGATAAAGAACATTGGAAGGAATTAAAGTGGATTCTCAGGTATTTGAGAGGTACTACCACTCATGCATTATGTTTTGGAGCTTCATACACTATTTTATAGGGATATGTTGATGCAGATATGGCAGGTGATGAATATAGTAGGAGGAGCACCACAGGGTATGCCTTTACTGTAGGTGGAACAACAATAAATTGGATTTCGAAATTGCAAAAGGTTGTTGCACTTTCAAAAATGTAAGCAGAGTATGTTATTGCTACAGAGGTTAGTAAAGAGATGATTTGGATACAGAGGTTCATGGAGGAATTGTGTAAGAAACAGGAGAATAGAAGGTTGTACAGTGATATCTAGAGTGCCATTCATCTTGCAAATAACTCTGCTTTCCATTCTAATACTAAATGTATACATATCAAGTACCATTCCATGCGATCTGTTCTAGAAGATGAACTATTGAAGTTGGAAAAGATACATACTAGCCAAAATCCTGCAGACATGTTGACAAAGGTAATAACTAGAGAGAAATTGAGTTCCTGCTCAGTCTCAGTTGGCCTTCAAGCATGAAGGTGAAGATGAGAAATTTTTCAATTCTAAGGTTTGGAGCATAGTCCAGCAGATGCAGTAGCGATGAAGTTTCTATGATTAGTCTCCAAGTGGGAGATTGTTAGTTATGGAGCCTGAACTTCCTAATTCATAGATCTTATTGTTTCAGTCATTGTTTGTACCCACGTTTTATGTACTATGTAGGTGGACTGTACATTCGTCATAGAAGGGGGTGGCTTAGTCCCCCCCATAGGGGTCTGGGGGCTAGTGGGCCCCCAATGGTGGTTGAGGGGCAACTCCCCAAAGAAAGGGGCTTCAGGGGGAAATCCCCCAAAAGAAATGTTTATTGTGTAAATGTTTTAATTTCGTAGTCAATCTGAATCATTCATTATGTCTCATATATGACGGCAGAATTTATGTTAGGGATTTTATCCCTAGAAGACAAACCTCTTTATGTATGAGAGAATAGTATTTCGGCTGTAGACTATTGTAATGTCCCCAATTAAATACTTTGTAGATAAACAATTAAGTTGGCCTATCCAATTCCTAAGAGTTATATGGGAAAATTAAAATATTTATATTTAACCCCAAGGCCTATAGTTTCTCATGGAAATTCAAAATTCAAAATTGATGGTGGAAAATAGGCCAATAAATTATGGAAAATTCATTAATTAATCCAAAATGAAGTGCCATGGGTTCCTAGTTGGAATTGGGGGCACATAAGTGGATATGTGGGGTCCACATGAGGGAATATTACTCCTTTACACATGGAACCATCCTCAAATTCGAATTTGGAAGGATAAGTAACTCCCATGGGGAAGGTGAAGAGTCACAGGGCTATTTTTAGGCAATGACAGATTCTATGACAACCTATGACAAGAATCAGGTCCTATG
The DNA here is from genome assembly GCA_027924585.1 of Larix kaempferi. Classification (NCBI taxonomy): domain Eukaryota; kingdom Viridiplantae; phylum Streptophyta; class Pinopsida; order Pinales; family Pinaceae; genus Larix; species Larix kaempferi. The sequence goes on from BSBM01000011.1 coordinate 3,382,513, forward strand.
ACAACTTATGATAACTTATGACAACCTATGACATGTTGGACGTCCTAAATTTAGCCAAGGAGGGCACTAGAAAAAAAGGGTCGGCCCACATGCTAATGTAACTTCCCCAAAATCAAGCTAAGCTTCTCAAATTCGAATTTCCAAGGTAGTTGGAGTTATTGTTTGGAAAAATAACATTAGAGAGGAATTAAATGGGTCCCAATGTGTCATTCTCTCATAAAAGTAACATTTATTAATATTTTATTAAATATTTGTGAGAGAATTCTAGAATGAGGGGGAAATGCTCCATGAAGATTTATAGAAGGGATGAAGACACAAGTGAAAGATATTTTGGATCATTGTTTTTGTTTTGCACTCTTGGAGAGATTAGATTTTCCATTTCACAGTGGGTGTTTACCTTCCCTGCCATTGATCTAGTTTCGGTGGTGAAATATTTCACCCAAGCTAGTGGAGAGGAGGAGATCATCCAGATCTTTTCATTGTGCTTCATTGTAGCTTATTATTGAGGGGAGAAATCACTTTAATATTTATATATAGGTATTTATTGTATTTTATATGTTAATATATAGTAGTGGGGTCGAATGCCTATCATTTGTAGTTTCTTTCTATTGATTTAGAGCTTGGACTGGTGTTGGTGGGACGAAATGGAGGTTTTGGTTTCAATAATTATGAGCATTTATGGGATGTGATACCTACTCTATTGGATTCGAATCATCATTTCCAATGGGAAACATGTTTTTTTTTCACTCAAAATGGTTTATGTATGCTCGAGATATCATCATTATACTAAATCTACTATATTCAGCATCTCTTTTGGTGGAGGGGCGCACCACTACTTTTCTATATTTATATTTATTGAATTTCGATCTTCTGTAAGAGCCATGTATTTTTTTAATTATTATATTTACTGTCTCCATACGTTCATAATAAATATTTACAGAGTTTTCCATCATATGGTGTTCAATGTTCAAACTTATTGGTGATTTATGTGCAAATCTGCTAGTATGGTTAAGCAATCTTAAGACAATGTGTCTTAAATTTTCATATCAGATCCCTAAAGTCTGTTATTAAGTTTTATTTATTTATTTGGGAGTTTCATGGTCTAATTGGATCTGTTTGGGAAGACTTGGGCTTATTGGGAAGTGTTTGGGTCAAGTTGAAAAACTAGTATTCCAATGTGGAGGAAATCAAGCTAGCTTCTCACTAATCTTGAGAGGGTGTCTTTTATACTTCTTTGGAAGTTCTATGGATTCTATCAGTGGGTGAGATAGTTTCATTTGATTCTATTTGATTCCATTAAATTTATATTGGGAGAATTCGATTTTCTCTGGTAGTGTTTGGGAAGAGTTGGAAACCTCGTGTTTAATGTGGCCAAAATTGAAATAGTGTTCCTAGTTTCTTTACCAGCTTCCAATTTTATATAAGATATGATTTGGGACACATATGAGTGAAATATAATTACTTTGATGATATACAAACCTTCAATGGACATCAAAAATATACATACACTCCATTTTTTTTTTAGCGAGAGCATCTTATAAGCCTTCATAAGCCATTGTTTGGGAAAACGTTGAAAATCAACATAATTAAAGTTGAAACCTTGGATATAATATTCCTAATTTCTGATTGGGAACATTACAGTGGTATCAAAGCATGGTCCTTGCACCTGTGCATTAATATCATCCATTGAAGAATAATTTGCAGCCATGTCTTACTATTATGATGACTCCTATGAGTACAATTATTATGAGCAATATGAAGAAGAATGTGAATGGTATGAGGAAGAGGCACCATCATGCAACACTTATTACTATTTCATAAGGAATGAGGTTTATTTTTATGAACTTGTGTATGATGAAGATGGATGTGTCATACCACCAAAGGCTAATCCTATGAATGAATTAGAAATATTGAGAGCAACATGTAAAACTTTGCCTCAACAATATCAGACATTTCTTGCTTTGATGGGAAAGAAAAACAAGGCCATTTGTTTTAAGACTTTGTCAATTGGGTGTTTGGATATAGGCCCAAGAATGAATGTGTGGAGTTAGTGAAGAAAGATATATTCCCTTCTTGCAAAAAACTTGGAGAGCAAATCATATATGTTTGAGTGAAAATGAGGAGACCCGTGAGCCACCTAGTTTTCTAGGTGGTGAAGCAGAAGAAGCATCACAAGCAGAGGATCGAAAGTCACTCCCAAGTGACTTTGAAATAGATGAATAAACATAACATGAGCATGAAGAATATTCCATTAAAACTAATGAATATCATTCTGCGACACATTCTACTTTGGACATGGATTAAAGAGCATCTACTGATGGATGCTTGAACTGTGAAGGAGTATCTACTGATGGGTGATCACACCTCTATGTTGGTGACATAGAGATCAATTTTGAAGGTGTTTTTGAAAGACAAAGTTCCATTGACTATGGACATGGATACTTTGTAGCAATTGAAGAAGAACCAAGATCAACTTCCCTATCACTACTTGAGCTTCATGAAGTTGGTCCAAGCAAGAAGGAAGAAGAAGAGGAGGTTCATTTGCAAGAACCTCATTTTATTTCATGGTCCTTGAATATGGATGAAAAGAAGATTCAATAGGCCTTGAAGACTCTCTGTGACGCTCAATCATTGGTGTCAAATTCTTTTTGGAGAGATACTTCAATGAATGAGCGATCCTTCCTTGAAGACATGGAGACGATTCAAAGAGCAATGTGCAACATCAAAGGTAATTTCATGTCTTTGATTTTTGATAGAAACAATTTGGTTGAGCTTAATGAATGGTTACATGAAGCATACTTGAATACTTGTTCTTCCTCCTATGTTTCAAATTGTCATATGGTAGATTGCTTGGAGGATTCTCTTGACAGGGTGGATCATGAGAAACATGAAAATTTGCATGTGATTGATGTGTTTGAAGATGATCTTGATGATATCCAAGAATTTTATGTGGTGGAAGAGGAACTTGAGTTGCCTCTTGATGATGGTTATGCACTTTTTGAAGAAGTGCATGATTCCTCTACCTTGGAACCAACCTATGAGAAAAGATTCACACTTTTGATGGAGGTGCGTGATACTACCCTTATGGATCCTTCACATGATGAAAATTATACACTTTTTGATCATTTTGGTGAGTTGGTTCATTCTCCTACATCCTACATTTCCATATTTTGCAACATTCATCCTAATGAAGTATGGGTGAAAGGGTTCTTTCTGATGGTGCCCCATGAGGAGTATGAAACTCCCATCTCTCCTTTTGATGATGACATGACTAGAGAACCTTCTTATTTACATTTGTAGCAGCATCCTTTGTTACCTTATGATGATACACATATACATGGATGCACCTATCATGTTCACTTGATTCACTTGAATACTCGTGATTTTTCTTGCTCCTTGCTTAGTTCATTTGATGTTGGAGGAACTTAATCCAATACTTGGGTGAAAATATTTATGATTGGAGCACATTCTTATTGGAAGCCACATCCTTTAATATTTTTTTATGACTCTGACATTCATGGGTGTATGGATGATACTTCTTTGAGCCACTTGAAGTCTCCTTGTTTTCTTTGCTCCTTACTTGGTTCATATTTTTGCGGAGGTTCTTCATTCACTTCTTGGATGAAAGAACACATGGTTGATTATTTTGATGCATCTTACATCCTTTTGGAGCAGCATTATAGGAAATGGGATGCTCATATATGTCATTGGATCATATTTTATTGTTCACTTGATGCTTGTATGCACTTGGCACATGATGATATGCTTACTTGGATGTACACTCACTTTCATGATTCTTTGATGAGGTACCTTCTTGATGTACATTTGTATGATGTTGTTATGTACTTTGATGATCTATCTTTTGAATTCATGATGTTTGGAAGGATTCAATACAAGCAATGGGATCTTGTTATTGCTTAGTTTCAGCTCACTTGGAGCAGCAGTTCGATTGTTGGTTTGAGATAGAAAACCAACCTCTGGTTGTTTGAGTTCATCTTTGTAGAGAAAATCTAGTTTCCTATGTGGGAGACCTTTTGAGATATGGATTCAGTTTTCACATGATTGGTGTTCATGGAATTTCATAGTATACATTTCACACCATGCATGTATCACAATCATTTGAGCCCCTGGGATCATTTTTGGTCTCATTGGTTTCAATTTTGGGGGGCAACAAGTGGTATGGGAGATTGAGTCACCACTTGAGAAGGTGATTATAATCAGAGTAATGCAGTAACAAGCATGGTGGTTCCTCTCTGAAATGATCTTGGAATCTTGAAGACTCAAAGTTTGGAAACTCAGTGGCAACTTCATAGAATTATAGAGTGAGCAAAAGGGTTGAAACTTTAGAAAGGGTTTCCAAAATATGAAAGAGGTAAAGATTAATTGTGCAATTTTGTCTTTGATGGATTTAATTAATATTTTGGTGTTTAGTGGCGATGTCACAAGAGATATCAATATGAAAAATAAAATCCGCATCTCTTTACTTTTGGAAACAAACAATTGCAATACATGAGTGTCACTACTCAAAGTTTTGGAAGGAAGGTGGGTTCTTCAACATCCATGTTTGAAATTGCTTGAGGACAAGCAATCTTGGGTGGGGAGGACTATAATGTTCCCAATTAAATAATTTTTAGATAAATAATTAAGTTGGCCTATCCAATTCCTAAGAGTTATGTGGGAAACTTAAAATATTGATATTTAACCCTAAGGCCTATAGTTTCTCATGGAAATTCAAAATTCAAAATTGATGTTGGAAAATAGGCCAATAAACTATGGAAATATCATTAATTGCTCCAAAATGAAGTGGCATGGGGTCCTAGTTGAACTTGGGGGCACATAAGTGGATATGTGAGGTCCATGTGAGGGAATATTACTCCTTTACACATGCCAACATCCTCAAATTTGAATTTGGAAGGATAAGTAACTCCCATGGGGAAGGTGAAGAGTCACAGGGCTATTTTTAGTCAATGACAGATTCTATGACAACCTATGACATATATGAAAACTTATGACAAGAATCAAGTCCTATGACATCTTATGACAACTTATGAAAACCTATGACATGTTGCAGGTCCTAAATTTAGCCAAGGAGGGAACTAGAGGAGAAGGGTGGGCCCACATGCTAATGTAACTTCCCCAAAATCAAGCTAAGCCTCTCAAATTCGAATTTCCAAGGTAAATGGAGTTATTGTTTGGCCAAATAACATTAGAGAGGAATTAAATGGGTCCCAATGTGTCATTCTCTCATAAAAGTAACATTTATTAATATTTTATTAAATATTTGTAACATGTTATACAACTTGACAAGAACCCAACATTGTTCTCGTTTTTTTGGGGGTCAATTTTAGTAGCTGTTTTAACCTCCATTTCAAAAAGTGTGTATACTGGTAGCACCATTTTTCATTTTGAGCCATTTTTTTGTGATTTTGAAACTTCTTGGTCATAAGAAAATTACAACTTTTATTTACAATGGCCATTTTCCAAACTTTACAAAAACATCTACATTAGTAGCTGGCTATAGTAAAAAAATACACACATTTTTGAATTTTTGTAAGATTTAGAAGCTAGTTAGAACGGAAAATACATGCATTTTAAAAAATTAAACTTTTATCTTAAATAAGTCATTTTTGGGGCAAATTTCTAAACAAAATGAGAAAAAAAAGACATTTCAAATCATTTTTCAATGTATTTTATGTTACTTGATGTATAAAAATGATACCCTTTAACATTATTTTCCATAAAGTGATGATTCACATAAACTCAACAAAACATATACCATATATTTCTAAATAGCATATTAAAAACATAACAGTTATTCTCAAAATAAAATCTTCGATTCAAAACATTACAAAATATCTTATCAAAAATTTGTCAACTTTGACATTTTCCTCAACAATATGAAACTAATAAACAATATCATGCATCCCGAACTCTTCATCGAAATTGACATTTTCTATTGGTTGGCTCTCTTCATGGACCTCAATGTGTTCTTCCATTAGGTCATCTACTTCTCCAAAATGCCCAAAGTGATATTTTCCAAACATCCCTTTTAAAGGAGGCTGAGGATCTTTTGACTTTTTTGCCACAAGTGACTCACTAAATTCTCCTTTCTTGAAACTAACTTCCTGCATTTCATCTAGAAGAACTTTCATAGCATTAATTCTTTGCTTGATATAATTGCACTGTAGTAGATCATTCTCAATGGATATGCAATTTCTTTCTTTTTGTAATGAACATGCTATTGTTGTACCTAATCAACACATACAAAACAAAAAAATTAAATAACATAATGAAACATAAATTTAAAAAATATATATTACTGAATTTAGATTACAACACTAGTTTCATATGTAATATCAGAAATATTAGCTAATCCTGAGACAAAATATAAAACCCAATCTCCTTCTCTTGAAAAAGTATCTATGAGATAATTAATCAATGCTTGTGGCTTCTGGTAGATGTTTACAGTCTCTCCTTTCAAATATCTTTCTTCATATGTCAACTTGTTAACCACGACATTATAAGACAATATTTGACTATATTTTCCTTCACTCTTTTCATTGATTAAAAGAGTTTCATATGTCTCATCTTTTGTCCAGCATGCAAGATGTATGTTTCCAGTATCACTCATAGATGGATCAGTGCTAGAGCTATGAATGTTAGGCTTATGCCTATAACAAAAATAGATAAGAATCCAATTAACTTATAGAAAAATGATTTTGGTTTCTAAATTCAAATGTTTAATATTATACTACAAATATCTTACCAATACAGTTGTTTCCTTGAGTTTGTTTTATCCTTGAAAGTTGTTAGCACTACTCCTCCTTGTACATCTGAATGGAAAACAAAAAATCTCCATAGGGGTGATGTTGTGACTTCCAGAAATCCCGAAACCACTTTATTGAATGATTGGTATGTATAAGTCTCACAATCATAAGTAATGTTTTTGTTATTGTATCCATGAGGAATATCTGCAATAACTAGGGGGTACTCCTTTCTGGGAACAAGATTTGCAATGTTTTCACAATCACCCAAAATAACTTTATATTGCACAGTATCGAGCCCATTCCAAATGTGATGATCAAGGGTGTCATCAAGTTCAACATTTGCAAGACGTTGTCTTCTTTGTCGTTCTATTTTGGCTCTTTGAATATGAATTTCGAAAGACTCCAATACTGTATTCTTCTTTTACATCTTTGAAAACAAAATTATATCTATAAGTAATAAAATAGAAATGAATTCACTTAGAAATAAATAAAATAGAAAATATCATAAATCATCATACCTTTTTGTATGCAACAAAAAAATATTTTAATCTTTCCATGGAGCTTGAATCTCAATAGTTGCATCTAGCATCATCCCAACTCTTCTCACCCAACATTATAACCACATCCTCTTGTATTTTCATGTAAACCTTATGACTACATGATGTAAAAATAAATGGCGTTAACAATGACATCTAATAATAACACAATGTTTATTTAATAAAAAATCTTGAACTAAAAAAATAAACTTAAAAACAAAACAACATATAAACTTGCTTTTGAAAATCATTGCACATTTATTCCATGGATAATTCACCTAACGTTACACGTGACAACATTGTATATATAATTGTTTCATCCTTCACACCTTGCAATGATATCCAAGGTGTTATAGTCATATCTTCTGGAAAATTCTTGACATCGGGACCTCCTTGACTACCGATCCATGCAACTGCTTTACTTTTTTTACCTTCTGATTTTTTATGCCAATATTCTCCCACATGCTAAATATGTCATCAATCAAATCCCATATGGGGAGCGTTATAAATGCCAATTGAAAATTTTTATCTACGGATTTGAATGCATCACTTCCTTTCAAACCTTTCGGTTTCACATTGTCCTCTTTAATAGGGATACCTATTTCCATACAACATTGTTTCCGGAAATCTGCATCAACTTTCAATCTATCCCCACCACATATTTGTTCAAATTCATTGTGGATAAATATAACCCTTTGAACGAATGTCATGGAAATCCTATAGTCACTATCTGTGTTGTGATCCCATGCCAATATTTTTGCTTCCACATCTGTTAAACCATCGTAAATGATGCATTTCATTGTTTGAAAAATAGGGTTTTTTGGAAACTCTTGCATCAATTCTCTTCTAGCCTTTGCAGAATGATTCCCCCCCCAAAACATAGTAGTTGTAATTAAAACATTTTGATTCTTCAAATGCATCTCTAACAAGAACATCTTTTGGGTCAACAAGAACTAGGTAGTCAACCACATGTGCATAGGGATTGTGCCTCATCAATGCTTTCAAGTTATGAACATGCAAGCGATGTGGTTTCCTAATTTGATACTTCTCTTGGCCTTCTGTGTGTCTATAAAGTTGATTTACATTTAAATCCAATGTATTCCCATTGTGAACCAACTTATCCCTCTGCAATCGATCTCAAATAGCATTTTGTGTTGTCTTAACAACACCATCATCTAGATCACCACATGGAGTAATGATTTCCAAACTGTCCCTTGAGTTATCACTGTGAATTTCAACATTAGATTGAACATCTTCTCTCCTACTTTTATTGTCTTGAAGTAGTTGTATCTAAAAAAACAACTTGTTAATCATGAATGGAAACATCCTCATCCATAGGTCTTTTAGAAGGGTGTCTCTTTCTCTTACCAGTAGAAGTAACATTGTCATCACCAACAATTCATCAATCATGTTAAGTTGGGAGAGATATTCTTTTGAATGTAACCTTCCTAGGTACTTCATTTGATTGTTGGATGCCTTTTCCTTTCTGTGCTTGTACTTCTTCAGGAACAGTTTTCACTCGTTTTTTCTTTGGTGTTTCTCTCTTCTTTGGTGCTTCTCCCTTATGAAGAGGGGCATTAATGACATCCATCGGATTTTCTTCTGTAGAATAAATTCCATTCAGAATATGGGAAAGTGGCATAGAAAAATCCCGTGAAATAAAAGCATTATTGTATTAAATCTATTACATGGTCATATAATTCAAAGTATAAGAAATTCAAAAAGATATAAAAATATAGAAACTTACACTCTCGTGCTCAATATTGTGCACGACTCCCGCACAAAATTCTGTGAAAATTTCTTCGATCTTATAGTTTGAAACCTTCAAAGAATATCAGATTTTGACAAAGGTTTTAGCTTGTTTCACTAGTGCATAAACAATGTCTTTACTCGGCACCAAACAAATATCTTGCAACAATCCCAATGACTGATAATCATTTTTAAGATACGCAAATCCAAAACACTATAAGTGAATAATTTTTGAGTTGCCTTGATATTTCTCTTTCAGAAACCAAGAATAGTCAAGTTTCAATTCAGCTAGTGCATGTTTCCATTCTCTAACATTCTTGGCTTTTAAATCATCACTGGGTACAACTTCATCATGCGCAACATTGTCAGATGGCTCAACTATTTTTTTCGATGACTTCATCGACGATCTCGCTCCAGAGATGTTTACATATAACTTTCTTGATGTCATTTTCCCTATAGCCAAAAACAAAACAAAAAAAATTTAGTATATGTTTAAAAAAAAATAGTTGCACTTATAAAAAATTGTTAACATATAGTTGTACAAAGAATAACAATTTTTTAAATGTAGAGGGAGCTTGAGATTTATTTTTTAAAATACATAGTCCTTGGGCTATGCTCCGGGCGCCCGTAGCATCCGTAGCATAACCCAAGGGCTCAACATTTGTTGGCTTAGAATAGCCCAAGGGATATGAATTGGTGCCCCTGTGGCCAATGCATATCCCTTGGGCTATGATACGGGATCCCCTTAGCATAGACCAAGGGATACGCCTATCCCGCGGCCAATGCATAGTCCTTAGGCTATGCTACAGGGTTCCCATAACATAGCCCTTGGGCTATGCAATGGGCACCCACAACGCCCCCCTGTCGGGCGGTGATGGGGGAGGATTGGAGCTCCTCCCCACTGCCAAAGGGGCGGGTCAAACTGCCCCTTTGGCAGGGAGGAGGAGCTTCGCTCCTCCCCCTGGGAGCCCATGGGCTATGCAATGGGGGCTAAGCAATGGGCGCCTATGCCCTCAGGCCAAAATAAAAAAAAAAAAATACCTTGGTTTTACAAAGGGTATGCCAAAGCCCAAAGGAAAACAATTTGCATTAAAACATAAAAAATTTAATTTAACTAACCTTGACAATGTGATAAGTTGTTCGATGGTCTCCAAAGCCTTGTGGATTGTTTTTTGCAAATGGTGATTGTAGAAAACCAAACTGTGTTAATATAGCATAAAATAAGTTGTTTTTTACCATTTTATGAATGTGGGATTAAAAACTATGTAATTAGATAATGCATTATTTCTAAATTTAGAGAAGAAGGCATTAAATGAAATTTGACTAGTGTTATGACTTTTGGTTTAAAAAATTAATGTAAATAACTAATATTGTATTAAAATGTTTGGATAGCATTGTTTAAATGTCATTTTATTATTATTATTACAATTCCTATACGATAAATTAAATTACTTTTAATAGTGTTATAATTGTGTTTGATATGTGTGATTAATTTTGCAGGGAAATTTTGGAGGGGAAATTTTGAAGGCAAATTTTGGAGGGAATCTTTGGGAGGGAAAATTTTGTTCTTTTAGCTATAAGATTGTTGGGGGTTGATAGTTGCACCATTGTACTTTTTGGTGAGGAGTGTGATAAAATTTCATTTTCTTATACTTTTTAGTGAAAATTCATGGACTCGTTTGGATCAATCTCAATGTCTGAAGATGTACATGAAGATTGTGGAAATTTTGATTTAAGTCTGGATTTCAAAGGCACCGATGATGATTTACCTTCAAGTGAGGATTTCAAAGGCATTAATGATGATAATGAAGAGCTTCCTCCATGTGGATATTTTAAATACACTAAGGAAGATGATGAAAAGTTTCCTCCAGGTGACGATTTTTAAGGCACCAATGATGATTTTGCTCAAGGAAATGATTCTCAAGGCATCAACAATGATTTTTCTCCAAGCGATGATTTCCAAGGCACTAACATTGATTTTACTTCAAGCCAAGGTTTCCTCCAAGCGAGGATTTTCAAAGTACAAATGATGATTTCCCTCCAAGCCAAGATTTTCCTCCAAGTGAGGATTTACAAGACAACAAACTTGATTTTCCTCCAAGTGAGGATTTTGATGAGATAGATAATAATTTTAGTGAGGATGAAGGCACTAATGATGGTGTAGATGATTTTCGTTCAAGCGAGGATTTTAATGGCATCGATGATGATTTTCCTCCAAGAAAGGATTTTAATGAGATTGATAATGTTCCTCCCCCAAGCAAGGTTTTTTATGGAACTGATGGTGATTTTCCTCCATGCGAGGATTTTAATGGGACTGATAATGTTTCTCCTACAAGCAAGGATTTTTATGGCACCGATCATGATTTTCTTTCAAGTGAGGATTTTAATGGGACTAATAATGCTTCTCCTCCAAGCAAGGATTTTGATGGCACAGATGATGATTTTCCTCCAAGCGAGGATTTTAATGGGACAAATGATGATTTGGTGAGGATAAAGGCAACAACAATGTTGAAGATGGTTTTCCTCCCAGCCAGGATTTTCATGGATCTGATGATGATTTTAGTCCAAGTGAGGATTTTAATGGGACAAATGATGATTTTGGTGAGGATGAAGGCACCAATAATGGTGAACATGATTTTCCTCCAAGCGAGGATTATGGTGGAAGCAAAGACGATTTTCATCCAAGCGAGGATTTTAATGGAAGCAATGATGATATTCCTCCAAGCAAGGATTTTAATGGGATGGATGATGAATTTGGAGAGGACAAGGGCACCAATAATGGTGAAGATGAATTTCCTCTAAGCGAGGATTCTGATGGCACCAATGATGATTTTCCTCCAAGCGAGTATTTTGATGGCACTAATGATGATTTTCCTCCAAGAGAGGATTTTAAAGGGACAGGTGATGATTCTGGTGAGGATGAAGGAACCAATAATGATGAAGGTTATTTTCCTCCAAGCAAGGATTTCGATGGCATTGATGATTATTTCCCTCCAAGCGAGGATTTTAATGGGACATATGATGATTTTGGGGAGGATGAACCTGCCAATGATGTTGATTTAACCTCAAGTGATAAACTTGATACTGATGCGGATAATCATTCTCCTACTAATTTTGGTGATGATAATCTCAATGAGAGGGATGATATTCCTCCAATTGATGAGGATATTCATTCTAATGAGGATGATTTAATGGTTCATGAAACACAAAGGTAAATTGTACCAATGAGCAAGATTAAGTGTAGGACTATGCCATTTTATATCAATCCAAAGAATTATAGTTATACAAGATCTAGTAAAGATTTTCTCACAAGTCCCATTTCTATTACTAATTTGATTTCAAGTGAGTGTTGCCAAAAAAATTGTTTGAAAAATATTACACTATAACTATGCCTTAGAGAAAAGATGAGCATTTCTATCAATGAACAAAAATATGCAAAATTCATATTTGGTAGGGTGCATGATTTCTACAAATGCAGGTTATGATTATGACATTGGTAGTATTTTTATTTACAGAAGGGCATTCAAAAGAATCCACTCAATTGGTAATCTTAGACTATCAAGAATCCAGACAAGGCTAGAAAAGGATCCTACATTTTAATTCTAAAGAATATCATGCACGAGCTAGTGGGTCGTTAACAAACATTGCAATGTCATGGATGCGTGACTTCTTTTCTAAGCATGGAGAGAGTATGCCAAATAGAGAAACCATACAAATTCTAGATAATTTCTCAAGTCAAGAAATCTACAACTTGTACAAGGCGTTTGTTCAAGATGCAGAAGAAAATAACAATTTCATTAAATATGCATATTTTACAAGACTATGGAAAACAAAGTTCAACAATGTCTGTATTCCTAAGAGGTCAAAGATGGGGGTTTGCAGTATATGTGCTTCTCTTCAACAAAGAAGGGATAAATCAAAAGGTATAGAGAGAGGAATGTGTCTAACAACTTTATTTTTTTGGAATAAATATCAATTATGAAATCTCATCAATGTTTTGTTTTTATTTTTTTTGTAGATTCCGTTGTTAAGAACTTCAAGCACATCGCAATCAACAATAAGTTGAATGGAAAAAGTTATATAAACATCGCAAGAAGTGTTATGATGAACCAGATAAGTATATGGGTTTGATCATTATGGCATGGATCAGAAAAAAACACTTTTGCCACATTTTGTTCGTGTACCAAAGAATTTAAAGGAGGAAAATTTTATTCATTTTCACTTGGTTGGTTGTATGGTTTTTAATGGTCAAATGTATCCAATGGTTTACTTTACATCTCCCAATATTCATAATGATGCAAACATGACCATTACCATAATTCACCATGTGCTGACTCATTGGTCTGGTTATCTTCCTCAAGTTCTATATATGCAATTGGACAACACCAACCGAGAAAACAAAAATATGATCATGTTTGGTTATCTGAACATGCTTGTTGAATTGGGAATTTTTCAGAAGGTTAAAGTTGGTTTTCTTCTTATTGGGCATACACATGACCATATTGATCAAATGTTTAGCCGTTTTGCAGTGACATTGGGGAGGAAGAATGTTGGGAGCCTGACATCATTAACTGGAATTATTAGAAAAACATATAGACCATAGCCTGTTGTACTAACATTGGAGGAAACTATTAACATGCGAAGATTTATTTTGGAATCGCATGGTGAAGAAAGGTGCATTGAGAAACTTAATGACATTAGCTTTCAACATCAATTTCGTATAAAAAAATTTGATGGGAAAACACTATTAAATTTTCAGAATTTACTTCAATCTGATCTAGGATCTTAACTGAGAGAACAACATGTACAGCATATCAATCATGAACACAATAATGCAAGCACACAAGAGACACAGAGTTTACTTGGGGAAAACCATAAAGGTGAAAAACCCTAATAACTTCCTTAGAGATAGATAGAGCAATGATACAACCCAAGCATAAGAGATAGACATCTCCTAGCAGCAGCTTCTCCTCCTCCACAAGTCCGCCACTCTCCAAAGAGTGTGTGAGAGAATAGAATGATAAAATAGAGTGCCTCCCGCACTCTATTTATACTTGACTTGACTTGCCTAATAACCTTTACTAGGTCGGCCTTAACTTAACCACATAACATAATGCTGACTGGGCCAACACCCAATAGGGTGGTCTAATAACCCTTTGACCCACATGGTCGACCCCCAATAGGGTGGTCTAATAACCCTTCGACCCACATGAATTATAGAGGGCCGACCCCAACAAGGTGGTCTATTAACGCATCAAGTATAAGTTACAGCACTTACAATATAAATGACGACACTTCCATAAAGAGGAATAATAACATCTCTATAGGACTACAAACACTTCTGTATAGACGAATAATACCATCTCTATAGGAGTACAATATACATATATGAAATAAATTCTGAATTTACATATACATCAACACTCCCTCTTAACTACGAAGGTATTTCTCGACACAGGTCTTCTAGCACAAATCTTCTTCTCTGGATCATCGTCACTGGATAATCGTCATCGAGTCATCGTCATCGTCACTGCTGCTACTATCTCAATCAATCTCTGAATCTACTTATCATAGGAAGTTCTACAGAACTAGTCCTTTTTCATACTGGATGTAGGCCCACCACCTACAAGTCTTCATCATCACTAGCCATACTGTGGAATCCTCAGGACTTATTATGTGCGTCACAAAACCTTAAAAGAGTCTCTTGACTAGCAAGAACCCTAAAGAGCATCTGAGGCCTTTTTCATCCTATCCAGATCTCTAGGACTTATTACATGTGACTGTCACAAAACCTTAAAAGAGTGTCCTAGGAACGTTTATGTGCATAGCACGACCGGCAAGAACTCTAAAGAGCATCCCAGGAACATTTATGTTCCTAAGCATGACCGGCAAGATCTCCAGGACTGATTACATGTGACCTCTGCTACAAACCCTCAAAAGAGCATCCCAGGATTTATTACGGGCACACAGCCCAACCTATCGGATCTCCCAGGTCTTACATGTAGCAGCCCACCACAAACCCTCAAAAGAGCATCCCAGGACTTATTACGGACACATAGCCCAACCTATCGGATCTCCCAGGTCTTACGTGTGGCCCACTATCACAAACCCTCGAAAGAGCATCCCAGGACTTGTTACGGGCACACAGTCCAACCTATCGGATCTCCCAAGTATTACATGTGATACACAGTGCCAGTCCTTTTTCATACTGGATGTGACCTAGAACAAATCTAGTATTTCCTTTGCACAATCTGTCTACGGCCATAAAGTATCAACCTGATACTCACCATACATCATCCTGATGTACACATGATCATCCTGATCATCATCACTACATCATCCTGATGCAAGTCATCTGGAGCAACATACTTTTGTGGCTTAATGTTGCACATTTCAAAGGAATAAGGAGGAGATAGTGAAGACTCTAATGGCATTGCATCCATTTCCAATCCCGACTACTATTTGGATGAACATATCCAGGGATTTTATAGTGGGTCTTCCAAAACGTAGGAAACAAATCAATCATCATGTTGGTATTCGATGCACTTTCCAAATATGCTCACTTTTGTTCCCTACAACACTATTTTACTTAGAAGTTGTTGCCCAAGTTTTTTTGGATCAAAATTTTAAGCTCCATGGTATGTTCACTTACATTGTGTCTTATGGGGATCCCACATGCACTAGAAATTCTTGGCAAGAGTTGTTCAAATTATAAGGAACCTGGTTTCAAATGAGCACAATGTATCATCCCCAAATGGATGGCTAGATAGAAGTAGACAACAAGTGTCTAGAAACTTATTTGAGACATTTTTCCTACAAAAACCAACACCGATGGGTGCAATGGTTACCTTTGGCTAAATGATGGTATAGTATCACTTATCATGATGCTACCAAAGTGACCCCATATGAAGCAGTATATGGCCAACAACCACCTTCAATAGTTTCATAAATACCAAATACCTTAATAGTGCATGAAGTGTATAGTATGCTTCGCAATTGCAAACCCATTCTCATCAAACTTAAGGAAAATTTTGCTACGGTTCATAATCACATGAAATAATAGGCATACCAACATTGGTTAGAACATTCCTTTGAAGTAGGGTATCATGTGTTCCTTCATCTCCAACCTTGTAAGAAGAAATATCTCAAAGATAAAGGTCATCAAAATTTTGGCACCAAAATTGTATGGCCCACATCATATTATGCAATGCATTGGATATGTGACTTATAATTAGCCCTTCCAACACACTCAAAAATCCACTCAGCATTTCATGTTTCTTGTTTGAAGAAGGTTATGGGGTAGAATTTTTGAGTTAAACCACCTTAGTGAAATTCAATGAAGAAGGATCCATTTGGCTCTAACCAAAAGCAGTTTTGGCCACTTGAGATCATCACCTCTACTAGCACACTATTCAAGAAATTCTCATTAAGTGAAGGATATGCAACCAAAAGATGCTACTTGGGAATTGTTACCCATTTTGCAACAATTTCCCCATCACCGTCCTTGAGGACAATGCTACTTTCAAGGGGGGGGGGGTGTTATGGTCTTACACTGACCCCTATATCGTTTAAGGATACTTAGGAGTATTTTATTGATGTAAGAGGACATCTTGTTTGGATAAGGCCAATTAGATAGTTAGTTGGTAGTTACTCAATATAAAAGGGTCTCTTTATTAATTAACTACCATTAGGTGGTCAACCTTATTTAATAGTGGGACCACATGTAGTTAGGGTTTTTGTTATCGATGCACTATATATAGAATAAAATGTTGTATATTGTATTCAAGGATTGTTATTGTATTTGGACCTTTTCTATTAGGGTCCTACCATAACCCCCCTACTTTATCAATGTACAAGACCATAAGTCCAATTGGTTAGTTAGTGGATAGTGTCTTAATGTAAAAGGGTATTGCTTATTGAATAAAGGACCCTTGGTGGTTGAACTCATTAATACAAAGACCACAAATAGTTAGGCCTTTGGATATTGAAGCACTATATATATAGTAGTAAGTTATGCAATGTGAGTTAAGAATCGTCATTGTATTTGGAGCTTTGCTCTTGTAGATTGCCCCCTTGAAGAGGCAAGTAAACATAACTATCTATTTTATCTCTTCTCTCTTGTGTGTTTCTATATTTTCTCTTAATTTATGGGTTTAATTATATTACAAGTTGTATTAGAACTATTTCTTGGGCCAAAAGAGAAGAATTTTTAAAACCTAGGGTTTGGCTCTTTCAAACAAGTCATCTTGGAATTTTTGCTTTAGATTTTTCTATGAAGTTTTAGGGTATGGACTTTTCATGCTAAAGAAAGGAAATACAAAATTAACTTGTGTCAAAATTTCATCTTTTGGGTTTCTATGATTTCATAGATACACCCTTTGTAAGTTTGAGTTTGTCACTAATCCAGAAGGTTCCTTCAAACGAGTCATATTGGCATTTTCGCTCCAATTTTTTTTTTTGCGAAGTTTCAGGGTTTGAAATTTTCAGGTTACAAAGATAAGCATGGAAGTAACATGTGTAAAAAATTTCAGCATCTAGGTTGCTAACCTTTTATGCGTACACTCTATGTAAGTTAGGCTTTTTTAATGGCCCAAATATTATCCTTAAATAAGTGTTCTGGGTAAAACTGTTATATCTGAAGTTTTAAAAATCTAAATTGAGTGCCACTAGCTGTATAGGAACGAAGACATACCAAATTATTTATGGTAAACATTTCATATTCGTAATTGAAAAATTGGACATGTGTCAAGCCATACAAGTTCACCCTTTTGAGAAGGCCAAAATCTACAAGTTTTGGGAAAATTTCCTATATTTTTCTTAGCACATCAAAATTCAGTAAAACATGTGGCATTGCAAAGTAGATAGATCAAGATACTACATAACAAAATTTCAGACTCAAAGTGCAAAAAATTTAGAGTTACCAAAACTTTAAGGTGAGCTTGCAGGAACATCTCCAAATTAGGGTTTTACAAGGAGTTATGGTTATTTCAAAATTTTGGCCTCTGGGGTTAGCTCAATTTTTTATTTTTTTAGAGACGTGTTATGGCGCCTTTAAGTAACATTGAGATCTATCATTCAATAGGTAAACCCACAGTTAGGGAAGCATACAAATAGAAAATACAAGGTTTCTTAAGCCACATTATTGTGCACCCTTGTAACCTATGTTGGTACCCCTTCATGTAGTAACACATTAGACAACACCTGTATATGGAATTTCTCTTCCACTTACCCTTGGGTATATCAAAATTTCCCTAAGTATACTTAGAATCAACTTTAGATAAAACTGATCAATTGTCTTGTTGCTATAGTACATCGAAAACAACACTCAGGGAGATCACTCTCTAGTACCTGTGCAGTCGAGTAGTACAACTAAGGGCATGGTTGAGCATCCTTAGCTAGTTCCTAGGATATTGGGCCAAGTAATATTGTTGGACCTCACACATATATCAAAGAGCTATAGCACTTGATGCTCCCTTATCCTTGGAACCTGGCATATCCCACCCATGGTGGAACCCTGTAAACTACCTCACACCAACACCCCAAAAAATATCACCACCCTCTCTACAACTGGTAGGTTGGACAACCTGGAAGCTCTATACATGAATTTTAATGGTCATTGGCTAGTTCAACACCTTCAGAAGAGCATCAAAAGTTGGAATCAAACATGGGATAAGAAGTTGGAGAAAAAAATAGACCTCCTGGAGAAGAGATTGAATGAGAAGTTGACACATTTGATATTTAGTGACATACATGCAAAATAACATGGGAATGCACAACATAGGGAGCCACACCAAGAATAACCACTCACTTGATATTATCTAGCCACCAAATACCCCTTTTGAGTCCTCATAGTGATAAACCGCCCTCTGTGGATAATAACACCTAGAACCATTTTCCTAAAGTAGATTTGAATAATTTTGATGGTTCTAACCCATCAAGATGGGTCACTTAAATGAAACATTACTTCACCCTTTATGATATTACTGATGACATGCTGAAACTCAGGGTTGGGGTCTTGTATTTGGATCCAGAATGATGGCAATGATGGGAGTGGCATAAATAATCCTATAGGTGATATCTTGCTTGGAGTCTATTTTTTAAATCTCTCCATGAGCATTACGATCAAGATCCCCACTATTTGGGGTGCCTTACCAAGTTAGGCCAAACAAGTTGAGTCGTAGACTTCATATAAACCTTTGAGAAATTAGCCATTTATATAGATAACTTGACATATTATTTCTATAAAGAATGTTTCATTAGTGGCCCCAAGGAGGTGATTCAAACATAAGTAAGAATGAAACATCTTGCTAACTAGTTAGAGGCGTCTCAGAGGGCTCTAGAAGTAGAGATAGTGATTAAGGCACAAACCAATAAACCATATTTCACTCACTGTTCACACCCTACATAGGTCAATTCCTCAAGAAAAATTCCTTATCCTCCCTTGAACATACAAAATTTGTTTCTAGTGGAAATGCGAGACTGACAAAGATGGGGACTCTATTATAATTGCGATGAAAAGTATGCTTTGGGTCATAAATGCAAATATTTGAAGTTATTTCAAATTGTTATGACTACTCCTACCCATTACCGAGACATCACAATGGAAGATACACCTAAGTTGGATATCGTTGACCAAACTTCTCACATGCAAGAAGAAGTGGTAGCTGAAGTTTATTAAGAAGAACCACTCATCTCTCTTCATGCTTTGTCTAGTATTTTAGCCCTGCAAACCTTGAAACTTATGGGTTGCATCAAGCATCGCAAACTGGTTGTCTTATTTGACAGCGGAAACACCCACATTTATATCCATCATTGTATGGATGAAGAACTCCACTATTATATCCACCTAGTGCCCAACTTTCAAATTATGATATCCAATGACAGGATGATGAAATGTGGGGGGTGTTGTGAAAAAGTGAGGCTCCAATTGGGTGATTATCATCTCAAAACTCATATGTTGGCCATAGATATGGGTGGTTGTGATATAGTCTAGGGAGTAGAATCGCTATGCATATTGAGGCTAGTTACTATGGACTTCAATAAATTATACTTGAGATTTACTCAGGACTCTCATACTCACACCCTCAAAGAACTCCAAGGAAGCTCCCATGAAACCACAATTTCTCATAGGATGGAAAAATTATTTAACAAAAGGTCACTCTGGAATTATTGCTCACTTCCATGCCATACAGGCTCTAGAAACCAATACAACAAAAATCCATCCTAACTAATACAAAGGTTTTTGAAAAACATCAACAGGTCTTTGAGACACCAAAGATTTTATTCCCATATAGAGGTGAGCATGATCATGATATACCATTTATTCCAAGCAATCAACTATCAAATGTACACCTATATAGGCACCCAATCGCAAAAAATAATTAAATTGGAAGGATCACTTAGAAACTACTGGAGGCAAGAGTTAGTTGTCCCAGTACTAGCCCATATTCATTCCTAATGATCATGGTTTTATAGTAAGAAGGGAATGGGAACATGTGTCCTAATTTTTGTGCATTCGCATGGAACAAAGCAACAAAAAAATCATTTGCGGTTTTAAAGCATGTCATGTGTACCACTCTAGTCTTAATCATGCCTGATTTTACTAAGACCTTTATATTAGAATGCGATGCTTCTAAAAAAGGTTTGGGTGCAATATTAATGCAATATGGATGACCCTTAGCATTCACCAATAATTAGTGGGGTAATAGGGATTTAGACAACTTTACCTACAAGGAAGATATGATGGCCATCCTACATGCAATTGACACATGTTGACAATGTTTCTATATAGATCAACACAACTTGAAATATTTTTTGGAACAAAGGTTGTCATCCTTGGAGGAACATAAATGGGTCATCAAGATGCTTGGATATGATTATGAGATTGTCTACGAAAAGGAAAAAGATAATGATGTTCCAAATTATTTATCAAGGAAATATGAGGAAGAGGGATCCCTCTTTGACTTATATTCTCTGGTATAGGAATGGGTGTAAAAAGAATGATAAGAATGACTCACCAATTTTACTACATCTCATCTCATCAAGCAACTTAAGGAAGATCCCAACATCCACCATCTATGCAGCACCCCTTCACCAAAGTTTTACGACCCATATCAAATTGTTCAAGGCATGGGTAAGGTGGCTTATAACTTAGCACTCCAATCACACACCAAGATCTACCTAGTATTTCATGTGTTTTATTTGAAGAACAATGTGGGTTAGAATTTTCGAATTCAAACTCCATTACTAGAACTTGATGCAGAAGGATCCATTTGGATTCTTTCTTCATCATTTTTTTCCACACGAGAGTGTTACCTACACCAATTCACAATCAAGGAAGTTCTACCCTAGTGGAAGGATATGCAACTGGAAGATACTACTTGGGAACTGTTAACCCTTTTACATTAGTTTCCCATCTCTTGCCTTTAGGACAAGGCTACTTTTGAAGGTAGAGGCATGTTATAGTTCTACCCTAATGCCCCTACTTTATCAATGTACAAATCCACAAGGCCCAGTAGTTAGTTAGTGGGTAGTTTCTTAATGTAAAATGGTCTTCCTTATTGAATATAGACCCTTAAGGTGGTTGTCCCTCATTAATAGCGAGACCATAAGTAGTTAGGGTTTTGGATATTGAATCATTATATATAGAGTAGTAAGTTATGTAATGTGAGTCAAGAATTGTCATTTTGTTTGGAGCTTTGCTCTTAGATGTTTCCCCGTTGAAGAGGCAAGTGAACATTGTTATCTCTTTTGCACATCACTATTACAAGGGTTATTTCTCAAGTTCTATCCATTTCTCTCTTGTATTTTATATTCAACACTAGTATTCTATCACACTAGGTTATTTTGGTCTATAATTATGGGGTTAAGTACATTAAAATGATAGCATAATCCTCGTGATGGTGGTGTGGCCATAAAGGGGATGTAATGATATAGAGAATTTAGAAGTAAGACGGATCCAAAGGAGAAAACTAAGGTTAAAGATAAGAGATGTGTAAGGAGGAATGAGGTGTGCGAAGAATCTTGGCAATTCCACCTTGTTAGTCTAAGGAAGAGATGTGAAGACATCTTCAGTAGGTTTGTCGATAGAAGATGAAGAGGTAAAACAACATCAATGGGTAGCATTGAAGGAGATTTCACACATGAGATTTGATGGAGGAAGAGGTGGCATTAGAGGAATGTGCCCAGATAAGGATGATGTAGAGGTAGAAGGTCAAGATGTTAGACCCTAGTGGAGTATGAGGTGAGGAAGTGAATCATAAGATTATTTTGAAACTTATTTGGAAGGAGTTTATGGGAGAGGAGTGACAAACGAAGAGTCTACACAGAGTGAAGATGCTTCAACATTGGTATAGTTATTAGCACACTTCATTATAAGTGAAGGCCCTAGATCCCATTAGGAAACCATTAGGAAATTGGTGCAAAGAATGAGTTAGGACAATCCCCTTTGGAACAACCCCCAACATGCATTTTAATTGTGGAAAAATAAAGTTCAGTAGATACATAGGTGAGGAGCATACTACATCAAAGGAAAGTAGTAGCACTAATAAACAAAATAATAGTATTAATGGGAACTATGGATTTTTCATTGTCAAGGACTACACCATATTCAAAAATAAGTTTTCCTTTGCTTTATGGAACTGGGAAGGATGATGTTCAACAAAATTATTTTACTTATGAGTCCATTCAGATAGTGAACAAAATCGTGAGTGACGATGTGAAGATTATGTAGTTGGAGACCACTTTCAAGGATAGGGGGCTTATAAACATGAAGTATAAAATTGATGTAGCAATTGGACAAATTAATACTTTATAGGATAAAAATATTGAATTGATAAAGGAGTTTCAAAATCCTAAGTAAGAACAACAAAGCATATAAAAAATGATGGAAATAAAATAAAGAGTTCTTGAGTTGGTGTAGGATTATGATAAGAGTTTTTAAATACCTCGTGTGCATACTAACTTTTCATATTCAAGATGTCTAGCATCAAGAATGGTTTATTGCTAGGTTACTTCCCCATATTTAAATTCCCATGACACAAGAGAAGATTTCTAGACAAGCAAATGCATTGGAGATTGTTCTTCACTTGGAGTCAATGAGAGGATTTTTTTAAGCCCTCATCAAACTTGGTGTAGGTGTAGAACCAGTTGGCCAATTTGACCGACTAGTTCTAGGAGATGTTGAAAAGAAAAATTATTCGTGAATATGTGTGGTGTACTCTGTGGAGAATAGAGGGACACCATAAAAATGAGTCCCCAATTCTTAGAAACTACACTATTACAACAGGAACGTGAAACTCATTTCCCTATGAAAGAAACCTTGACTAGTGCAAGATTATAGAGCTATGGAAATGAACCTACTTGGTGTCCATGTTACAAAAATATAAAACTTCTACTAAAACACTCTTTTGTGAGTTTTCAATTCTATGGGGCATAATGTGAATAATTGCAAAGCTTGGGAGCAAATGAAGGAACCCACCATAGATGCTTACCATGTGCAAAGAACATATAACAATTCACAACTTTAGAAGTGGCTACAAGGATCCACAATGAGACATTAGGAAGCACATTGTTAAGTTTAAGTGTATAATCTATTTTTATAAATCGCTTTGAAGGAGAGAACGGTTTATGAATTAGCTAAATCATTGCCTTTCAAATTGATAATTGGTATTATTAGTCCCCGCGTAGCAGGGATTATAGCGATCGCCAAGTCTTTTATCTTCGTTGACTTTATATTAAACTCTTACTTTCTATCAACATTTCTACAAAGTTTATAAAGTTTATAAAAATTAAAATATTAAATTTAATTTTTTGAAAATTAAAATATTAAATTTAATTTTTTGAAAATTAAAATAACTTTATAAAATTATTGAAATTCGAAATTGCTATTTTATCATTGGTTAACAAGAATGATTTGACAATATACCCCTGGTGTGAGGAGAATTGCCAGATATTAAAAATAATTTAAAATTGAACTAAATTTAAAATTGTAAAAAAATGCCATTTGGATATCCATCATTTCATCATCTGACAACTCAATCATACATCATTATTATGAAAACTAGGCTGATTATGTCAGATGCGATGGCCGAAAATCTATAACACGAGGAGCAGACTGCCTAGTAGAGGTTGCCGCTACCTATTTAACATTAGTAGGCAAGGCCAAAATTTGCCTTACAACTCACGAATTACAAAAATGTTTTGGACAAACTCGTCCTCTTTCCACAGTACAATAAGTTGGCTTCGCTAATTTTACTGCAAAGGTACGATCCTCTAAATTCTTGTCTGTTCTGGTTGCTGTTTCTACCAAAATTAAGTTTAGGGTGCTGTATCATTCAGCCTTTTCCATATTGAAGAAAGACCAACTAGTTCCCCATTGATGTGCCAGCGCGATATTCTCCTATCTTGTTTCGGGATCTGGAAAAATCTCATGTACATATTATAACGCCATTCTCTGATAACCAAACCCTCGACCCTACGGCCGGCCGTTTCACTGATCTTTTGCAAACAAATAATTACTCCCACTGAATATAGTCGGTTTCACTTTTTCAAGTGATAATATTCTACTTATTTGAGCCCCTCAAACAAGATTGGTAACTTCTTCTTTTTTATATCCAAAGATTTGGAATAAAATTATGCCGTATTCTCTATGTAACACTTTACCCTAACATTTTGAAAAAATCTTCAACTTTGACACAAATTTGAAGGAAATTTCGACAGCGATAACTGACAAATTCCATATTTCCACTATAAAATACGATGTATCTCAGCATCCATATAAAATATTGTGGAACTTTATCCAAAATTCGAACAGAACAAAATGCCAGGCTTTCAGCTGGTTGAATCCGAGATGTGGAAGTAGAATCCCAGAACAAATATGAGGATGTTGTATCCTTCCACGGTCCCTATACCTCTGCTCTAACTACCCGTGTCCTTGTCTTTGTTACTTATATGAATCAACCGAATCAATAGAGTTTACTGAATCAATGGCTAGGCCGGGACATATGATTGTGGTTTCCCAGTTTATGTATATTGCTATGGTAGGGTTCCCCCTTTCGTCTTTGGCTTCCCTGGTTGCATTTTTGGTTATGGTATATTGTGGAACTTTATCCAAAATTCAAACAGAACGAAATGCCAGGCTTTAAACTGGTTGAATCCGAGATGTGGACGTAGAATCCTAGAACAAATATGAGGATGTTGTATCCTTCCACAGTCAATTTTCTGAAGCTTTTCAACAATTCTAAATAACTAAAAAATCATCAAAATCAAATAACGGAGGAAAGACTAAAAATCCATTTTCTGAAGCTTTTCAACAATTCTAAATAACTAAAAAATCATCAAAATCAAATAACAGAGAAAAGACTAAAAATCCATTTTCTGAAGCTTTTCAACAATTCTAAATAACTAAAAAATCATCAAAATCAAATAACGGAGAAAAGACTAAAAATCGAATCCCCTCAGTTTTAACTAATCTAATCTTGACTTGGGAGGCTTGAAGGTGATACGAGTAATTCTTAAACAAACTTGCAAAGTTCTGGAAAATATTTCCGCTGCCGATGTATTAATTTCATTGTCTGCATCTCTTCAATGAGACATGGACTGCCTCTCAGAAAATTACCACCGGTAACTGAACCTGGGTTGCTTGAATGAAATATTTGCAGTAGCATGTCCAGAAATCTAATTGCAGTTTTTACTCGCCTGAAACAATAAGACTATTGTAAAAAATAAATCAAGGAAAAAGTCTCAAACAGTGTCCCAAAAAATCCAAGATGATTCCTCTACAACACAACTCGCTTACATTCGTTTAAATCGTTAAAAATGCTAAGAACTCTGAATCTACAGCTTACATGCATTTAAATTGTTAAAAATTTTAAGAACTCTCAATCTTTCAAGTAGAGAACCTAACTATATCCTAAATGTGTTATCAAAGATATCATTTATGTTCTCTTTTTATATTATAAATAATTAGGTATGAAGCAAATGTATTGCCCTGAAACTTGCAAATTTCATTTTCCTGGTCATTTCAAAACCAAACAAAAATAATGAATAAACAAACAACCTAACTATATCCTAAAAGTGTTATCAAAGATATCATTTCTGTTATAGGAAAACACCAAAGAACCATAACACAATACACGGACCTTGCACCACTATTCATGTTTCTATACTATAAATAATTAGGTATGAAGCAAATGTATTGCCCTGAAACCTGTAAATTCTATTTTCCTATCATTTCAAAACCAGAAAAATATAAATCGTATTTATTTATTTATTGAGGTAATGAAAATTTGCAAATATTGTTGTCAGCAAGGCAGACATATTGCTAATCCAATTCAAATAGTTGTATGAAAACCAACTACAATTGCTTCTCTTTGAACTCAATTCATCCCGACTTGTGCTAGTTACAGACAACACAATTACAGAACCAATTAAAAACAAATTTATACTAAAAAATGAGCAAGGATTCCACAAATTTACCTCACAACCAAACAATTATAGAAATTCACCAAGTCATCGGGAGTTAGCCCTGGCATATTAAAATTTTTAAAACATGAAAATACATTATACGTTCTCGATTTGCCTGTATTAAATCCAACCATTCATAGCATTTCATTCGAGGGTATTCGAACAGAATTTTTACCTGCTACCAAGGAACTGTCAAAGTTAAGCACGGCCGTAAAAACCCTTCCCATACAACTGCGCAACTAGATAATTTCACTTTCAAACAGAAAGCAAAATACAAGCAGCAGAGCCAGTTGTTAGTTGTTAAAATAGAGAGAATGAGGCAGCCGGATGCTTGGTGAAAAGAAAGTGAAGTCATGATGATTTTAATAGGCCACGTAAATGTACACCTGTTGATTTTATGTTGTTGCTCAGTGGTCATGGCAATTTGTATAACACCTGTTGACTTTCTTTTTGGACTTTCTATGTTTTCTTCGTCAATAGCTTACACTGCTTTCAAGCATTCCTTTTATGCTCTTCTCATGGCGGATATCTTGCTGTAAGTTGATTGGGTCTAACATGGTTCACTTGCAATTACGGTTTCATTAAAAATAATTATGTGAAACGTTTGTGTTACTTTTATGTTACAATGTCTATAACTTTTTATCCCATCTATTCATTGGCAACTAGACTCACTCACTGTTGCAGAAGTTATTGAAAATGCATTGGCCAAGGTAATATGTATGCTTTTGAGAATGGGGTTTACATAGGTTTAGTTATAAATAATGGAGTGTTGGAACCGTGTCATGAATAACCTGCACAACAGTACGTATTTGTATCCTTCACCCCTTAAAAAATGACATGTACATTTATTGATTGGAAGGAAGTCATGGCATCTCCGTTTACTACTAGCAAATAAGAAATCTTTGTATGGGAAATGAATAGATCATTACATCATATTTAAGCATTATTCATGAATTATTGGAAAACATACTACTTCCTAAATTGTTCACGTGTTTAAATAATGAATGAATGCAAATTTCCTTCCTCATATAAATTTTCATTTTTATGATTTCGGTAATTAGTGTAACAAATCAATGTTACATGATTTTTCAAATAATAAAAATTCTTTTTAAAAAAGATTATTTTATAAATTTTCATTTTTATGATTTCCTTAATTAGTATAACACATCAATGTTACATGATTTTGCAAATAATAAAAATTCTTTTTAAAAGTTAATATTATTTATTTTAGGATTTTGAAAATCATTAAAAAAAATTTAGAATTGGAAAATTTACCCGATTTTAACCAAAAATCATCTAAAATTCCAAAAATAAGAATAAATAAACTACTTGTTTATTTTCCTTTCATTAAAAAATAAATTTAATTATAATAATATTAAACATTAAAAAATACATCGTGGTTTAATATATATATATATTAATCATTATTATTTTTTTTAAATTTAAATTATGACTATAAATAATTATTATAAATAATAACTATATTCATTTTTTAATTCCCAAATTTAATCTTTATAATATTTTTAACAATTTCTATGAAATTTTTTATAATACATAGACAATGTATGTTTATCTTTTTATTAGTATATATATTTTTAATTAATAAGAATATATAAATATAAGTTTCTTTAATATACATTTTTTTTCTTTTGATTTAGTATTAAGAAAATATAACTTTTTTTGTTACATAAATAATATATATCTATATTGTCTTTTTATTTTAATTGACATATTTATTTTAATTAATATAATATATTTGACTTACTTCTTATCAATATGTAACATATCATTGCACACTATTATTTATACTTATTTTCATTTTTACAAAATATATATTTTAAATATTATACATCTTAAAATTTATAATAATGAGCATTTAGTTTAATAGATGTATAAAATATATACATTTTGACATAATATATACTTTAAAATGGTAAATATGTCTAGACACATCCATTTATCATACTTTGGAATATTTAGAATTTTAACACCACTTTAACCATAAGGAAAGTGGCTAACGCTTTTTAAAATAAAGATATGAATTAGCTTTTATGAATAGTATTTTTAATAATCAATAAGTAAAAAAATTAATATCATATATACTAAAAAATTATAAACATATAAATTATACCTTAACTATAAATATAATCTTAACAGGGACTAGCTGCTTTGCAGCTATTTCTCTTGTTTTATATCAGCGTAGTCATTTCATAGAGGAATTAGGAATTAAAAATTTTCAGATGTAAAACTCTTCTGAGCCAAAGTTTTTTGCAACTTCTTTTTAAATGAAAATTGAATGAAAATATTATTCAACGTGTTTTAAAAGTTGGAGGAAAAGTTTATATGATTTTTGTTTGAAAGAAAGTTGGATGAAAGTTTATCCTCTAGGGATTTGAAAATTCCTCAATGTACTGGATAAATTATTAAATAAAGTTGATGTTTACATTCCCAAACAAGTAGGGTATCAAAAGATTAAATCTTCTTGTCGCCGCAGTGCGCAAGTTGTTTGTTGTTGAACAGACTGTCCATGTTATGTTGACACTTGATCTTATCTCCACCATACAGACACACACTGCTCTAGGATTGGATGTGTGTCGCTCTGTATATATATATGATTGAATGTTATGCACTGACTTATCCATCCATCCCTTGATCATTCAATTAATTGATGATGGCGAAGGTGTCATCCATTCTCTTCTATTTTTGGTGCATTCTGGTTTTCATTCACCTCTGCAAATGCCAAGCTAGCAGTCAAGGGCAGAAATGGGAGTTGAATGGGAGAAATTTGGAGGGGAAAGGCAAGCTCGGTGGTCATGGTCATCCCCACAAGAGATTCAATACCCCAAATTTCTTTCAACTTCGCAGGGGCGATCTGCACATAAATCTCACTAACTGGGGAGCGACCCTCGTCTCCCTCACTCTTCCTGATGCGAAAGGTAATCACCCATAAACCCTAAACCCTACCTTTCAAACTGCTTTATAATCATGAATAACTTGCAGGGAGCTCATCATGTATTGGTATTTATGCATTCAGGTCATGTAGCAGATGTACTTCTTGGCTATGACTATCTCTCATCATACATGGTATGAGATCAATTATCAAATTTCTTTATATGTATTTCCCTTTTGGTACTGCCATCGTCTGATATATGCTAGGATTTTAGGATAAATTTCACAGTTTCTATTCACACATTGGCTTGGATCTCAGATTTACTCATTACCATGTGAAATATGGGCGATTGTCTTGTGATTATATGAGATTGTTTATCAATGCAGAAGGCGAGCTCCAGTAGACCTTACTTTGGTGCCTTGGTGGGTCGTGTAGCCAACCGAATCAAGGATGGAGAATTTACACTAAACAGGAAAACTTATCAGCTTCCTAAGAATGATGGCAACAACACACTCCATGGTGAATACCTGTGTTTTATGTTCTGCATTTATGATGTATCTGGCTAACCAGAGCCCTATGATGGCCTCTATTCACTAACAAAAAATATATTATATATGTGTGTGTCAAGGAATAGATCAGTTTTGGTAACATATGTGTAGTTTGGTGATATGAATGAATACAGGAGGGTTAACAACACACTCCATGGTGAATACCTGTGTTTTCTGTTCTGCATTTATGATGTATCTGGCTAACCAGAGCCCTATGATGGCCTCTATTCACTAACAAAAGATATATTATATATGTGTGTGTCAAGGAATAGATCAGTTTGGGTAACATGTGTAGTTTGGTGATATGAATGAATACAGGAGGGTTGACAGGCTTTGACAATGTGCTATGGGAAGTGAAGGAGCAGAGAAATGGAAAGAAGCCATCTATTAAGTTCACCTACCACAGCTTCGATGGAGAACAAGGTAAATGCCATCATACCAAACAACAATACTGATAATGTAGTCGTTTGTAGATTGGTAGGAGTTTATCACAACCAATCCTGGTTTGATTCTCAGTACATTTCAGATGGCTCTTTCTGCAAATCCCCACACTCTTAGGAGATTGAGCTGATTCTGTGGTGGATTCTTATTGATGCTGCATAAATCTTAAGACAGTTTTAGCTATAACTATTAACTCTATTTTGATCTATTTGGGTTTTAATAGATTGGGGCTAATATCAATGTACCACTAGACTGGATCTAAATCCCTTAGCAGTGTAGTGTGGACAGGGTATTTCAATCCCCGCAGGCACACAATCTATGACTGGTTGGTAAGAGGCAGAGGATTTGTGCACCTGGAGAGTTGAAATACCTTCTCTGCCCACAATCTCTCCACCACCTATCTGTACAGCAGCTAGCCTCTCTTTGCACAACTTTTTCCAATGCATTGATACACGATTATTGCTGCTCCTTGTTGGAACAGGTTTTCCTGGTGACCTTGATGTATCTGCAACGTATACAATAAGTGGGGACATGGAGCTGAGACTTGATATGGAAGCAATACCAAGGAATAAGGCAACACCTGTGAGTTTAATCAACCATGCTTACTGGAACCTTGCAGGGGAAGGCAGTGGGAGGGATATACTGGGCAACTCTGTCACAATATGGGCTTCACATTATACTCCTACAGACAGCCATCTTATTCCAACTGGCCAGATTTTGCCAGTAAAAGGAACGCCATTGGACTTAACCAAAGAAGTCATTGTGGGTAGCAGAATTAATAAGTTGAATAGCACTGAGAAGCCTCCTGGATTTGATCATAATTATGTTCTTGATGGACCCAAGTTGAAGAATGGGCTGAGGCCTGGTGCAAGGATGAAGGACCATTGGAGTTCCCGAGTGATGGAGGTATGGACGACTGCCCCAGGCATGCAATTCTATACAAGTAATAATCTGAAAGACACAGTGGGCAAAGGAGGTGTAATATACAAGGCACACTCTGCATTTTGCTTCGAGTCTCAGGCATTTGCCAATGCAGTGAATCAACCTAATTTCCCTTCTGTAATTGTTAAGCCTGGCCAGATCTACAAGCACACCATGCTCTTCAAGTTCTCAGTTGACAAGTAATTGCCAATTTAGTTTTTAGTCCCATGGGCCGTGAATCACCAATACAGTTTTTCAGTCCCATGGACCGTCTATCAACAATATAGCTGTTATATTGATGCTGGCTTAATCTAGCTCTCAGCTATGTGTGGATTGTGTTAATCCTGGAATTCAATCAATCCTTCATTAGTTGTGAAATTTTTTTCTCCGTTTTGAAATAATTTTTATGGATAATGTGTTTTTGATTGTGTTTGAATTTAAGGACAATCAATATCTTACTGACATCTATTTAAATAATTCGATTTTATATGTTTTGAATTGTGTAAAAATTTAATTACAATACAATATCTTATTAATGTTTATTTAAATTAATTTAATTTCACAATATTTTATTAATGTTTATTTAAATTAATTTGATTTTATAATATTTTATTAATGTTTATTTAAATTAATTTACATTTTTTTAATGTTAAAGATAAATTAATTTAAACAAGGCAAAATAGGTTTTGATGGTTAAAGTCTACAAAGGTGTACATATCTAACATACTTTATCTCTCCGGATTTGAGCCTATAACCTCTAGAAAGAGAAACACATGTTCCTAACAGTTAAACTCATAATACTATCATTAATTAATGATCAACAATAATATTGTGAATAAAATAAAATAAAATATAGATGAATAAAATTAAAAACATTTTATTTAATGTATAATCTTTATGAAACATAAGTTATTAAAAATAAGATATATTTCAATTAAACTAATAATAAAAACACAAAATGCATATAAACGAGAATACAATAGTGGGGTGTTTAACAAAAGTGCCATGGATAATTGTGTTATGAATGGTATGGCATCTATATTAACGCTTCTTTAACTCCTCATTTGCCTTTCCCATTCTACAACGACTTATAAAGATCTTCATCTTCGATGTGTCATAGCGTGTCATCATGTGTTGTTTAAGTGTTTATTGTGCTTAAGTTTATCTTTGAGTATGGATGCTTTTATAATGGTTAGACATTGTGTCATTGTTTTTTGGATTTACTATGTTGTAGTTTTGTAACTACAACACATAGTAAGTTGATCTTTGTTTATCATGAACATTAGTCAATGTTCTTTTGAGTTTTTTGTCTAAGTTAAAAATTCATGTTTCTTGATGTGTGTAGAGGATATTCATAAGATTTCATTGCCACATTTGATAATATGGGTGTGGTGCAGCAACATTTATGTAAATCTTAATCATAGTAGATTTACTTTCTACCACAACAGTGAAGAGGGTAAGGCTAAGCCACATCTGGGCCTCCAATGTCACTTATACTTAAGTTAAACTCTCATAGATGAAGAGTTTGATAAACCTATGCAAGAAAAGCATTACTAACATAATCTAAAACATAAGAATAACAATGCCACATTCCCATTGTATGCACAATATTTTCCTTGGAAACCCTTAACTAAGAAAATCAACCTAATTGAGAGTTGCACCTCTCTCTATCTCATTGTATTAACATCACCATTCAAACTAAAATATTTTGGTATTCTATAGCATCCAAAACCCTATTATGTTTACACAAATTGGATTATAACCATAATTCCTTAATCAGAATTAGTTTACAAAGGGATGAAAATCTGTCATGTCCCAAATTTTGCATTGGGTCACAATGGCCTAAGCCAATTGGCCATATTCATGAGAGTTTGTCAAATTGATGTTAAGGGTCAAATAATTGCCAAGGAGGAAAATTACTGGTTTCCTAGGTTGGGGGTGGAAGCTTTGAGATTTGAGATAAGGGGGACAATAAATGATGTTTGAACATTAGAATGGCATAAATATTTAATAAAGGAGCTAAATAAATAAATACAAGAGAAATTCTAGGTGGCAATTGGTTTTGAAGACATACGGAGGATGTGGGACCCACACAAGCTAGATTTGCCATGCCACATGGCATCCTACTCTTGTCATTTCGAATCCATAAGAAGCCCAATGTTCTTGGGATGAGTTAGAAGGTCAATATACTTGGCATGAGTCATGTAAGGGCGAATTGGAGTGGAAGAATAACTCTCATGGAAGAGGCAATTTGGAGCTAGTGAGACACTTGGGCTAGATTCTCTACCTCTATGACAACAATGATGAAGATGCTATGACACCTATGACACAAATCAGGCTTGAGGGCTGACATGTGACATTTATGACATGTTAGGGCTAAAAATAGCCTCCAAGAGGGCACTCAAGTGAGTTAGGGCAGCCAAAGAGACACCAATTCAAATTTGGAGAATGAGAGGGCTAGAATTGGAAGGACAAGTGGCATACTTGGGAATCTCTTCCCAACTTGAGTTGGCATGAACCTGATGGAAGAAATTTGACCCATGGAGGACATTAGAAGTTTATAAAAGTCATGAACAAAGAAGAATGACAGCTTTTGATCATTTTAGAATTTGCAATTGCATTTGTGAGAGAAGAGCCATTGGATGACTAGTTTCTTTCCTTAGCCAATTTCAAGGGTGAAAGATTCCCATCCAAGTTGGTGTTTGGAGAGGCCATTCAGGTCTTTCATGGAGCTTTAATGGATTCTTTATTTGCAAGTGTAAGCTACAGGGCAACTCATGGTTTCTTCTAGTGTAGCATACTCCTTCAACCATTTCCAGTTTTCATTGCATATTCTTGATCCTTGAGGTAGGGCATTTTTGGTGAGCTATTGTAATATTTGGGGGAGCTTCTAATACCCCATTTATTTTTTAATATGAATTAAATACTCTGTTCTTCATCTTCAAAAAATTTCAGGTCGAAATTCTAAGTGGAAATGTATAAATCTGATTTTTAATGAAAGAATGGTGCCATTTCCCCACTACCTTGATGCGTAGCAATGATGTATTGATGTATTCGAATGGAAGATCATTCCTCTGATGTATTTATGATTCATGGACTGTCATTTATGAGCTGCACAACTTTCATGTTCAGTACTTAAGCATTTGGAGTCATTTTGATCAGTTTAATACCATTTGAAGAAGATTTAATGCCATTTCCCCCAATGTTGAAACTAGTCTTTTTGCATCTGATTTAAGGGAGTTATAGAAGACATTAAAAGTTTAATGGTGATGAATATGAGTTCATGTTGATGTAATTTATATTTTCCCTGCTTCAATTCAGAAATTCGAGTTGGATTGAGTGCATTTGGAAAGTCATTTTCATCATCTACCCCTAGGGGATATGAACCACAATTTACTAGTAAAAATCCCTATGTTGACCAAATTTGAAAGAGGAGTTGAATAATTCATATGAAAACTCCAAAGCATCCATAAAAATTATAAATATGTATTAATATCATCCAAGTACCTTTTGTATCAATTTTGGAGAATTTGGAATCATTTGGAGACCAAGGGACCAATACTAGTCAAAGAGAAATTGCTAGTCAAACTCCCTAATTTGGCCAGAATATTAAAGGGGTTTGCATAAGTCTTTTTTTGGTCCTATATCATCCCTGAACAACATAATCAAGTCCTAATATCATTCATATACCTTCTTAGAATATTTGGGAGCATTTGGAGCAAATTTGAGACTTAGACATCAAAACTAGTCAAAGGTCAAACTAGGGGAAAAAGTGAAAAATTTGCCATTTTATTAAATTCATAAAAAGGGACATTACAAAATCCATACAAAACAAACAAAAAATGGACCTAAAATTTTCTTTAGAGGGCTCTACCCCCACGCCCCTCCAACTATGGGGGTGATCACTCCCCCTGGACCCTATTTGTGTTGGGACGACACTAAGTCTACCTACAAAGAGTACAACACATACAACAA
The DNA here is from genome assembly GCA_027924585.1 of Larix kaempferi. NCBI lineage: Eukaryota > Viridiplantae > Streptophyta > Pinopsida > Pinales > Pinaceae > Larix > Larix kaempferi. Next base: position 3,417,806 of record BSBM01000011.1, read on the forward strand.
TATAGCATTGAGCAAAGAGATGGAAACGACAAGAAATTTAGGGTAATTTCCACTGATCCAAGCTAGAGATGATCTTCACCGTTGAAAGTATATTTATGGTTGGGAAAAGGTTCATGCTTCATTATGTAATATTTGCATGAGAGTCACCAAGTGGCTAATATATATGATGATTGTGTTATCAGCAAGTTTTTCTTCAGTGCATATTTCACATGTAATAACCTATTGTAACTTGACACCTTATCTCTTTTTCTATTTAGGACCATCTCAAGACATCACCACTAACCACACAAGCAATGTAATATGCCCACTAAACATAGTTAATAGTCCACAAATCACTTACACATAGATACTATTAATTTCATATTAACATTTGTTTTGCGGGTATAAAATATCAACCAATAAGCAAGAAATAAGCCCATTATAACCATGTTAAGCACATACAATTTCCTTATTACCAAGCCTTGCATGTAAATCAAATTTTCTTGCAATTTCCTTGATGTTACATTAAGCAATAACATCATCAACATAATCAACTATTGAAACTAACAACCATAAGCATATTCTCAACCAATAGTACCATGAAGACAAAGCTCTATTGAAAAATAAATGAATGAATTTAAAGCAACCATTGACAGTCATCATTTTATTGGAAACATAATGTTGAGTGTATTAAGCATCCTCATGTCTCCAACACACAATTTGGGGGCTCATTCATTACTTGTCTCACAAACAAATAAAGAGATATTGTTAATTAATGGATAGGTCTTGACAATCAGTTGTGTCCTAGATTTTAAGTTTCAAGTAGGGACATATTGCAAGGATTTGCAATTAGGTTGGAGTTAGCCACGAAACGAGTTGACATAATGGACTTCTAATTTTTTTTATACAAAGGAGGTTAAGGATGAGCACCTTTCCATTTTAACTTGCCCTATTCTTAATATTTTTTTTTTGAGGGAAAATTTTGCAGGAATTCACCCTCTTCATTGAAATATCCAAATGGAGGATAGTGTCGACCGTGAGTTGCAAGAGTAGATGGTAAACTTGAGGGCATCACCATATTAGAACACGTGAGCTATCCATTGGCAACATGCCAAGTTGGTGGTTGGTCCAACCGATTAGGATAACCCTTGGGGCTTTAAATTTGAAGGACATGGGTCTGGGATTTGATCTACTTATGTCTATGTAGGTCATGATATCATTTAATATAATCTTGAGAGTAGCCACATGTTTTACCACTACTTCAAGGTGATCCCATGGATCTAGGAAAATCCCTCATGAGAATTTAACCTTGCCAAATGGTGAAAAAATCCTTGCTCCTCACCATTGGACCCAACCCCTTTACACTCTTACCCTTAATAATATATAAGACAAAAATTTACCCAGTTTCATAGATTAACTACTCATTAAGATTTTTCCACCTACAAAAACTTGCTTTTCCACTATGTTCAAATATAACACTAACATTTTGGATAATATTTACTTTGGTTCTTTTTATTTATTAATGTAATACCCCCAATTCGACCCTTAGGATATATTAGCCTTTAATGTAAATAATGTGTACATGTGATGTATGTTTTCCTAGCGTGGAGCTCAAGGCCAAGGCCCCGCTAGTGAAAGCCGAATTTTATTTAAAGGGCAAGTATTTGATATTTTGATACCATGTGCTCTTACGCCATGGAAATTGTGATAGGATGTAAATAAACATCAGGCAATATAAAAATCCAAGACTGGCTATGGAAGCAACGAATGAGAAGGGGCCACGTGTATCCACTAGGGAGTGGTGAGGGGGCTATGGGAGTAAACCATAGGTTGTCATATGTCTTTATGAGAACCCATTTGACCTTTCTAGATGACATTTTATTCCTGTTGTAAGAGAGTGGTTGAAGAATTAAGTCAATGACTTTGATGGAGTATGGGCAGCCCTGAAATTCGTATGGGAAGGTATGGGCTCTTTTGACTTGTCCCACAAGTCACTCTACATCTTGGGGGTTGCTCCATCCTTATCCCCATTCCATTGTGGAAGTATGTGACATCTTTCTCCACCCAAAAACGAGCTCCCAACAGTGAGAAAACCGAAAATCGCGACTGTGAGAGAACCCATGTTTTGGGAAGCCAAAAACGTCCCGATTTGGTATTGGACAGAGAAATCCAATGGGGGATCCATTGGTAGGAACCTTGGGGCGAATTTGGGAGCAATAGCTACCCCAAAAGCCATGGGAAAACCCAGTTTTAATGGCCCAAAAATTGAGTGACGGATTTGGGTTGTTTGTGACAGATTTGTGAGAAATCCGATTGTGGATATATGAATAGAGGATGGGATTGCTGAGTCTAGTTTTGAAGGGTATGTGGCTCTGGGTTTGAGCTCAGTGGACTAGCATCCTCCTCCATCTCCTATTGCATGCTTGAGAAACCCAACTGTGTGTTGGCCTAGCATGGTTGTTTGATTGAAACCCTGACTGTGAGTGAGCCATCTAGTTCCTCCTTAGTGGATACACAGCCCAGCTCGGGGGTGATCTCTCAGCCGAAAGAATACAGGCTGGACAGAGATAAGAGGATTGTATTTCATTAATCATGAAAGGGGTCAGACCCACATGTGATTGATATTCATAGCTTTTGTAGATTTCACTTGTGTGGGCCAAAGTGTTCAGGTTGTGGTACTTTGGGATAGTTTTTAATAAACTTGGATGTGGTATTTTAAAATTAAAGAGCTCATTGCTAAGTTCACCTTCAAGTATGTAGAGTCTGAATGGACCTAATGGATAAGAACATGTGTTTTCTCCTTAGAGGTCACAGGTTCAATTTCAGAGGGGGGTAGGGTATGTACCAAGGAAAATTTAAAGATCCATAATTTTCTTAAAGTGTAGAAACTTTGGCGAACCTTACTAGTTCTTAAATTCTTAACTACAAAATGTTTGGTGATATTTTTGTAAAATCATTCAAAATTTTAAGGATTTTATATAGTTCGTAGACAATTTTGCGATGTTTAAAGTAAAATATTTTTTATTTGTCAAATTTGGACAAATCATTTTAGAAAAATGGAAATTGGTGAATCTTTTTTTGGATAAAAAAAAAAAAATTAGCCCATGGACAAAAATTTCTCTGTTATGTACATGTAAGCAAGTTGTTTCCAAATATTAGTGTGGGATGAATTATGTTTCTCAGGTGGATCGCTATTCCAATTTTTTTTTAATCTCGTTGGGTTTGCTCAAATAGCTCAAGTAGGGGATTGCTTAGAGATAGTTCTTTAAAATGTTATATTATGATGTCGGGAAGTGGAGTGATTAGGGTTTTGGTATTTTATGAGGAAGGTATAAGGATATGTATTTGCATGTACTCAAGATGAAATTATTTTATTATTATGAGATGGAATTAAATGGAACATGGTTCTCCCTTCTTAAGAAAAATGAGTAGTTTTTTTTTCTATCAATGCATGTTATGAATGGTGAATGATAATGTTTTATCTGGATAACTGAACATAAATCATATTTTGTTTCTTTATCTTTCAAATTTGTCCCTATAATGCCATTTGTTTCTCAAGTGTGACCTTACCATCCTACATGGTATTGAATATATTTTGATGCTAATGGGTTCATTGTTGGCCTACATGTTGAAACTTGGATCTAGTGTTTCGTGTCAATAATTAGTTCCATTGCAAGGAAAGAACAATTTCTTGCATAAATAAACCTTGAACGTGTCATGGAAACCCTCATTCTTGGAGATCCAGGAGTGGATGACTGAAATAGCGGTTGAGTTCATCCAGAGCGAGACCCAAAACTTGCATGAAAACCCTAAATGGTGGAAATACATGTACATTTTTCTAGATAGGTAAGAATATTTCTTTGTTGAGTTTTCTAATTTGGTATATGAATGGTTGAAAAGAGAGACTAAAATTAATACTCTAAGGTGATCAGAAGAACCTATGGCATAGGCTTAAGAAATGCTTGAGTTGAAAACCCTAGATAATAGATGGACCTGTTCTATTGAATTTTAGTTTGATCGCGTGATAGAAAAATATATTGTAAAGTTTTCCATTGATTATAGCCATTCTTTTAATGTTGCTAAAAGAGATTTATAGGTTAGGCCAAGATGTAGACTTTTGGAGCTTATACCAATGTGGATCAAGATGTTGTGTGTTGATAAATGGTTGATGTAGATGCAATATGGCCCCGTGACCCCTATACTTTGAGGATACTTAGGAGTAATAAGCATGCTAAATAGTTAGTTTATAGTTACTCAATATGGAAGGGTCTATTACTTAATTCCCACTAGGTGGTTAACCCTCTTTAATAGTGGAACCATAGGTAGTTAGGGACTTTTTTCTATTTATGCTTTTAATATAGAGTAGAAGGCTGTGTAGTGTGATCAAGGATTGCTATTGTATTTGAAAATATTCTCATATGAGGTTGACCCCTCAAAGATGTAAGTGAACATTGCTCTCTCTTTTTCACATCAATAATACAAGGGTTCTTTCCCAGGTCCTATCTATTTCTCTCTTGTATTTTATGTTTAGCACTAGTATTCTATTGCATTATATTATTTTAATTTGTAATATTGGGGTTAAGTACATTACAAGTGGTATTGAGCACCTTCTTGGTCCAAGCACGCATCCAAATTTTAGAAAAAAAATTAAAGGTTAGAGACGTGTTTCAATGTATTTCAATAACACAAAGATTTGTCTTTCAACAAGAAAAATTGTGATTGGGGAAGAGTACATGTAGGAAATACAAGTGGAATCACCTTGTTGGAAATTCTTATAAACCATGTTGGTACCCCTTCAAGTACTATTGCATTATATATCACTAGTATGCAAAATTTCACTTCCACATACCCTTGGGTATATGGTAAGTCCCCAAGGATACTTGAAACTAGCTTTAGATCATCCGATCGGCCATCTTGTTTCTATAGTGGCACTAGGCACAACACTTCCCCTTCTCATAATGTAGAGATCCTAATCTTAGCTAATCTATCCTATGTAATCACCATGATTAACTTAAGAATATTTCTCTCTAGTACCTAGGATAATTGAAACTATATTTAGATCATCCGATCAGCCATCTTGTTGCTATAGTGGAGCTAGGAACAACACTTCCCTTTCTCATAATGTAGAGATCCTAATATTAGCTAATATGTCCTATGTAATCACCATGATTAAATTAGGAATATTTATCTCTAGTACCTAGGTAGTCAAGTAGTATGGAAACTTCAACTGGAATGGATCACACACTGGAAACATGATTCTGCAGTTGTAGTAAGCTCAATGAATGGATAGGGTGTCCACTCCTCATTAACCAATTGAAATGGATAAGTCACTCCAACTGGTTACATGTAACATAGGGGCCCATTTCCCTAATGGTATGCAAGGGGCACATCACCCAAACAATGAGAAGCATGAGCAACTCAATAGGAATATGAATAGTCAACCAGTTAACCTCACCCATGCGCTATGCCTCCCTTTTTATCCTTGAATTCCTTCTTTATCCCAAATACTAGTCACCAATACAACGTGTGACCCAAAACCACTAGCAAAACCATACAAGCAATTCCATCAACCAATACTAGTGGAAAATACCACCAACCATCCAAAACCATGTGATAGCTAATAAATGGTTTCCAAGAAGTATTCTTTCTCCACTAATGTGCCCTTCCAAACTCTTTCCTTATTTTAAGGAAACCCACCAAGTCAAAGATGAAGTTTTACCACTTGATTAATTGTCCACATTTTTACTCCACCTCTTTAAATTGTGGGATTGAGTTTGTCCACATTTAAAATATCCCACCAAATTCCTTGGCTCCACCAATTGGTCAAACTTCTCTCATAAAATAATAATAATTCATTATTTATGAGAGAGTGGGTCCTTTGGCATATTAATTGACTTTCCTTATTGCTTTGACCCCAAAATTATTTGGCTTGCAAACTATTTGGAATTGGATGTGCTTAAACATTAATTTGGGGTAGATATTTATTCATGTGGCTCTTCTCCACTTACTTAGCTCATAATGAACTTGCAACAAGAATTTCCCTTTTGACACTGCTTAGGAGTTGCACTTTCTTGGACTTCCCCCACTAACAATTGTTGTCAACCTTAGGAATGCCAACTTTACGATTTCATTAATAATTTTGACCACACAGAGACTTTGGATTGCATGAAGAATCAACGTAGGTCCACCATATCCTTTATGCATATTCCTTGTCCAAATTGTTACCATGTTGCATTATTCCTAACTTTGGACATTAGGCTTAGCAAATAATCAACCCAAATCACCACCTAGGTGAATAAACATGAACAAGTCTAGGTGACTTAGGCAACTGTGGTCCATGGCCAAATTTGGGGACATTAAAATACCTCATCAAACTCCTTGTGAGACATTAAACGTCGTGGTCTCACTCCCTGGTAATATTTTTTGGGGAACCCATAGACACCGTGATGACATGATCTAACACCATGTAGTGTGATAACTTTTGACATCTTAGATGATTAGTACTTGGTGCTTAAAGAAAAAAACCAAGAGACTACTACCCAACAAGATCAACATATTGTCACACTCCAAGAATCAGTGAAAATCCTACAAAATGTGGTGGACCCTATGAGGAGTATGAAAGAAGAACTCAATTGGATAATGACTCGCATCTTCTCAACTAACAACCAATGGAATAAACCATACATACATATATCTAGTGAGGAATCTTCAAGGCAAGGATATTTTCACATAAAAAACTCTTTTTGCATCCTCACATCCATAAACCACCCTTAATTGATAACAACCATAACCACTTTCCCAAAGTGGATATGAAAACTTTTGATGTTTCTAACCCCTCTGGTTGGGTCACCTAGATGGAGCATTATTTTTCCCTTCATTGAATTACTGATGAAATGATTGAAATTTTAGTAGGGGTGTTGTATTTGGACCTTAAACAATGGATATGGCTGTAATGGCATTAAAAATACTATGGTGGCTACATAGAATGGACTTAATTTGTTAAATCTATCTATGCTCATTTTGAGTAAAATATTCACTATTTGGGCCAATTGATCAAGTTACACCAAACAAGCTCACTAGTCGACTTTATCACATATTTTGAACAACTATTAATCCCTACAAAGGGATTAATTGGTTATTTTTATTAAGAATGCTTCATTAGTGATCTTATGGAGGATATCAAAGCACAAGTAAAGATGCAGAAACCCATTACCTGGTTGGAGACCTCTCAACAAGGTCAAGAAGTGGATTCAATAATCAATGCACAAGCTAAAATACCCTCTTTCATTCCCCATACTCCCCCTTCACAAGATACTCCCCCAAATGCCCTGCCTACTCAACCCATGAAAGTCCATCAATTGTCTCCAATAGAAATGGAAGATTTTCAACAATGCGGACACTGCTATAATTGTGATGAGAAGTATGTCCTCGGTCATAAATGTAAAGAACACAAATATTTCCATTTGATGTCACCTCTTCCACCCAATCTAAAGAAATCAATATGGAAGATACCCTTGAGTTAAAGGTAGATGAAAAAACCCTAACATGTAGGTAGATGTAGATACTAAATTTTATGAGGAAGAACCCCTAATATCCATCACTACTTTATCTAGAATTTCCACTCCTCAAACCCTACAAATTATTAGCTACATCAAGCATAGAAAGTGATTGTTTTGGTTGACAGTGGTAGCACCCACAATTTTATTCACAAGGGAATGGCTGAAAAATCCCATTGCAATTCCCACTTGGTGCAAAATTTTCAAATTATAATAGCCAATGGAGGTATGATGACACCTGGAGCCATATCTAAAAATGTGAATCTCCAACTACAGGAATATCATCTCAAAAATCATATGTTTGCAATAGATATGGGTGGTTGAGATATCGTTTTGGGGGAATAATGTCTATGCACCTTGGGTCCAGTCACCATGGATTTCAATGAGTTATACATGAGATTTATTAAAAGGGTTCATACACACACATGCAGGGTGTCTCAATCAAGCTCCTCTGAAATCATCAACTCTCACTATATGGAGAAGTTATTAAAGAAATTTCACTCTAGAATTATATCCCAATTCAATTCCATATAGGTTATGGATAGTCCCACACAAGAAATCTGCCTTGACTTGTAGAATTTTTTCAACAAACATCATCAGGGATTTGAGACATCGACTAATTTACCTCCACCATGAGGAAAGTATGATCACAATATTGCATTGGTTCTAGGTAGTCAACCGCCAATTGTGCATCTATACATGCACCCTTCCACACAAAATAAATAAATTGAAAATATTATCCGCGAACTATATTTGTAGGAAGGTGTCATACACCCTAGTACTAGCCCTTATTCATCACTAATGGTCATAGTTCTAAAAAAAGAAGGCATGTGGAAAATGTGGCCAAACTTGCATGCTCTCAATAAGCTGACAACAAAGGACAAATTCCCAATTCCAATTATTGATGACCTCTTGGATGATCTTCATGGTGCCATGTTCATTAAAAAAATAAACCTTCACTAAGCCTTCACTCCAGATACCACCAAATAAAAATGAGGGAAGTTGACATCCCCAAGACTATTTTCTACACACATCAAGGCCAATATAACGTTTTAGTGATTCCTTATCATAACTTTGCAACACCCCATCCACCTTCCAAAGTCTCATGAACAAGATATTTAGACCCTTCCTAGGCTGCTTTGTGCTAGTATTATTTAATGATATCTTGATGTATTGTGCAAATTGGCAAGCACATGTAGAACATGTTGATAAAGTACCACAACTACTCAGGGACAATCAATTATTTCTCAAGCAAACCAAATGCACTTTTGGTTCTTTTGAGATCGAATACTTGGGTCACATTGTTGGTCAACATGGGGTGTGAGTGGATTCCAAGAAAATTGAGGCTATCTAGGATTGGACTCAACCCAAAACACTAAAAATCTTATATGGTTTGTTAGGGTTCACGGGTTACTGCAAAAAGTTTGTGCAAAATATGGGAATATTGTTGCCACATTAACAACCCTCTTAAAAAGAATGCCAATTTTTGGAATAAGGATGCAAAGAAATCATTTTCAAATTTAAACTAAGATATGTGCACCATGCTAGCCTCAGGAGTACTTGATTTCACAAAGACTTTTGTATTGGAATGTAACATGATAGGCCATAGCAAGAAGTGAACCCTTGGCCTTCACTAGTAAATAATTGTGCAGTTGCAGTTGCAATTTAGTTTAATCCACTTATGAGAAAGAGATGACGTCCACCCTTCATTCAGTTGAAAATTGGCACCCCTATCTCATTGGAAGACACTTTCAAATAAAAACAAATCATTGTAGTTTGAAGTATTTTTTTGGAATAGAGGTCAAATCCATATATGTCTGAATATACCTATGTAGGCCATTGCGTTACTTTAGGACCAAGTGTCGTTCAGAGTCTCTAATACCCAGTTTTGAGTGGAGGATATGGAATATGTTGGTAAAATTGGGCACTATCTGGTCTCTTTCGTGGCACAAAGTCGTCCACCTAGTGTACTGGTCATCATATTTTTGTCACGTCCCCTCCCATTGATCCAACTCAAGGAAGTGAACATGACACTAAGTATGGGATTCTAGCCCCATGATCATTAACAAAATTCATAGAAAATAAAATACATATGTGTGCAGATACATGATTAAATTTGACACAGCAGGATAACTATACTACACACATCTATATGCAGTTTCTAGCATAATCATAAATAAAGCATGCATCGATTAAAACATTACATAACTGAAACACAAGAGATTACTTATCTTAATGTGAATTTGTCCCGAGAAATTGGCTATGCAACTACAACGTTCCACCCATCCATAGGCAGTCTGTGCTCATCAATCTCTTAGCATAGTTGCCACCCCCGAGTTGGGCATGATTTTTACAAGGAAAAAGGGAACAACAGACTCACACATAACCAAATATACAGCACATCTCAGTCAAGCCAGTCCACAACTGGTTTTATCAGGATGTTAAGGAAGTAGGAAGGAAGAATTGCTAAGCTAGTTAGCTCAACCACAAAGTTATTGGTACCTCCACAAGATCTAGCTAGCTTGGCACCCACAATACCTACACACCCAACACAAGGAAGTATTCCCTTCACTACTACACAGTCCCTCATGCCATACCTCCCCTTCTAGTGCTCTTGAGGGTGTGCATAGAAAAGTATCCAAAGCCCCTTTGATCTATAGTGAGGTTAGACTCTTCACTAGGTTTATCAAGCCAATTCTAATCCTCTTCTCCTCCTAATTTCTTACACATAGTTAAGGAAAAATCAAGGGATACCCATAACCCAAGCCAAATCTATATCTCAAAAACACAACAATACCTAACTGTTGGGAATGGAAAAACAATTTTTAACTATGGGATGAACAAAAATGGATTTCCATGGGTTTTCCCAAGTCATGGCACACCAAAAACGAACCGTGGGATGGAAAAATAGCCACCGAAATATATAGGTCGAATTACCAACATTAAGCAACAAAAATGGATCTCACAGACCCCCAACTCATTTTCTTTCTTCCCAGTCGATTTGTAACACCAAAATGCACTTCTCCCAACTGAGAATGAAGGAAACACGAGGAAAAACATGGATAAAAAAGCCCAACATGCCCAGAACTCATGAGAGAGAAAAAATGATGGATGAATAATAGCTAGGAATGAAATTTCATGGGTGTTTTCTTGCCCAAGGAGCCAAACGCGATTTTCAAAATTGATGGCTTTCCCATACACGAAATTGGGACACCCATACTCTCCATTTTCCCAAAATAATAACTACCTAAAACACCTCTTGGAAGAATTAAATGATTGTGTGCATAAGTAAAAATTGGTAGTTAATGGTTTATGGGTTTTCTCATTGACACTTGGCTTTACACTATTGGATCCAAAGGTTTGACTATTCCCCCCCTATTCCTTATAGAAATCATGCCCCAATACTCTTGTTCAATTGCATAGCTAGTTGTGGGTATTTTATTAAAATTCATATTTACATGATATTTGTAATTTCTATTGTGCCTGGCTAGCATGCAAACCATATGCATTGATTTTTAATTTCCGATACATAAAATGCTAAATCGATGGTGGGGCTTTGGCCTTGAGATCCTCACCACGATTTTATAATGATATTTACATCTTTACAATTTTAATGCAACAAGGTCAAAATCGGGATATTACATTCCCCTCCCTCTTAAATTAGCACTGTCCTTAGTGCTCTTCAAAATTGAACAAAAAGAGATATGTCATTCCCATGGCATCCTCCATCTCCCATGTAGCCTCATCGGGACCATAGTACTTCCATTGCACCTTCACCTATACGATGGCTTGGTTCTGGAGCAATGTTACCTTCTTGTCTAAGATGTGTAATGGATTGATTTGGAGCTATCCCTTGGGTTCCACCTGGATCACATCCCAATTAATCACATGGTTAGTATCATGTACATATTTCTTAAGCAAAGAAACATGAAAAATATTATGAGCTCTAGTGTTAGTAGGCAATGCATGTCTATATGCAATTGGCCCTATTCTTTCAAGCACTTCAAATGGCCCACAATATCTAGGTGATATCTTGGAACAACTCCCAAGATTCAAGGAACTCTTCCTTGCCTCACTCTAAGGTAAACATGATCCCCAACACTAAAATACGTATGCACCCTATGCTTATTTGTATAGCTTTTCTGTCTATCTTGGGTTGCTTTTAAATTCTGCCCGATCTTAGCAACCTCTTGTTCCATTTCCTTAATCATTTATGGCCCGAGTACAATTATGTTCACTGGATTATCCCAAGTCACTGGTGTCCTGCACCTTCTGCCATACAAAGCCTCATGTGGACTCATGCCCAATGGTGCTTGCTTCCCGTTATTATATGCAAACTCTACCAAGTGTAGATAATCTTCCCACTTGGATGGTTTTTTCTATTACATACATGCAAACCATGTCTTCAAGCACTTGATTTACTCTTTCTGTTTTCCCATCTATCTAAGGATGATATGCAGTGCTAAAGTTTAGCTGCGTACCCAAATATGCAAAAAGACCCTTCCAAAAATTGGAAGTGAACTTGGTATCCCTGTCAAAAATTATTGCCTTAGGAAATCCATGCAATCTCAAAATTTTCTTCATGAAAATATTTGCAATGGCATCGACTTTATATATGGACTTAACCAGTATAAAATGTGTTTCCTTTGTTAACTTGTCCACCACAACCATGATGGAATCATGTTGTCTCGTAGTCATTGGCAAACTTGTAATAAAATCCATGGAAATTACTTCCCATTTCCATTCTAGAATTGGAAATGGATATAATAAACATGTTGGGTGTTGGTGTTCAACCTTCTCATGCTGACATTTCATGCACTTAGAAATTTATTCAGTGTTGTCGTTGTCCTTCTTCATCCCTGGTCAGAAATATTGTTTTCTTGTTGTAGCAATTGTTTTCTGATATCTTGGGTGACCAGAATATGGAGCTTAATGGATTTCATCCATAAAAATCCTCCTCAAGTCTGCCACATTTGGAATATAAATTCTATTCTTATGAGTAAGAAGTTTGTCACCTTCCAAATGATACCCTTCATGCTTCTTTTCAAGGTTCCGTTGTTGCAATTTGTCCTTTATCTGCACATACATTTCATCTTCAACAATATGGTTAACAATCCGCTGCCTCAAATCTGGTTGGCAAGTACTAAGGGATGCCACATGCATTTCATGTACTTTCCTATTGAGTGCATCAACCACCTTTTTTCTTTACCTTTTATGTGTTTGATCTCAAAATCAAATTCACACAAAAATTCTATCCATTTAGTTTTCCTAACATTTAACGTTGGCTGCTCAAACAAATATTTCACACCACAATGGTCTATCCTTAGCTCAAATTTTCTTCCCATCAAATAGTACCTTCGCATCTTTAAAGCATGCACTATGGATGCAAGTTACAAATCATGAGTAGCATAGTTCTTCTCATGCTCCTTCAACTTTATTGACTCATAGCATACCACATGGTTGTCTTGCATAAGAACTCCTCCAAGTCCTTAATTGCATGTAGCAGTACACACCACAAAGTATTTTCTTGGGTCTGCAATGTTCAAAATTGGTGCACTCGTGAGAAGATCCTTCAATGAACCTCCTATAGTAACCAGCAACTCCCATAAAGGATCTCACATTTGTTACGTTCCTTGGATTTGGCCAATTCATAACGGCTTCAATCTTATCAAGATCCACATATATTCCTTCCTCTGAGATAATGTGACCCAAATAATGAATCCTGTCGTTATAAAAGTCACATTTTCTCAACTTTGCATACAACTTATTCTCCCTTAGCAATTGCAATTCCATTCTCAAATGATCTTCATGCTCTTCTTCATTCTTACAATAGATAAGAATGTCATCTAGAAAAAAAAGAACAAACTTGTCCAAATACTTACTAAAAACACTATTCATGAGACACATGAATGTGCAAGCTGGTGCATTTGTGAGACCAAATGGTACCACCACAAAATCATAGTGTCCATACCTTGTTCTAAAGGTTGTCTTATGAATATCTTTCTCTTTGATTCTTACCTGATGGTAACCAGAACTCAAGCCAATCTTTGAAAATACCTTTGCTCCTCTCATTTGGTAAAAAATATCATCAATTCAAGAAAATGAATATTTGTTCTTCACAATGACTTTGTTCAATTGTCTGTATTCAATACATAACCTGAGTATTCCATGTTTCTTTTTCACAAATAGAACAAGTTCTCCCCATGGGGACACACTTGGCCTAATATATTTCTTTTCCAACAACTCTTGTAACTGCATTTTCAATTCTAACAATTTCGATGTACTCATCCTGTAGGGTGTCTTGGACACGGGTGCATCTCCTGGAAAAAGGTCAATCGTAAAATCAATGTATCCCTTTGGAGGAAGTCCCATAATCTCATCAGGAAAAACATATATGAATTCTTGCAATACATGATAGTCCTCCAACTTAGGAGTTTCATTTTATGTTGCCTCCAAAACATGGACTGCATACAATTGACAACCCTTCCTACATAACTTCATCAACTGCATGGCTGAAATCTACCTAACAGAAATCACCTTTGGAATTCCTTTTACAACCCTTGGGTTTCCTTCTTCATCCATGCATTCAAAAGTCTTGTTGTAGCAATCAAGTTTAACTTTGTGTGCTTCTAACCAGTCCATTCCAATGAGAATATCATAGGAACCAAGTGGAAAAATATTCAAATTTGCATAAGTGAATATCCCATCCATTTATAATGGAAATTTCTCTACTATTTCACTAACTTTTATCTTGGTCCCAGTGGCTAGTTGAACTAAACATGACTTACTATGCTTTAATTTCTTAAAAGCACAAATATCAACAATTTTAGGAGTGATATAACTGTGACTAGATCCAGGGTCAATCAAAATAGAAACATAACTGCTTAGCAATATTACCTTCAACTTCAACCATAGTTGATTCATGATCTTCCTGGAGGTCCTCTAGTCCTGCATAGATTCTTGGGATGGTCCTTGCCACTTGACCCACAGTTTCAGCTCCTTGGATGTTGGGAAACTGCTTTTCACTCCCATTATGATGTGCACAGTTCCTAAGCATATGGTCCTCTGCACATCCCCAACATTGAAGTGGCTCTCTTGGTTCCTTTGGATCTCTTGGCTTGTCTCCTATCATTATAGTTGACTTAGTCACAACCTGTGATGGCTGCCTTTGTTGATTTTTGAGATGAGGAGGTTTGAAACCCTTCCTCCTTTGGTCAAACTTCTCGTTTTTCTTGTCCTTCCATTCCTTATGGAAATCTGGTTTGCTTTTGTTTTGATCATAACAATATTTGGCCTTTCTCATGGCCTCATCTAGAGTTGAAGGTTCATCAAACTCAATTATGTCTTTATATGACCGAGGTATCCCACTTAGGAAACGATGAATCTTCACCTTTTCATCTATGATATACTTGACATATCTCAATAGATCCAAGAATTAGTTTGCATATTCTTCCATGGTCATTTGTCCCAACTTCAATTCATGGAATTCTTTGACCTTATCATCATAGTACCTATAAGAGAGATACTTATGCTTGAATTACTTCTTGAACTGCTTCCACACAATATTCCTTTCATTGATCTTCTTCACTTGGCTGAGGTGCTCCCACCATATAGATTCTCTTCCATTTAAATTGAAGATGGCTACCCTTGCCTTCATATTTCCATAGTAGTCTTGGACTTGGAAATACTTCCTCATCCCAAGAAGACAAGCTTTAGCGTCTTGACTGGATTTTATCTCACCATCAAATGTAGGAGGTATGGCCTTCTTAAATTCCCCATGTGAATTGTTCTTGTAATGCCTCTTCCACCTACTCCTGTGGGATGAAGATCTTGAACCTTCAATGGATTCTTCAGAGTCAGATGATCCACTAGAAGATATTTCTGGAGTATAGGTCCTATCTCTAGAAACTCTTCTTGATCTATTAGATCTCTTGCAGGAATTTCTCCTTGAACTAATCCCACTCCTTTCTGGATTTTCTTTGAATGTCTGTAAAATATGTAGCATGGCTTGTTGGCAGGCGGTTTGATGGGGAAATGTTGTGGTACCGCCGACACTGCGACACGTCAGATGAGGGTGCGAAAGGAGTATTTTGTGTTAAAGAATACTGCAGTTGGCGGGTTTTGGGTCACTTGGACCATATATTATGTAATAGTGAGTCAGTTATACCGCGGTATGCAGTTTTTTGGGGTCATTTGGACCGAGTCAGTTAGATATTGGGTCAATTATCCATAGTGTCAGTTAGGAAGTTGTTTGTAAGTGGACAAGTATTGTAATGGCAGAAGCCTATAAATAGATGAGAGTTGTAAGTGTTACAGAAAGAGAGGAAAAAGGGGAAAATAGAGAATAGAGGAAGAAGAACAATTGTGTACGAGATTTGTGGTTTGCTTCTGGTATATGATCGCGACAGTAATATAGTGATGATGTTTTGGTATGATCCTTGTGCAATGTTGCGATGTATGAGATCCTTGTGCACCGTTCATCCACCTGCCCAATGGTTGGGACAGACAACTAGTAATATCCTTGGTTACATCCCTCCTGTTCGACTGGATGCCACCCCGCGTAAGATAAACCCGAAACAAAAATTCAGTGTGAAGATGCCCGCACTCCCAGCTGGGATGAAGTGCTCAATGGATATTGGGTCGACATTGATGCGCCTGCGCTATGAGGACCACGCATGGTGGCCCAACCCGAAATTGCATCAGCACCATATGTGCCTGAGACACGCAATTCACCGGTTCTAGAGATACACGACTGGGCACGAGGACTACGGTAGGCCGACTTGTTAGGGCTCATTAACATGTCGTATTTTGGGCACTTAGTGGAAGTTGGTGCTTGTGTAAAGCAGCTCTTGTCATGCTTCCATGGGGGTTCGTTGTGGTTGGACAGAGAGGTCCCGGTCACTGTTGAATTGATTTCTTTCATTACTGGATTGCCCAAGAATGGCGTTGATCCAGCGTAGTTTATTCAAGGAAAAGAAAATGAGAAGAAGAGGGCGCATTAGTTGGAAAAAAAGTATGAATTGGAATCGGATGGACGTGGGTATCGCACTAGTAGCTGCAATGATCAGGCGGTACTCACGGGCATTAAGATCCTGTCATATAAAGTGATTAGGGGAGGTCTCCCTAACCAATGTAATTCAGGAATAGTTGCTTGCACCGAGCAATGTGTGGAAGGAGTCTAGATGAACTGGTCCCTATATCTCTTGAATCAACTAATGGAGGATGTCGCAAAGGTCCAAGTGGGTAGAGGCGCTTTCTCATATAGTTGGTTTTTGCTACTGATTGCTTTAGTTGCATGGAAAGAGCTCAACACCTACCAGGGTATGGACTTCCCGGCTGCAGCGGAATTATGAGGGGCACGTTATCAGAATCTATGGTATGTACGAGAGCCTGAGTGCATCCGGGAGTGCCAATTGCAGTTTTGGCTATATTCGGAAATGCTTTGTGACGCCGCGACACAGGTCCCATGAATATCCAAAGATATTGTGGCACGATTCACACCTATCATGAAATTTGCAATACGACCAAGTGTCATACATATACAAGCTCGCCATGATGTTAATCAACAATGGTTGCAGACCAGGTATAAAGTGACAGCGACAGATTTGGAGGCTATTGTGAATGAGTGGCCGGAGGCTTGGCGACAGCCCATGAGTTTCGTAGAAATTGATGTTGAAGGTCCACCGGTGGGTCCTGCGGATCGAGTATCAGCTCAGGATCAGCAGAGTTGTCACGATTCTGATCACGAGTCGACTAGAATACCAACTGCGGATGATAGCGACCATGCTCTTGAGGAAAACCGGTCAAAATGGAACCACGATCATGCGGCGATTAGTGGGATGTCTTTACCAGTGGAGGTGCAGTTGGGCTGGTTAATCACTGCCCTTAACCATGCTGCCACAGCGGTTGCCGACAAGATGTCCGTCAAAGCGAAGGAGGGATTCTCTACGCTTGCTGCTCGTATGGATTCTTTGTGTAATGCAGTGTTACAAAAGGAACCCGGTAATGTACCCATGCAGAAAACAGTCACAATCCGCACCACGCCCCAGGTCTAGAATATCAACATTCCCTCGACTGCAGTTGTGACCGACAACGAGGATTTTCAAAATGTGCTGCAGATAGTTTCCCATGTGACTGTAAATGTTAATGAACTGTCGGCAATGGCGCTGGTGACAATGCAGAAGGTCGTCTCCTAGGAAATGGCGGATAGAATGCATGAAATTAGCAAGAGCTTTCAACACTTGCACACAAGCGAGGCAGCTGTAAATGCCGCTATTGACGAGCTTACAAGTCGGGCTGCTACAGCGCGGAAAGCAGTGGATGACCTTGAAGCCGACCTTAAGAAGGAGAAGGCTGAGAAGGGTTGCACCCTTGAAGTACTTAAAAAGGAACAAGATTTCCTTATTGCGAAAAAGGATTGCATGTGGGACGACAGTGTTCGGGTTGACCAGGTGATCACAGAGGCTTATCAACATGTCTCGGAGCCCCCTGAAGAGGTAGATATGCTCCACCAAGTGCAGCGGCTGGGGGCTACTATTGTTCAGTTGCGACAGGAAAACCGTGAGTTGAAGGCCTAACTGAAACCGGGTACTCCTCAGGCCGAGGTGGATGAACGAAGAAGGGCACTTGAGGAAGTTGCCACCCAAATGGAGGAGCTGGAAACATAGGCAACCAAGCTCACCACTGAAACGGTACAATTTTGGGGCTGCATTGTTCATGATGAGCAAGTTGAACAGCTCACTAAAATTCGATAGGAAGCGGAGGGCTAGGTGGCCACATTAAAGGCTGCGATGAGAACACTGCCACCCATGGAGCAAGTTGCTAAGTCGCATGAGCTGAAGGAATTGAAACAAGGGGTTTCCAAGGCAGATGAACGACAGAAGCCTACGTGCGGCCCAGTTGGAAGAATTCTAGGACATTGGCAGGAAACTGATGCTACAGGCCAGTGAAGCACAACAACAGTACATAAGTATCGACAGCAGGTCATGGACAAGCTTGCCGATCACCCATCAGCCAACGATGTGATCAGCAGTTAGGCAGCAGCTAAGGATGCTCAGGAGTTGGTGTGGAATGTCGAACAACCATATGCAGACTTCAAGGCAAAGACCACGGCGTGACCTATGTCCAATAGTTGACGTGGCTCGAGGGTGAGCCACAAGATTGTGTTGGGGGCCTGTTGGCAGGAGGTTTGATGGGGAAATGTCGCGGTACCTCCGACGCTGTGACACATCGGATGAGGGCACAAAAGGAGTATTTTGTGTTAAAGAATACCGCAGTTGGCGGGTTTTGGGTCACTTGGACCATATATTATGTAATAGTGAGTCAGTTGTACCGCGGTATGCGGGTTTTTGGGGTCATTTGGACCGAGTCAGTTAGATATTGGGTCGATTATCCATAGTGTCGGTTAGGAAGTCGTTTGTAAGTGGACAAGTATTGTAATGGAAGAAGCCTACAAATAGATGAGAGTTGTAAGTGTTACAGAAAGAGAGGAAAAAGGGGAAAATAGAGAATAGAGGAAGAAGAACGATTGTGTACGAGATTTGTGGTTTGCTTCTGGTATATGATCGCGACAGTAATATAATGATTATGTTTTGGTACGATCCTTGTGCAATGTTGCGATGTATGAATGTCGTTTGATGCAATGTCTGCTTACTGTTTCTATGATGATAAATGTTGTGATTAAGTAATATGTTCTATGTCGAATGTGATGATAAATGCTGCGATTAAGTAATATGTTATAACTCCTTGCCGAATGTTTAAAGTTTCTGTGTAAGTACCGCAATAGAGTTAGTCCATGCAGCCACAACTCTCCTCCTCCCTCGACGGAAACATGGTTCCGTCTGCCCTTCCTGGACGCCTTGGGTGAGCCC
Source organism: Larix kaempferi (assembly GCA_027924585.1). NCBI lineage: Eukaryota > Viridiplantae > Streptophyta > Pinopsida > Pinales > Pinaceae > Larix > Larix kaempferi. Next base: position 3,437,211 of record BSBM01000011.1, read on the forward strand.
TCATCTGCTCTGCGGGTGTTGCTGGGTGGGCTCAAACCTGCCCGGGCCAGTGCCTAGGGAGACTGTGGTATGTGTCGACAGTGAGGTGAACCCCTGTCAACTGAGGTTGCGTTGGTCAACATGGCTGCATTCAGCTGATTTTGTTCTTCCTGAGATTTAATCATGTTTTCATTATCTTCTCTACAACTCTGCAACTCCACCCTTAGGCTCCTCATGGTGGATGCAATATTTGGGGGAGTCTCTTGATTTCTTCTCCCATTGGATTATGTTTCAGCATTCTCAACTTGTATGTTCTCACCCATGGAATCTGTCTCGGGCTCATACGGATCATGTGCATCATCCATGATGTTGATCTTCTTGGTCCACCCAAGACCAAAATCTTCCAAACTGCACTATGCTCAATGTTGACCCCTAACAGTCACCGATATGATCCCGCGTCTGCAAAATGTGTTCATAAACAAAACTGTTAGCTGCATTATATTCTTATAAATTTATAAATTATTTTCAAGCATTTGGGAAAATCTCATATTGACAATTTTGTCAATTCACAAAATTTTCTCACAATCAACAACTATCTTAGGGGGACAATGGGGGTCAAGGGGGCTTGCCCCCTTGTGTATTTTTTTCTAAATATTTCGATTTCATGCAATTTGGAACATAAGTTCAATGCCATTTTTCAAATTCTAGTGCCTAAAAATCTCCCTAGAAAAAATGCTTAATTTCCCTGTTTTGGCGGACTTTTCCATTTGTCTCCGATCAACGCACTTTCCAATTTGTCGCCGACTTGTTTCGATAGATTTATCGTTTTGTCTCCGATCGACGCACTATCCAATTTTTCGTTGACCTATTTTGACGGACTTATCCTTTTGTCTTTGATCGGTGCACTTTCCAATTTGTCGCTGACTTGTTTCAACAGACTTATCCTTTTGTCTCCGATCAACGCACTTTCCAATTTGTTGTCGAGCTATTTTGACGAACTTATCCTTTTGTCGCCGATCATCGCTTTTTCCGTTTTGTTGCCATTTTTTTTCGACGCAAATCTCATTTTTTCATCGATTGGCGCATTTTCCATTTTGTCACTAACCTGTTTCGGCGCAAATTTCATTTTGCCGCCGATCGACGCAACTTTCATTTTCGCGTCGAAATGCATTTTTTGGCAACTTTTTGATTTCTCACTGAAACGTATCGGATACTTTCCCAATTTCTCTTCGATCATTTTGGTTCTCTTTTCGATTTTGCGCGAACACATACTTAGTTAAGAAAAACTCAAAAAAAACTTAGAAAATTTAAGAAAATTTCCTAATGATAAGAGGTGATCAAGGAACAATCTTGCCAATGCAACTTGCTCAAGTTATCCCATTCAAGATTGATGTTGTAACCTGTGGCTCTAATAACACACTGTCACTTCCCCTCCTATTGATCCAACTCAAGGAAGTGAACATGACACTAAGTCTAGGCTTCATGCCCCATGATCATTAACAAAATTCATAGCAAATAAAATACATATGTGTGCAGATGCATGATTAAATTTGACACAACGGGATAATTCTACTACACACATCTATATGCAATTTCCAGCATAATCATAATTAAAGCATGCATCAATTAAAACATTACATAAATGAAACACAAGAGAATACTTATCTTGATGTGAAGTTGTCCCGAGCAACTAGCTATGCAACTGCAACGTTCCACCTAGCCATAGACCAACTATGCTCATCAATCTCTTAGCATAGTTGCCACCCCTAAGTTGGGCATGATTTCTACAAGGAAAAAGGGAACAATAGACTCACCCATAGCCAAATATGTAGCACATCTCATTCAAGCCAGTCCATAGCTAGATTTATCAGGCTGTTAAGGTAGTAGGAAGGAAGAATTGCTAAGCTAGTGAGCTCAACCACAGAGCTATTGGTACCTCCACAAGATCTAGCTAGCTTGTCACCCACAATATATACACACCCAACACAAGGAAGTATTCCCTTCACTACTACATAGTCCCTCAGGCCATACCTTCCCTTCTAGTGCTCTTCAGGGTGTGCATAGAAAAGTATCCAAAGCCCCTTTGATATTTGGTGAGGTTAGACTCTTCACTAGGTTTATCAAGCCAATTCTAATCCTCTTCTACTCCTAATTTCTTACACACAATTCAAGCAAAATCAAGGGATACCCATAACCCAAGACAAAGATATATCTCAAATATGCAACAATACCCAACTGCTGGGAATGGAAAAATGATTTTTAACTATGGGATGAACAAAAATGGATTTCCATGGGTTTTCCCAAGTCGTGGCACACCAAAATTGAACCGTGGGATGGAAAAATAGCCACCAAAAGATACAAGTCGAATTCCCAACATGTACAAGGGAAAATAAGCAACAAAAACGGATCTCACAGACCCCCAAATTGTTTTTCCTTCTTCCTAGTCAATTTGCAACAAAAAAATGCCCTTCTCTCAGCTGAGAATGAAGGAAACACAGGGAAAAACGTGGAGAAAAATGCCCAGCATGCCCAGAACTTGAGAGAGAGAAAAAATGATGGATGAATAATAGTTGGGGAAGCAATTTCGTGGGTTTTTTCTTTCCCAAGGATCCAAACATGATTTTCAAAATTGATGTCTTTCCCATACACTAAATTGGGACACCCATACTTTCCATTTCCCAAAATAATAACTACCTCAACCACCTCTTGGAAGAATTAAATGATTGGGTGCATAAGTCAAAATGGGTAGTTAATGGTATATGGGTTTTCTCATTGACACTTGGATTGACACTATTGGATCCAAAGGTTTGAATATTCCCCCCGTATTCCTTGTAAAAATCATGCCCCCATACTCTTGTTGCATTGCATAGCTAGTTGTGGGTATTTTATTAAAATTCATATTTACATGATATTTGTAATTTCTATTGTTCCGGGCTAGCACACAACCCATATGCATCGATTTTTAATTGCCGATACATAAAACACTAAATTGATGGTGGGGCATCAGCCTTGAGCTCCTCAGCACAATGTTATAACGATATTTACATCATTTACAATTTTAATGCAACATGGTCAAAATTGGGATATTGACATTTTTCAATAGGGTAGAATTCCTCCTTGGTGGCATCGATAAAAGCTGCCCAAGCATGTTCTATCCTGAATATTTCAGACTCATCCCTCGCATGCCTCTTGCAATACTATTCCTGCCATTCTTTAATATGGGGGAGGGATTTAAGGAGCGCGAAGGTGATCTTTTGCTGTCAGAAAATTTTTGAACAAAGAAGTAACCCTCTAACAAACTTAACGATTTCTCCAAAGCATATGCATCTATCTTTCCTTCAAATAAGGTGATATCAAATTTAACATGTACCTTTAAGGGAGTCTCACCTTCGAAATGGCTTCTTGTTGAAGGTACATATTTCGTCGTAGGCATTTTTTGAGGGATCTAGGAGAAATTATCCATCATCTCATTCCTCTGCCGCGCAAGGAATTCCTCAAGCAACAACTTAATAGGATCTCTTGCTCTGTCATCTCTCTTTTCTTCTCCCACCATGAGAGGTTTCTTGGAATGACGAGAGTGGCTTTCCCCAAGCTCAATTATTTCGAGACCCAACTGTCGATATTCAGATCGCGTCGGGGCCATGCACTGAGAAACCACAAGAGCAGATTGCTCTAATATCACTGATTTGGATTTATGTGAGAACCAAATGAAATATCATGTATATATTCACATACACAGATATATTGCAATAAACACAGTGATATCATAAACTTAAATTCTATTAAAATGAATGAAACAGAACAAACTATAAAATAAAAGTAGCTAGAATGGTGACAAAATCAAACTTACAAAGAGTGTATCTACAAAATCATAGCAACCCAAAAGATGAAATTTTGACACAAGATAATTTTGGTATGTCCTTTCTTTAGCCTGACAATTTCATACCGTGAAACTTGACAGAAAAATCTGGAGCAAAAATTCCAAGATGACTTGTTTGAAAGAGGCAAACCCTAGGTTTAAAAAATTCTTCCCTTTTGGCCCAAGAAAGAGCTCTAATACCACTTGTAATATACGTAAACCCATAAATTAAGAGAAAAGATAGAAAAACAAAAGAGAGAAGAGATAAAATATATAGTTATGTTCACTTCCCTCTTCAAGGGGGCAATCTCCAAGAGCAAAGCTCCAAATACAATAACAATTCTTAACTCACATTACATAACTTACTACTATATATATAGTTCTTCAATATCCAAAGGCCTAACTATTTGTAGTATTTCTATTATTGAGGTTCAACCATCTAGCATCCTTTATTCAATAAAGAATAAATATCCTTTTACATTAAGACACTATCCACTAATTAATGCCCTTATGGTCTTGTACATTGATAAAGTAGGGGGGTTATGGTAGGACCCTAACATAAAAGGTCCAAATACAATAACAATCCATGAATACATTATACAACATTTTATTCTACATATAGTGCATCGATAACAAAAACCCTAACTACATGTGGTCCCACTATTAAAGAAGGTTGACCACCTAGTGGGTGTTAATTAATAAAGTCACCCTTTTATATTGAGTAACTACCAACTAACTATCTAATTGGCCTTATCCAAACAAGATGTCCTCTTACATCAATAAAATACTCCTAAGTATCATTAAACTCTATAGGGGTTAGGGTAAGACCATAACACACCCCTTTGAAAGTAGCATTTTCCTCAAGGATGGTGATGGGGAAATTGTTGCAAAATGGGTAACAATTCCCAAGTAGCATCTTTTGGATGCATATCCTTCCACTTAATGAGAATTTATTGGATATTGTGCTAGTAGAGGTGATGATATCAAGTGACAAAAAATGCTTTTGGTTATGGATCCTTCTTCATTGAATTTCACTAAGGTGGTTTAACTGGACAATTCTACCCCATAACCTTCTTCAAACAAGAACATGAAACACTGAGTGGCTTTTGGAGTATGTTGGAAGGGATAATTATAAGTCACCTATCCAATGCATTGCATAATATAATATTGGCCATACAATTTTGGTTCCAAGTTCTGATGAGATTTATTCTTGAGATATGTCTTCTTACAAGGTCGGAGATGAAGGAACACATGATACCCTACTTCAAAGGAATGTTCTAAGCAATGTTGGTATGCCTATTGTTTCATGTGATTATGAGCCATAGCCAAATTTTCCTTAAGTGTGAGGAGAATGGGTTTGCAATTGTGAAGCATACTATCCACTTCATGCACTATTAAGATCTCAAGTATATATGAAACTATTTAAGGTGGTTGTTATCCATATACTGCTTCATATGGGGTCACTTTGGCAGCATTATGATAAGTGATACTATACCACCATTTAGCCAAAGGTAACCATTGCACTCATTGGTGTTGCTTTTCGTAGGAAAAATTTCTCAAATAAGTTTTTAGATACTTGTTGTCTACTTCTATCTAGCCATCCATTTGGGACGATAAGTTATGCTCATTTTCAACTAGGTTCCTTATAATTTGAACAACTCTTGCCAAACATTTCTAGTGAATGTGGGATCCCCATAGGACACAATGGAAGTGGGAATACCATGGAGCATAAAATTTTGATCCAAAAATACTTGGGCAACAATTTTTGAGTAAAAGAGTGTTGTAGAGAACAAAAGTGAGCATATTTGGAAAGTACATCAACTACCACCATGATGACTAATTTGTTTCCTACGTTTTGGAAGAACTACTATAAAATCCCTGGATATGTTCATACAAATAGTAGTTGGGATTGGAAATGGATGCAATGCCATTATATTATTCACTATCTCCTCCTTATTCCTTTGAAATGTGAAACATTCAGCCACAAAAGTGTATATATCCTTTTTAATTCCTTCCCAAAAGAAAGATCGCCTAGTGCATTCATAGGTTTTCTAAAATCTTGAATGAACTGCTATAGGAGCTGAATTTAGTACTAAAAAAATGTGACCTTTATATTGCAATGCCTCTTGTTTCCATGTGTAGCCTTTGGGAGGATTGGAGTCCTCCTGAAGTTATTTGATGAGAATAGACAAATCATCATTGGTCAACCACTCATGTCATGCTTCTATTAACCATTCTGGTATTGGCAAGGTTAAAATTGAATTTAGCCTCTTGCTTCTATTAACCAAATCACTGATTCAGATTTGGAAGTATTTTTACTGGCCCAAGCTCGGAAATTAACTTATGCATTAGTGTTTCTTTCTTGTCTGTGTGTACATAATGTATTTCATGTATCACTGTTAAAGAAATGTGTGCTTGATACTAACCACATAATTGATTGGATTATGATCTAAGTGGAACCAGAAGATGATATTCTGGTACAACCAGTGCGCATCATAGACAAGAAGACGACGTTGCTGAGAAACGTGTCCATCGGGAAGGTAAAGGTCTAATGGACCCATTATAGCCCTGAAGAAGCAATGTGGGAGATGGAGGATGCAATGTGGAAGGCATACCCACAACATTTTGAAAATGAATTTTGATGTACATGTCAAGTACATAGTGGTGCAAGGCACTAAGGACGGTGCATTATATTATGCATTTATTTTGACAAAATGGAAGCTTGAGACATTGGTTGAAATGACCTGAACATTGTATTAATAAAAATTTCTGAGTGGTTGCAGGAAAGAATCATATGAAAAATATGGGGGGCTATGAGCCCACAAGTGGCAAGGGTGAGAGAAGGCCAAGGGGGAAAAGGGACCCTACTTAGAATGTATTTGACCTCACCTTAACCTTAGGGAGCCAAATAACCTAAGGTATGATGATTTAATTATACCGGTATTAATTCCTTGCTTAATTATGTTGATTGAGGGTTAAGAGGAGGTTCCTTTGGGTGCCAAGTGTCAAGTTCTCATCATGCAAATAAAATATGGGAATTCAATATAATGGAGGAGGGGGTAATTTAGTTTGGGGAAGGTCGATAATAGATAGTTGGGAGATAAGAGTTTGATTTCAATTGGAGATGTTGACTGTTGAGGGCGTTTTCAATTTTTGGGATCATGGATTCATCCTGAGAGTGAGATCATCATTTCCCTGTCCCACGAGTTCTATTGGGAAGATATTTGAAGTGGCCTTGGCTTTGAACCTGCAATTTATACCAAAACGTGATTGCAACCTTGTTTTCATATTGGGGATATTTTGAGGTTCAATTGAGTGTTGTTTCCCATTCAATTGGGTGGAATCTGCACATAAGAGGCATAACGAGTATCTTCATGATACAGTTGTGTTGAATTGGGAAGGAAAATCCCGATTTGGTGGTGGAGTTATCATGGAGTCCTTGAAACATGCTCAATAGCCGTGGAACTAGTGTATGGGGTTAGTGAGCCCTTATTGGGGAGACCCGACCTGCATGCTGTGTTCCCTAGAGTCCCAACATAGAGACTTCCTGGATGACCTATGCTAGAGCACTAGAAAGGAGTTGAAGAGCACATGAGGGATTGATATCTTAGAGAAGGGTGTTGTTCCTTGTGTTATACATGTTGATGGGGAATGAGTGTTGAGGATTGGGATAGATGTGGGTGGGGCCTCAGCACCAGTGGCTTGCATGTGGGATTGGTTAGTAGACTGCTTGTGAAGCTTATGATTGGATAGACAAAGAGTTGAGATTGTGTAAAGTCCGTGACCAACTAGGATGAGTGATAGGCTTGGGGAAGCCAGAGAAGCACACCGTCCTTGTAAATTTATGGCCCCAGCTCATGGGTGTCCTTTGCTGTATAAATATTAAATACAACAAAGAGCCTATAGCTGACAAGAATGTCCGAGTCCTGTTGCTAGTTGGAATTCTTGTTGAGATAAATATCATATTCCTACTTATGATTACGTTATTATGGTTCATTTATGGTTTGGAATGTATTTTTTTCCATCTTGAGAATATTCATGAATGAATGATTGCTTGGAATTAGTTTTTGCATTCATGTAGAATTAGTATGAGTAATTCTGGTGTATGAATTAATATGGCATTCTTGATATGCATTTGGGAGACCATGCCTGTATGTAATCTGTTGTGAAATTACATTATATTGCGTTGTATAATTATTATGTATTCCGCTATGTAAAATGATAATGTAGTTGTATTTCTGTTGTAATTTATATCTATGTATTTAATCATATGAATTACTATTTAGTTGGTTTATTTATCCCTATGGATAGATGTGTTTTGGATTTCCAATCCTTGTATATGGGTAAATTGCAATTGAAATTCAACAGAGTTAAAAGGGTAGACTTGCATCAGATTTTAGATTTTAGATTTTGGTTTTAAGTTGGTAGTGGAGTCCCATTAATTGACTGAGTTCTCGGTCATCTCAAAGTGCCACCGAGGTGACCAGGGAAGTTACAGTTTGGTATCAAATTAAGAAATTCAATAGAAGGGTGTTGAGGGGTTTCCCTATCAGCCCAAAAGTACTATTGGGTCGGATGGGGATGTGACACTTAGGGTGTATTTCTACCTAGGAGTTGGTAGTACAACCTAAGTGCAATAGAGAAAAGGTGCCAAGTTTAGTTAAGAAGTTAGAAACCTCGTGTTGCAAGAGGTGACTTGATAGTTTGAGGGAAGAGTCAAATTTGTTTTCTTCATTTAATAGGGTTGCACAGACAAATTGAAGTGTAGAATTCCAAGTGAAACTTTTTGGATTGAATAAGTGCATTCTCATGGATTAAGCATGATGGTTGGAATAGACACTTGACTAGTTCAAGGAACGGGAAATTTCAATGTATAGAAGCATGGAAGAATGGGTCAAAGTACTGAAGAAACAATAAGTCTAAGAAGTGCAACATTGGACAATTATAGGACCTTCTAAGTGGATGTTGGGTTGTAACATCAACAATTGGTAGCTACAACAATGTTGGACATTTAGGATTCATTAGTAGAAGTAGGTAGTTACAACAATACTTGGATTGCAACAATAGTAGTAGGAAACCACAACAGTGTTGGACAATCATATGACCTTCTTAGTGAAGGTTGAATTACAACAGTAGTAGGAGGTAGCATGGGTATCTAGGAAATAATGTTGGTATATTTCAGGGAAAGGCACGTTTCTTCAAAGGAATTTTGAGTAGTGGATAGTGTTGGGTACCATTTTTCACCTGTTTTGCCATATAAATCCCTTCTAGTTTTCTCCATAAACCTTCATACTTGATCCATAAAACCTTAAATTGATCCACAAAACCTTGGTCAAAGGTATAAATGTTGTTGCTTTTTAATACATTGAATTATGTGACTTTTAAGGCATTTAAATTAAGGTTTTGATTCAAAATTACAGAATTTGCTAACTTCCCGTAATTTCTCCTAGGTTGGATACTTGCAGGCCAGCTGGGACAAACTGAGAGATGGGAGAAGATCATAGATGTCCAAGGATGGATAAATTTCTAACAAACTTATGATATGGCTCTCACAGGTGTCGAGTCAATGTCGGTCAAAGACGACCACTTGTGCTGCCACTTAGCATAAAAACAAGACAGTTTCGATTTGGTCTATTTTGATGGAGCTGATGGAGGATCTCGAGAGTAGAGAGATATTAGGAGAATATCATTATGAATCTCCCAGAATTGTAGCATTTCAGTTTTTTTAAAATTGTATAAGTATTTGATTTTGGAGAGGAAAAACCTCTCGGATGATGAACGTATGATTTCGAAATAAAGATTCAGAATTTGATAATTTGCTGTGTATGTTCATTTCTATATGGTGAAAGCGATTGAGTATTAAAGTTATGTAAGTCTTCCTGTGTGTGTGAGTGAAGCATTGGAGGGCCCCCTTTGCCAAGCCTGCACACACATTTCTTCATTACTGCGCGTTGGTATGTTTTGATTGTATTATGTAGAGTTGTTTTTTATTATTAATTCATACATTGCAGATTATATAGATGCACAGGATTTCATTACAGTTTAGGGTTATGAGTTCTTTTAGTTAAATGGTTAAACGCTATAGGAGCAATTCCAATTTCATTTCTTTATCTGATATTAAACTGTTGAGAAGAGTTAAACATTGTGAATTGTTTTCTTGTAAGGGAAATCGATGGTTGTCTGCTTTCAACAATAAGGTATTAGGCACTGTAATTCATTTTTAGGATTTAGGTTTTAGCATTTTAGTCTCAGAGTATTCCATATTTGAATTGCTGATGAAACCAAGAAATCAAATGAAGTTACTTCTGTAAGGAAGGTTTTGTGTTTCTTACTTACAGCATTCTAGCATCCACTAGATTTATTTCACAAGTAAACTGAATTCACAATTAAGTATAGGACCGAGTCTCTATATTTGGGATATGCCTCTAAGTCTTACAAACTCCAGATTGACATAAACTTAAGGTCTAATTTACACCAGTAGATTGGAACCCAACACATCATCTTCTTCTAGTGGTGGCTTTTTCTGAGCTTGCTGACATTTCCTTGACTTTTTCTCATAAGTGCTGAAGATTTTATCTTGCTCTTGGAATTTTCTTTCTTCTTTCATCATGCTTCTGGTTTTTATCCTTCTCTGAGGCTATTTTGAGATTGTTGCCTCATATTCATCTTCGTTATCTGTTATCATCAATACCTCATCTTCTTTCATTCCTCCCTTAGGTGATTTTGAGCTTGTTGCTTCAGGGCTCTGTTCTTCATCCTTGGTATATGTTATCATTAACAGTTCATCTTCTTTCAAGCTTTCTTCAGGCAGCTCTTCTGGTTCTTCAAACTGATTATGAATTATAAATTGTTGCCATGTCAGGTTTTTCCTCTGCAACTCATATGTGATGATTATCTTGATGAGCCCACAATGAAAAAGGCTTATTAGCTTGTCTTTTGCACGCTTTTGAATAGCTTTAGCCATCTTGGAAAGGCTTTGTAATAGAAAATGGGGCAGTTAATCTCACAATCACCCCTCAAATGTTGCAGTATCTTGATGTGATAAAGATATACAATACTAAATATTCCTTCACAGGTGATGAATCTTTGGATGATATATACTATTTCATCCCAGGGATGAATTAACTAACTCCTTGGTACACCCTTCTTCCATTTTACTGAGCCTGCCCTTGATCTGCATAAGAAGGGTGTCCATGCCTTCTCATTAAATTGTTTTGTCTTAAAGAATCTCTCCCCCTGCTGTGGTAAGCCAGTGATCTGTGCCAAAATATCTTTAGATAGTCTGAAAGTAAAATTTCCTACTGTAGCCCTCTCTCCATCAAATGAACCAGCAAAGGCTAGGCTAACATTGTCATTATGCCCATCAAAATTTTCAAAAAAAAGCACCCACTGTTTCTTCTCAGAAATTTCCATGCATCTTTCATGAATGGTAGTGGGATCGAATTTCTCTGGTTCTAGTCTAGACACCATTTTGCAAATTTAACAAGAAAAATCCCTCTTTTATGCAATGGAAGATTTCAAAAAAAAAAAAAGACTTAACCCTAGCTTGCAATTCCAATTTCAAATTTTAAACTCTGTAAATTTCTCTTTTCTTCAAATTGTTCCTTTGGAAGTCTGAATTGCTTAGCAAAAACCAGGGTTTCAAGCTTACCTAGCCTGTGTGGTTCCTCGATTTGCACATTCTTAATGGAATACACATCCTCATATCTGTATTTCTTCTTCTGTAATGCCAATGGTGTTTCTTTTCATCACACCAAATGAAAATTCGTGCTGAGGATTTAAAAAGAATAAATGCTTCGAGTTTCTGAGTTGAGAGATTGCACTTTCCTCAACTGTAATGCAACCGGTGTTTCCTCCTTAGATAAATAAAAAATCTATCAACTCTTTTAATCAGCATGGATGTGAGGTTTGGGAAAGAGCAAGTCGGCTGGACAACCATTGATATATGAAGTATCACTTCAAATTTTGAATTTGTAGATTGTGCTTCCCTATACATGGGCAAAATTCGTGGGAGGTAATATCAATGATTCTCTCCTCTTATGCAATGTTTTGAACAAGCCACTTAATCCCCGTTGTTTTGCCACTTCACCCATGTTCCATGACCACTTTCATATACTCACTTTCTTTTTAACTTAATGCATATTATGCAATAATATCTTCATCTTAGAGTATATGAAAGAAAACATGAAAATATTCAAATTCCCTTGGTAAACAAAACATTTTTTTTTTCTTTTCTTTCTGTTGAAAAGACCTGCTTGTAGAATGCAGTCTAGGTTTTGATCAGTCAAAAATTTCTTCTGAGATTGATCTTGGCCACCATTTTGACACCTAGGGTAAGATAATGAGAAGTGAATGGGATGCTGGCAAGGATCGTGAAGGTGATAGAGTAGACAGTCAAGTTTATGAGGATAGGTAGGTATTTTTTCGTCATTACTTAAAAATAAAGAATCATGCAAACTTTTAAAGCATAAAAATTAAAATTCTTATAGACTTTGTTTGATATTCCCTTGTGCTTTTTTTTTGCTGCTTGATGTAGATGGTCTACTTGTCTGTTGAAAAGAGAATTTGCATGTTCTTCGTCCACACATGTCCTTCCGATGTCTTCTATTAAAAACTGTCTACTATCTTAGGTTCCTGAGCAAAAATTCCAATAAAATGTAATTCTTTTCAGGTCCCTTCTACTGTATTCTGATGTTTTGTCTCAGATTCCCTCTGCAAGACTGGAATTCAGGTCCCTCTGCTAGGCTTGAGATCTGTGAAATAAAAATTCATGCTGAAATGAAATTCTAGCATCTGGAGAAGGCTTGGAGGGTTTAAAAAAAATAGAAAGCTCTGATATGCTTATCCCTCTCAGGCCTATTTATTGACTTGTCCTCAAGTCAAACAAAATTGGAAACTAGGAATTTGAAATTGTTTTTGTGAATTTTCATTGACTAAGTAAACTTGGTTTTCCAAGGAAAATTCGAGTTTATGTTGTGCCAGTTGCCTGGTTTTCACAACTAAACTCCTTTTTTTTTATCAAATCAGAATATGGCTAAGAAGAAAGTGAAGGAAAAACACTAGTGTGTTTATCCATCACTTCCATCTCCCTTTGCTGTGAAATCTGTTGTATGAAATCTTCTTTGTTGACAGGCTTAGTGTAGATTTTTAACCTATGGCCATTGACCACAAATGTTCATGCTTCATCATCTATTGTTTGTAGTGTTAGGATATTCCTATACTCCATCCTAGTCCTTCTAACATTTCTGACATTTTCAGTCCTGCATGCAAAATTAGGGTTTTGCATGCAATTAGGGTTTTGCATGCAATTAGGGTTTGCATGCAATTAGGGTTTGCAGCACCAGCACCTAGCCCTTGCCAAACTAGCCCCAGGAGCTTCTCTCGGATCAGTCTTAGCTCTCCTAGAGCTTAGTGCGCCCTCTTTTCAGGTATTGCATGATAAGGGCGCCTTTCTTCACCTACCAGTCCAGTTTAGTTCAGTTATCTTCAGTTCTTCCTTGATTTAAGGATTAACTGACTCCTAACTGACCTTATCACTCTTTTGGACCTCCAGTGTGACTAGATAGACTGTTTTGACTCCAGTTAGCTCCATGAGCGCCCCCACTGAGTCTCCTTCACTATATCAGTGCTTCCATGTGCCAGTTACACCAACCACACTCAGTTAGACTCAGTTTGACTCCCGGTTGATCACTACTTGTGCATTGATGACTTCACCGATGATGAGATAGACTCCTAGTTTGGCACTGATGACTCTCCACTGATTATGGATCTGTGCATGAAGGACAATTCGAATTACACCTAGTGAATTCGAATCCTCATGCTCAGTATTGTATATTTACCCGGTTACTATTCTGATTAATGTAATGTGTGTAATTATTCTGCCTCTATTGGATCTATGTTCTATTGCTTCTCTCTTCTTCCTAAATTCTTTCATAGTGAGGTTTACATCATCTCTTTGGATCTTATGTGGGCAATTTCACATGGTATCAGAGCCTTGAGAGTATATTCTACCTCCATTCTTGAGAGTTTTTTTGCAGGTATTTTGAAGTTCCAGCAGTTGCAGCAGCAGATTCAGTAGCTTCTATTTTTCACTTGTTCAAGCAATCAAGATGAGCAATTCGAATGATCCTTCTTCTATACTTCTCACTCCTTTCAATTATTTCGAATGGAAGAGGAAGATGATAATACTCTTGCAATCAAGAGGGTTTACTAGAATAGTTGAAGAAAAAGATGCCATACCACATCAAGCTGAAAAGAGAGTCAAGCACCTAAACAAAATGGATGAAGCCTTTGGATTCATATGCCTTCATATTTCTGATGATCTATTGTTTCATGTTGATGGATTGAAGTCTCCATATGATTTATGGATAAAATTGAGGAGTCTTTTTGGCAAACAAGACGAACTGAGAGGCTACATTCTTGAGAATGAATTGGTTGCCCTTCAACCTAGCAATTTCGAGAGAATTCAAGATTTCTTCTCCAAATTTCAGAATTTGGTTTTGCATTGCAAGCAATGTGGCATCACTAAAAGTGATGAGCAATTGATACTCTCTATATTGAGCAAACTTGGATCTCAATTTTCTGTCTTTGTATCTACCTTTCATTCTGTTCGAATGTCCATCCCTGGATGGAAGTTTCCCACCTTAAGTAACTTCATTGAGGCTCTCACTCAAGAAGAGAACAAACTGTTTCAAATGGGTGCCATCAAAACCTCCAGAGATCTAGCTCTATTGGCTGGTGAATCAAGTGGAGCGAATGATAAAGGGGGACAAAAAGGCAAAGGAAAGAAACCTTCAAGATCCAAGAATGACAAACAAAAGAGACCAAATTGTACCTATTGCAAGAGAGGAAACCATCCTGAGCATGCCTGCATGCATAAGAAGATTGATCTTCTAACCAAGCTTCTTGAACAAAACCAAATTGTTGTTCCAAAAGAAGCAAAGATGTCTGATTCTGGAAGTGGATCTGATGATTGTCATGCATTGATGGCTGGTTTTTCAAAGACAAAAGCTCTCCTCATAGATTCTGGAGCTTCCAACCACATGATGGCACAAGAAGAATCCTTCTCCTCTTTGGATCTCCAAGATGGGCCTACCATTCACATGGGAGACAACTCTCAGATTTCTGCCAAAGGTTTGGGTACAGTTCATATGGAGCATGGTAAGTTCAAAAATGTCTTATTTGTTCCTTCTCTTACAGCTAATTTGTTATCAGTATATCAAATGACTCATACAGGATCTCCAAAACAAGTGATTTTTGGTCCAGACACAGTAGAGATTACAGAAATCTCCACTGGAAAGGTTATAGCGAATGGGATTGCTAATCATGCCTCAAAGGCATATGAGTTCTCCCACTTCATGCCCTTCTCTCCAACTATCCCTTCAGATTCTGATGAGGATCACAGTGACTTCTCTTCCAGTGACTCCTATTCTAGTGAGGAAGAAGATCAAGATTTTGATGTTGAGATCATAGTTCAAGAAGATTCAGAACCAACACCTATTCTTAGTCCAGATTCAAGAGAAACATGTTCTCACACAGTCCTTGCTACTACTAAGAACACAGTTGATGATGTATTTGCTTACAGAACTACTAGACTTCAGCAGCATGCTAACCTTGCATTATGCCATCCACCTCTCCATGAGAGATTCAGCATGATGATGGGGTTTACTCTTCCATTCCTTGGGAAAACTCATCATGATACATTCGCTCCAGTAACAGAAAAGGTTCCTGAAAGACTTGCTACATTCAACACATTCTCTAGCACTTGCATTCGCACTTTACAGAGGATTAGCTTACCAAGTCTCTTTGCAAAGTTTTCACTGATGAAAGCTTGCTTCTTTTCTGCTTAGAGTAATGGCTCCTTGAGTTATTCAAAAATATAAAAACACAAAAAAAAAGAAAAAGAAAAATTGAGGCAGTATTCTTTTTATCATTTCATTGATTGTATGGGTGACCTTTGGTCCTAGTTACCAGGGCCCAGGATGGATTAAGGGGGGGTGTTAGGATATTCCTATACTCCATCCTAGTCCTTCTAACATTTCTGACATTTTCAGTCCTGCATGCAAAATTAGGGTTTTGCATGCAATTAGGGTTTTGCATGCAATTAGGGTTTGCATGCAATTAGGGTTTGCAGCACCAGCACCTAGCCCTTGCCAAACTAGCCCCAGGAGCTTCTCTCGGATCAGTCTTAGCTCTCCTAGAGCTTAGTGCGCCCTCTTTTCAGTTATTGCATGATAAGGGCGCCTTTCTTCACCTACCAGTCCAGTTTAGTTCAGTTATCTTCAGTTCTTCCTTGATTTAAGGATTAACTGACTCCTAACTGACCTTATCACTCTTTTGGACCTCCAGTGTGACTAGATAGACTGTTTTGACTCCAGTTAGCTCCATGAGCGCCCCCACTGAGTCTCCTTCACTATATCAGTGCTTCCATGTGCCAGTTACACCAACCACACTCAGTTAGACTCAGTTTGACTCCCGGTTGATCACTACTTGTGCATTGATGACTTCACTGATGATGAGATAGACTCCTAGTTTGGCACTGATGACTCTCCACTGATTATGGATCTGTGCATGAAGGACAATTCGAATTACACCTAGTGAATTCGAATCCTCATGCTCAGTATTGTATATTTACCCGGTTACTATTCTGATTAATGTAATGTGTGTAATTATTCTGCCTCTATTGGATCTATGTTCTATTGCTTCTCTCTTCTTCCTAAATTCTTTCATAGTGAGGTTTACATCATCTCTTTGGATCTTATGTGGGCAATTTCACATGTAGTTTGACTGGGCCATTGTCATAAACCTCTGCAATCTCATATGGACCAAGCCAATGAGTTGTGAACTTGGCTTTGAAGTCTTTGAACTTTGAATCAAACAATAAAGCCCAGTCACCGATGTGAAATTGTTTCTTTTTGATAAACTTGTCATGCCATTGGGTTCTCTGTTGTTGTACCAAAATATTGTGTTCTACTACAGCCTGTCTCATCTCATCTAATTGAATTAGATGTAGTATCCTTTCTTGTTGTGCTTCAGAAAGATCCATCCCTAAATCAGCTGCTAACTTAAAAGTATGAATTTGAAATTCTATTGGCAACAGGACTTGCTTACCATAGACGAGCTGATAAGGAGAAAAACTAGTACTGTTTTTCCAAGTGATTCTGTATGCCCATAAAGCTTCAGTAAGCTTAGATGACCAATCTTTTCTGTGCATCTGGACGATTTTGGTGATGATTCCTTCCAAATTTTTGTTGGTAGACTCCACCTAGCCATTGGCTTGTGGATGATAAGGTGTAGATTTTATGTGCTTAATCTTGTACTTGGTTGCTATCTCTTGCACCAGTTTAGAAGTAAACTGTGCACCCTGATCAGTAACAATCTCTCTAGGAACCCCAAATCTGACAAATATTTCTTCAAAGAGAAAGTTTACCACTGTTTGTTTTGTGGCTCTTGGTAATTGTTTGGCTTCCACCCACTTTGTAACATAGTCAGTACATACTAAAATGTACTTCTTTCCTTGTGATGGTGGATTGATCGGACCAATGAAATCAAGGGCCCATTTTTCAAATGGTTCTATGAGGATTTGTGGCTGGAGTGGCATCTCATCAGATCGTATTGGCCGTCCCATCCATTGACAAGTATCACAGCTCCTAACATACTTCTTAGAATCCTTGAAAATAGAAGTCCAGTAATACCCCAAATGGAGTATCTTGTATGCTGTTCTTTTCTCTGCAAAATGGCCACCACATGGTTCATCATGACATGCTTTTAAAATATCTAAAACCTCATCTTGTCGGACACATCTTCTAATAATAAGATCATATCCTGTGTAGAAGAGATCTCCATTGACCCATATGTGTCTAGCATTTTGTTTAATAATCTTTTTCTTTTCTTTGGATGACATAGATGGAGGTAGTTGTCCTGATGATAAATAGTTGGCTATATCAGAATACCAAGGAGTGATAACATAAATAGAAAAAAAGTGTTCATTAGGGAAACTATCTAAAACAGGGACAACCTCACCAGAATTGTGTAAGTGAGACGGGAAATCTGCCACTTGATTTTCTCTTCCAGGTCTATCTAAAACAATGATGTTGAATTCCTGCATTAATAATAACCATCTGGTTATCCTGCCATTAGTAATAGACTTGTTCATCAAATACCGTAAAGCGGAGTGATCTGTGTGGACAAAAATTTCAGAGCGAGTAATGTAATGACGAAATTTGTTGACAGCATGAACTACTTCCAACATCTCCTTTTCAGTAACTATATAATTCAATTTTGCAGGGGTTATATTTTTACTGATAAAATAAATAGCATAAATCATGGTATTCTCTTTTTGTCCCAAAGAGGCTCCTATTGCAGTATCGGATGCATTGGTAGAAATATGAAATGGCAATGTCCAATTTGGTCCCCTTAAAATGGGAGCAGTTGAGAACTTCTCTTTAAGTTTCTGAAATGCAGATTGACAGTTAGTATCCCAATTGAAATGTACATCCTTTGAAAGTAATTTAAGCAATGGCAGAGCTATCTTACTGAAATTTTCAATAAACCTACGGTAATAACCTGCATATCCTAGAAAACTTTTCACATCTGTTTGAGTTGTTGGTTCAGATAGATTCACAATGATTTGAATTTTGGCAGGATCTACTTTTATTCCAGATGAGGAAATGTGATGTCCTAAAACTATCCCTTCAGTCAACATCATAAAACACTTTTCATTGCTAAGGGAAAGATTGATTCAACGCACCTTTTTAAGATTTTCTCCAATTTTGCCAAGGAATCCTCAAAGGCATTTCCATGCACAGAAAAATCATCCATATAGACTTCAACACATTCATGAATTAGATCTGCAAAAATGACCAAGACTGCTCTCTGAAAGGTAGCTGGAGCGTTACATAAGCCAAAAGGTAAAACCCTATAGGCATATGTACCCCAGGGACATGTAAAAGTAGTTTTGTCCTGGTCCTCTTTGGCAAAGCTAATTTGATTATATCTGCTGAAACCATCTAAAAATGAAAAATATTTCTTCCCAACTAAGGCATCTAACACTTGATCAATAAATGGCAATGGAAAATAATCTTTTAGTGTTGCCTTGTTTAATTCTCTGTAATCTACACATATCTGCCATTTGCCATTTTTCTTAGGAACAACAACTAATGGAGAAACCCATTGGCTGTCAGAGATAAGGTAGATAAATCCTACCTTTAATAATTTCTGCAATTCCTCCTTAACTATCTCTTTCAGTACATGGTTCATTCTACGTTGAGGTTGTTTGAGTGGTCTGATTTTATCATCTGTGTAAATGTGATGAGTGCATGTTTCGTGATGAATTCCTGGCATATCAGTGTATTCCCAATCAAATGCATGGGGATATTTATTTAGTAAGGCAATCAACTGTTCTTCTTGTGATGTGGTAAGATGTGCACCGATATTCAAGTGTTTCCCTGGACTGATTTCAACAGTTTTGCTTTGGACATCAGTGATTGAATGAACATTAAAAATATCATGAAGTGCTAATGCCAGAGAATGCACTGTGAAATTTTCCTGAAAATTCTATCCCAAAACTTGATCTGTGATAGCATATTGCATGTCTCTTAATTCCTCAGAAATATCAGGTTCAACAATGAAGTAATCTAGCAAATCTTCGGTGTTTTCTTCTTCAAAATCAAAGAACTGATTGATACTTAAGACAATATGAATTACTTCTTCTTCCTGTTCTTTTGTCTCATTCATCCATGATAACTGATCTAATACAAAAGGTTGTTGGGCAGAAGGATAAAGTGTGATTTGTTTTCTCTCTGTCCCATGTGAAATGAGCATATTTCCTGATCTACACCCTATGAAAGCATCAGTTGTTGCCAACCAGGGTCTTCCAAGAATCAATGGATGCCCTCCTAGATTAGACTTTGGTTGTAGCACTATGAAATCTATAGGAGACTCCCAGGAATATAAGGAAACTATGATATCTTCTAGGATCCCTTCAGGCGTAATTTTAGACCTATTAGCTAGCTCTAAAACTGTAGTGGTTGGTCTGAGATTTTTCAAGTGAAGATATTCCATTGTTTCTAGTGTCATGACATTGATAGAAGCACCTAATTCAATCAGTGTTTTTGGAATTGAAAAATTGTTGACAGTTATTGTGACCATTGGGATTACTGGATCAACATATTTTTCAATAAAAACAGTGTTAGACATTAAACCTGCTAATTTTCCTATCACATGAATTGTTGGTGGAGCCTTCTTCCTCTTATTGAGACATAATTCCTTAACTGCTTTTGTGCAGATTGGAATATCCTTTAGAGAAGCTTGGAAAATATATTAGCTAAGTTAGGAAAAAATAGGGTTTCATACAACTACCCATCTAGATTAAGAAAGAGACTTGGATGGCTTTATAAACTTGGATGCCTTGGGTAGCATGTAAACCCAAGTAGATGGGAACTCCATTGCTTGGGTTTGCATCCTTTGGACATAACCATTGGGCACAAGTGTTGGATGCAACTGTTGGTCGAAGCTAGTGGAAGAAATCAGTGGACACAACCATTGGATGCATGGGGACACTAACATAAGTCATTGAAGGGCATCATCAAGTGCAAGAAATTGATGAACATGATACCTTCGTGTGCACATAGCTAGAATTGATAGACAAGTGACACGCTGGGACCACTTTTGCATGGAGTGGGTTGCAAGGCACCCCCCTAGAGGAAATGGCTAAAGAATCGACTCCTGTATAAATAGGATTCCTCAAATTTTCTAAGTCATTAATTTAAGCTTGGTCATTCATACAAGGGAACATATAGAGTTTTGTGGTGGTGTTGAGTCTTAAGTTAGCACAATAGGACAAACTGGACATTGGACGAGTGAATTGTGAAGGACTTAGGACATGTAGGAGGTAGGCCTACATATGATTTAGGGGTTTGATTATGAAAGTATGTTGGGCAGTTGGTAATAAGTAGTATTTTCTTATATTTATTATGCATATTTTATAAAGTTACATGCAAAATACCACATTCCCTTGTTGTATATATGTGACAATTTTCATACTAATAAAGTTAAGGCATCTTCCTTGGTTGCTGCCTATACATATGTGTTGTGGTATCTTTACTTGGATGAATGTTATGATCTTTGCAATGCATTATGTTGGCTAAGTACTATTGAAATATTGGCTAAGTATAAAAGTATGCTTGGGTGTTTTAAGGTCTTGGTTAGAAGTGTGCCTTAGTGTTGGATGAACTTGGTTGTGTTGGACTTAGTCACATTTAACATACCATAGATTAAGGTGAAGTTATGGGAAGACCTTAGGTGAAGAGGTGAGGTGTAGTTTGGTTGTAGTAGGCACAGGTTGGAAAAACCATTGCAACAAAGGCAAGGCAATGCCGCATGACCTCAAGTGTCAAAACCAAGTTGGAAAAACCCGAAGTTTGAAATTTTTTTGGATAAACTGTAGGTGTTTGACAATGTTGGTATATAGGACATTAAAAGACATTATCATCAACATCATCACTTCCCTTTGCGTAAGGTATAATCTCCCATAGAGATACGCACATTTCGACACTTCCCTTTGCAAGGTAAGATACCCCCATTGGCAACCATGACTTCAAAGTTGGAGCAAGGATGGATAAAACAATCAGCTTGTTTGGCAATACGAGGGTCAATGAAATTATGAGTGCTACCAGAATCAATGAGGATTGTAAGAGGAAGCTTCTTGAAGTAACCCCTGACCCGCATTGTTTGGGGGGTGGTGACTCCAGCTAAAGCATGGAGAGATATCTCTGGCTGGTCATCCTGAGACGGAGGGTCAATAGGTGGTTCCTGAATGTCGACCGGAGCATCTAGTGTTTCTGGATCTTCGTCACCCATTTCAGAGGCAAGTGGAGACTCCACATCCAGGAGATAGAGTTTTTGCTGAACACATCTATGCCCTCGAGTGAATTTCTCATCACAATTATAGCAAAGACCCTTTTCTCTGCGTGCTTGCATCTCTGTTTCCGACAAACGCTTGATAGGAGTCGGTCGAGGAGCCTGCGGTATAGGAGGTCGCTGAGACCCCATATTTCTGAAGGGAACAAAAGTGGGCTTGGAGCGTTGTTGGGCTGCAATCTTGTCTTCTGCCAATTTAGCCAACCCGAGTGCTTCCATCATTGTGTTGGGGCAGAACATTTTGACCTCGGAGCGGATGGCATCCTTTAGACCACTGATAAAACAACTCCGGTAAAATTCATCAGACAATCCTTCGGTGTGGTTGGCTAGATTCTCAAATTCGGTTTGATACTCTCTCACAGTGCCAGTTTGGCGAAGTTTAGTGAGGGCTCCTGTGAAGTCATCAAAAGCACTAGGACCAAATCGTTGCAGAAGGAGCTGGCAAAAGTTTGGCCAGTTGGGCTCTGGATGAGCCTTGATGTACCAACGGTACCATTGAAGAGCTTCCTGTTCCAAATGAAAGGATGCCAACGGAACTTTGTTGACATCAAACGTATTATGCAGACTGAAATATTGTTCTGCACGATAGATCCATCCAGTTGGATCGGTACCATTGAAGTGAGGAAAATCAAGCTTCGGACCACGGAAATTGCTGGAAGAAGAGAACCCATTGTCTACTGAAGACTCAGACTGCCGTTTGTTGTTCATAGCTGAATGTTCAAGATGGAGACCAAGAAATTTTTCATCCAGATCCTGGAGTTTGGCTTGGATGGCTGCAAGGGCTTCCTCCATGGTTTTTGCTCCTGCACGGGTGACAACCATAACTAGGGATTTTTTTTTTTTTTTGATTGGGTAGGAAAACAAAAACAGGAACTACTTTAGTAAAGGAAAATTTGGATTTGGGAAAAAATCAGAAGGGTAATTGGGGTTTGACTCGTTTTTTGGACACTGTTGGATAGACAGGGAAGCAAAAATGAGGATTTCAGCAGCGGGGTGAAAGGATGGGAAAATTTGGCAGAAGGGAACAAAGAAGCAGAATTCAGAAAGGAACTCTGTGGTAAAAATTGAAGGTGATTGGGTGAAATCTGAGGAAGTTATGGCAAACCCTAAAAATAGACAAATGTGGGATTTCGGGCTGTAGAAAAGGGAATTGAGGATAGGGTCCTCAGGGATGAAATATGCAGAATGGAATGATAGGGGTTCCCTGAAATTTTCAAGGAAAACAGAGGTAAAACAAGGGAGATATGGAGAAAAAACGGGATTTATTTTTTATTTTATTTTTTATTTTTTTTATTTTTTATTTTTTTATTTTTTTTTATTTTTTTTATTTATTTATTTATTTATTTTTTTTTCTACTGGAGCGGCTACGGCTCGGTGTTTTTTTTTTCTTTTTTCTTTTACAGACTGGAGCGGCTACGGCTCTGCTTGCAGAATGGGATTTCCGGTTCGAATGATTCTGGAACAACGCCGACGGCTGGATCTGGAATGGTTTGAAAAATGAATCTGAAACGGCGCAGCAGTGATCGACAATAGTTCAGCTGAAAGTAGATATGGACCCCAGGTATGTGCGGCTTCCTAATAGTTCAGGGTTTTCACTCGGCCACCAATGCTGTCTGACGGCTTGCGTATTGGGGCAGTACCCCTCACTCCACGGCTCAAGTAAAACTGATAACCGCTTTGCCACAAACGACAGCTCTTGGTTTACCTCACGGGTGGGAACTAGTCAATCAGGTAGGGGTCGTTGCCCTTTTCGCCGGCAGGTCCTCTCAATGGGCCAGCTACTTCGGGGTTCCTGTGGTACTCCTCACAATGAGTTTTAGGGCTTATGCCCAAGTACTTCCCACAGTTAAGCGGATAGGGATTATTCCCAAATCCGAACCTGCAACAGATGTGAAAAAAAAATTTTGGCAGAAATTTCACCCAGCGAGCCCAAGAAAGTGCTCTGATACCAGATGTGAGGCACCTGCAACAATTAATTAACAAGAATGCGCGAAATAGCAGAAATGACAGAACTCAGAATCACTTTTGTATTGATCACGGGCCACTTCGAGGGGGCAACCTCCTTTGAGCAAGCTCAATACAAATAACTTCACGGTGCCTTCATAGGTCTCAACACACACTTATATACTAATTCTAGGCGCCAATACTATGGGTCGAAACCCTGGGCCGTTACAAACTATGGATCAACAATACTACGGGCGACTTACAAAGCATATGCGCCAACAACAATAACACAAACTATTGATCACAAATACTACGGGACGACTTACAAAGCATATGCGTCCAACGACAACATACTAACAAAGTAAAGATATGGGTTCCTAACAATATCAGGTTCAACAATGAAGTAATCTAGCAAATCTTCAGTGTTTTCTTCTTGAAAATCAAAGAACTGATTGATACTTAAGACAGGATGAATTACTTCTTCTTCCTATTCTTTTGTCTCATTAATCCATGATAACTGATCTAATACAAAAGGTCGTTGGGCAGAAGGATAAAGTGTGATTTGTTTTCTCTCTGTCCCATGTGAAATGAGCATATTTCCTGATCTACACCCTATGAAAGCATCAACTGTTGCCAACTAGGGTCTTCAAAGAATCAATGGATGCCCTCCTAGATTAGACTTTGGTTGCAGCACTATGAAATATATAGGAGACTCCCAGGAATCTAAGGAAACTATGATATCTTCTAGGATCCCTTCAGGTGTAATTTTAGACCTATTAGCTAGCTCTAAAACTGTAGTGGTTGGTCTGAGATTTTTCAAGTGAAGATATTCCATTGTTTCTAGTGTCATGACATTGATAGCAGCACCTAATTCAATCAGTGTTTTTGGAATTGAAAAATTGTTGACAGTTATTGTGACCATTGGGATTCCTGGATCAACATATTTTTCAATAAAAACAGTGTTAGACATTAAGCCTGCTAATTTTCCTATCACATGAATTGTTGGTGGATCCTTCTTCCTCTTATTGAGACATAATTCCCTAACTACTTTTGTGTAGATTGGAATATCCTTTAGAGAAGATTGGCCAATATATTAGCTAAGTTAGGAAAAAATAGGGTTTCATACAACTACCCATCTAGATTAAGAAAGAGACTTGGATGGCTTTATAAACTTGGATGCCTTGGGTAGCATGTAGACCCAAGTAGATGGGAACTCCATTGCTTGGGTTTGCATCCTTTGGACATAACCATCGGGCACAAGTGTTGGATGCAACTATTGGTCGAAGCTAGTGGAAGAAATCAGTGGACACAACCATTGGATGCATGGGGACATTAACAGAAGTCATTGAAGGGCATCGTCAAGTGCAAGAAATTGATGAACATGATACCTTCGTGTGCACATAGCTAGAATTGATAGACAAGTGACACGCTGGGACCACTTTTGCATGGAGTGGGTTGCAAGGCACCCCCCCTAGAGGAAATTGCTAAAGAATCGACTCCTGTATAAATAGGATTCCTCAAATTTTCTAAGTCATTAATTTAAGCTTGGTCATTCATACAAGGGCACATATAGAGTTTTGTGGTGGTGTTGAGTCTTAAGTTAGCACAATAGGACAAACTGGACATTGGACGAGTGAATTGTGAAGGACTTAGGACATGTAGGAGGTAGGCCTACATATGATTTAGGGGTTTGATTATGAAAGTATGTTGGGCAGTTGGTAATAAGTAGTATTTCCTTATATTTATTATGCATATTTTATAAAGTTACATGCAAAATACCACATTCCCTTGTTGTATATATGTGACAATTTTCATACTAATAAAGTTAAGGCATCTTCCTTGGTTGCTGCCTATACATATGTGTTGTGGTATCTTTACTTGGATGAATGTTATGATCTTTGCAATGCATTATGTTGGCTAAGTACTATTGAAATATTGGCTAAGTATAAAAGTATGCTTGGGTGTTTTAAGGTCTTGGTTAGAAGTGTGCCTTAGTGTTGGATGAACTTGGTTGTGTTGGACTTAGTCACATTTAACATACCATAGATTAAGGTGAAGTTATGGGAAGACCTTAGGTGAAGAGGTGAGGTGTAGTTTGGTTGTAGTAGGCACAGGTTGGAAAAACCATTGCAACAAAGGAAAGGCAATGCCGCATGACCTCAAGTGTCAAAACCAAGTTGGAAAAACCCCAAGTTTGAATTTTTTTTGGATAAACTGTAGGTGTTTGACAATGTTGGTATATAGGACATTAAAAGACACTATCATCAACATCATCACTTTTTAGGACCACTTGGATTACGAAAACCACAATGACCTCAATGTTTTCATTTCCACCATGTTCAAATTTATATAAATGAAATTTTGAATAATATTTAATATACTTCCCTTTGCTTGTTTGGAAACTTTATTAGTTTTAGGGACAATAAATATCATCACTGTGATTACAATAATTACTATAGTATCATGGTAGGATTATAGTGTCATAAATAATCAAAGAATTAAGAGATTCTATTTGTAAATCCAACTCCAAATGCTTCATGTAAGTGATCTACATGAAGGCATTAAATTCTTTCTTTGCCTCATTAAGCTACAAGAGCTAAGTGGTAGTTTCTATTGCACAATTATCTCTAACCTTACACTTTGTAATCAAATTATTTTCCAAATCCTCTTGCCACCTATTCCATCAAATGGTTAAATTCATGACACTATAATGATCCTCCATGACCTCTCTTTCACACCTTTGAATCCCTCTCTCGACATCCCTCAAACCACATAGAAATCACATAGAGCACAATACTTGTCACAACAATGATAGTGTCCTATTAATGTAAGAAGAAAATGTTTGGTCCCAAATAACTTACAAAAGAATAATTAAAAACAAAACAGCTTTGTACATAAATGAGAGCGACACCACCTTTGCCTTCCTCTCCGACCATACCACAATGGCCAAAAGAAGAGGTGGACATACAATAAATAGTCTATTCTAGTCAGTTACTAGAGAATAAACCCACATGCAATCACCTAGATAATATATTGTATTTAAAAAAAGGCTGCCATTGATAATTCCCATTTCTTTGATGATGTTTGACAATACACATGCTGAACCAATACTCCTGATATGCCTCTCTCCTTTAAGATGGATACGCCTTGAAAAACTATTAAACCTCCCCTCTATTATTGTATACATGTCATAATCCCCAAACGGACATGACAGCGATTTTTGACCAAAATTATATTCCATATGAGACTATCAACACAACCACACACATATATATATATATATATATCCCATTTTCCAGCACACCATTCTGGACTTGCTTCCACGACTTTCAACGATAATGACGAGAAACCAAATCCCCCAGGAAAAATCTTTGTTCCCAAATCTTACAGATATTATGACAAATATTATATAAAGAAAGACCATTCAAGTATATGGAATGTGTATGGATATAATAATTTGTTTAAAATTATATATATATTGGGGTATTTTGGAATTTTTATAAACACATTAATATTAATTTGGTTCACAATTGAATATTAAAAATGTATCATGAAAAAACCATGATTACTTTGGGTAGCCTGCTTTGGTTTGTATTAAAAAGAGGTATTACTTATATCAAAATATATGGAGACTTATAAGTAATTATTGACTGGGTTACATGTAAGTCTGAAATACAAGCTCTACAATTGTTGTCTTGACTGTAAAAAACAAAATTATTTACAAAATGCATTGATGAAATCTTATTTCATCATATTTACAGGGAGATTAATAAGGAAGGAGACCATTGGATTAATGATTGGCTTCATTATTTTTGAAGAATGAATTGATGATACCATTGTAGATAATGGTAATGTGTATGTCTTCTAGTTTGGTTTAGATGCCTCTTAGTTTTGGAACTGTTTTGACTAGTATGTCATTAGATCGAGTCAACTTGAGTGAAGTTTTTGGATTCAGTACTAGTGAATACTATACATGCTAGTTTATAGACATTACATGATGATATGATCTATCAAAGATGAGAGGCTCACAAACTTTGTGTAACTTTGATTATCTAAATGAAAATATCAAGTTATGGCTTTTTCATCTGGAAAAAAAATAAAAAATCAATGTGAGATAATTTTTTTAAAATATTAGTAAAATTATAAGTGGAAAATATATATATATATATATATAATTAATTAATTTGGAATATTGTTTTTAAATTTGATTTGGAATATAAAGAAATAAAATTAATATGTATTTGATAAATAAATATTACATTTCAATATTTTTTATTTAATATATATCTCTTATAGGTATAGAAAAAATATACAAATATATTATAATAATATTTTTAATATTTAATTAAGTAGAGAATACAATCATAACCCAATACAAACAAATTCTTTACGAAATAAAGAAAATAGAATTTAACCAAACACAAATTTAAAGAGAACATCCTACTCCAAACCATTCAAATAACTTTCATATAAATTCAGAATTTATGAATCAAACACTTACACTTACATGTAAACATGTTTTTATTATTTTTGTCATAACTTTTTATTCAAAACTTGGATTTTGATGTTCTTTAGATCTTTTCTTTTGAGCTCTACAACTTTTGTGTGTCTTATCATAAACATTTTCATTCGATCACTATTACATAGAGGGGGTATTATGACAATATTTTTGTAAATTATTTCAACTTAAGAAAAAAAAATTGTGTATTGTCTTACTTATTGTCTTTAAGCGAGTGTCTTAAACTATTGTCTTAAATTTAACACAATAAAATTATACCATTCAAAAAGTTTCATATAAATTTAAAATTTATGAATCAAACACAAGTTTAAATAATAAAATGCATAGATGATAAAGAATATAAAACTCAAACCTACAATGTTAATAAAAACCAATTTCAACAAGATTAACATAAATTAGTGCAAAAAATGTGTTGATATGGAAAGTGATCTAACAAGTTATACATAATTGTTATAATATATAAATTGATCAATAAATTTTAAATAAAAGGCATAATATATTTACAAAATTAGATATTATATTAAATATTAATTCATTTTGAATAAAATTAAATTTATGGCAAAATATATTTAAGAAAATAATTTATACTTCAATTTTGTATGATGATAATATTTTTTTGAAGATATACAATTTGCATTAATTTTAATTATCATTTATGCTGAAATAATATTATTGCAAATAAAATTAAAAATAAATAAAAATTCATCACTATAGATATTCTATTTATTTTATTTCATTGTAAAATTTGATCTTACAACATGTCTTGTAATGTTTTAAATTTGAAATGAGCAAATTTAAAAAGTTTTATAATCTATAATTAAACAAATCATATAAGCCTTTCTTTTATTTTGTTAACCCAAAGAATGTACAAACTTATGAGATGCTATGCAAAGTATATGTAACTACAAAAGTAATCTAGGAATTAAAAACTGACTATAAAAATTATGAATTAAAAATGTGATCAAATCAACCCTATATTCTCCTAGTCCTTTATCCAATAGGCTAGTCCATTCACCACTTCATCCAAGTTATCAACAACAGGCTGACACTATTTTGTGGATTAGACTACTAATGACAACAAACTACTCATCCAAGACAGGTGAATATGAGCAATATATTGCTCAATATATATCAAAAGGAATTGACATGAATTACGGTAGGAAACTAGGTAAATGCTCTAAATAAAGGTACATGAATTAAAAGAAATAAACACCAAGCAATGAAACAAAATTAACTACTAGAAAGATGATTTAGACAAGATGGTCAAACCAACTCTTGATTTCCCAGCTCTTTGTCCAACATCCTAGTACATCCAAGATGTCAATATGGAGTAAAATAGACCGATATTGTTTTGTGCATCAAATTACTAAAAGCATCAAGCTATTCAATGATGGATATCAATCTAGGACACCTGAATATGAGGTAGATATTGATCTCTTCATACATAATGAGATTGAAATAATCTTGCATAAATTACTTCAAGAGAACAAATTCTGTAATTTTTACTACAAGAATTGTAATGACAACTATAGAAAATGTATTTTGAATTAAAGAAATGCATAAACATTTGAAATACAAGGATTCCCTATAGACCTTCAGTGGGCCCTAACTCAAGGTCTTGAAAGGAACCTAGAAAGATCACAACACTACAATAACTAACAAATTCTCTTTATTCATAAAGCTGGTAATTACATAACACAAAACTATGATAGTAGTTTGAACTTCCAGAAAACGTGTGCGAGAGAAAGAGCAAGAGTGAAGAACCTCGATCTCTCCTTTATATAAAATAGATCCTACAACTGAACTTTGAGTTTGAACCTCGATCTCTTTTTTATATAAAATAGATCCTACAACTGAACTTTGAGTTCTCCCTTGATTAGGGGAAGTTGTCTAAAGTGGTTCCAAAACTTAAGCTAAAATGTCTCCACTAATTAATTCCTAAAAATGCATTGTTTACCTTTGAATTATTCAATCTCTCAGATGACTTCAATTAATCTCAGTATAAGGACTAGTTGCTTGAAAGTTGGAGGGAACACAATCCCTTAATATCCTTGTACTTTTTTCATATGTACTTATTCAAATCCTCTCAACAACTATAGAAATCAACCAAAAGAATGATAAAATCTAAGGAATGCAATTCTAGTACTCAAATTTTATTTTAAGGTAAAACACATATTGCCTTAGTAAAATATCCTTAGATCATTACAATTTACACCTTAGAACTTTATTAGGGATGTAAATTAAGGCAAAAGATCAAAGAGATAGCCTAACTAGTGGTCCATTTCATTTTATTGTCTTTAATAGGAAGAGTAGAGGCAAGAAGCTCAAAAAAAGATTGGATTTAATAGGAAGAGTAGAGGCAAGAAGCTCAAAAAAAGATTGGAATAGAGATTTTATAACTTGCTTAACTATTGAAACATAAAGGTTGCAATCAAATAAATAATATTGATAATACTAAATCTTACATCTATATGAAATTTATAATATGCCATGCAATACATTGAAATCAAAAGTATATGAAATTTATAATATGCATGGAATACATTGAAATCAAAAGTAGGAGAAAATTGAAATGCTACAAATTTTATATTAATATTAATATAGTTGATCAAAATTATTTTTGACATATTATAATTAAAAAAAAAACTAAATGCTCATAATTTCCATAATAGAATGAGTAAATCCGTAAATTAAAAAACTATCTAAATATGTAATTGTTTAGTCTAATTTACTAGTTTTCATTTCTATATATCATATTGGTCTATGGGATGTCAAAATACAATATCACTTTGCTTGGCTTACAAAAATTGTATTGATTTTTTTAAGGTTCTGAGTTTTGAACCGTTTACCTTACGCAAGGAGTACCTTAACACTACACCTATTCGCTGTTTATTCTACGCCCAACCAACTCAAAAACTACAATATTAATGTTTTTATTTCTATTATTTTGAAATTTATAAAAATGAACTTTTTGCAATGATATTAATGTTTTCATTTTTATTATTTTGAAATTTATAAAAATGAATCTATAGAAGGTAAAGTAATTGGTAATGAATATAATAAGTTGTAAATAAAAAATCACAAGTTCAAATTCCATAAATACTTAAAAAAATTAAAAAATTTTAAAATAATATTTGGTTTTTAAATTAATTTATTATAATAAATAAATTAATATTTTACTTTATTTTTAAAAAATTTCATAATCCAAACTATTTTAAATAAACCAAAATCCTTGAAAAGAAAAATATTTCTTAATCTAATTATATAATTATAAGTTATTTCTATTAATTCTATTAAATTATATAAAACTATAACTTCCATAAAATTCTTATTAAACGTATGAAAGTTTTATTTTAACTAATATCCTATTATATAAATCAATAATGGTCAATATTTTCATATCAAATAAAATATCAAAGTTTGATCTTCGATAAGGTCAATGTTATGCACGTTCAAGAAAATGTGAAAATGAACATTCGAGAAAAAAATGTAATGGATTTGAATTAAATGATATGAATGTTGATCATCACTTGTATTGACGTAAATTCAATATTTATTATTATTATTCCCGGTCAAGGTAGGAATATATTTTTTATTTAAAAGTTAAATCTTTTTTACTTGTTATTAATTTATAATTTTTAAATTTATTTTTATTATGTTTTATAAAGTTTGTAAAAATAAAATTATTAATTTGAATTTCTGAAAATTTAAAATTATATTTTTTATTTTTCAAAAAAGAAAATCTATTTTTTCTATTAGTTAAATACATTTAGGATTTGACATAAAAATCTATTTTTTCTATTAGTTAAATACATTTAGGATTTGACATAAATCTCTGGAGAAGAGTTTATATTTTTAAATTTAAAAATTATTTAAGAAAAAAGAATTCCAAAATTTTATACATCATCATTAAATTTAAAGTCTGATTTTGAAATTTGGATGTATATGTCATGTCCCAAATTTGGAATTGGGTCACAATGGCCTAATCACATTAGCCATATTCATTAGAGTTTGCAAAGTTGATGTTAAGGGTCAAATAATTGCCAAGGAGGAAAATTACTAGTTTCCTAGGTTTGGGGTGGAAGCTTTGGGATTTGGAATAATAGGGATAATAAATGATGTTTGAACATTAGAATTGCATAAATATTTAATAAAGGAGCTAAATAAATATATACAAGTGAAAATCAAAGTGGCATTTCATCATGAAGACACATGGAGGAAGTGGGACCCACATATGGCTAGATTTCCCCACTACATTTGGCATCATTCTCTCACCAATTCGAATTCAAGGTGAATGGTAACATACTTGGGGAAGTCCAAAAGGTATTATTCATGGCATAACTCATCCAAGGTCGAAATATAGAGGAAGAGTAACTCCCATGGAAGAGGAAGAGGCAATTTGGAGCTAGTGAGACACTTGGGCTAGATTCCCTAGCTCTATGACAACAATGATGAAGATGCTATGACACCTATGACACAAATCAGACCTGAAGGCTGACATATGACATATATGACATGTCAGGGCTAAAAATAGACTCCAAGAGGGCGCTCAAGGGTGTTAGGGCAGCTAAGATGCTTCCACATGTGATTTGGTGGAAGTGGGAGACTAGGAATTGTTGTACAAGTGGCGTTCTTTGGAATCTCTTCCCAACTTGAGTTGGCATGAGTCTCTTGGAAGGAATTCGACCCATGGAGGCCATTAGAACTTTATAAATGTCAATAACAAAGAATGAAACCAGCTTTTTGATCATTTGTAGAATTTGCAATTGCATTTGTGAAGAGGGAGAGCTAGTGGATGACTAGTTTCTTGCCTTAGCCAATTTCGAGGGTGAAAGATTCCCATCCAAGTTTGCAATTGGAAAGGCCATTCAGACCTTTCATTTGGAGCTTTAATGGAGTCTTTATTTGCAGGTGTAAGCTACAGGGCAGCTCATGGTTTCTTCTATTGCAGCTCGCTCCTTCAACCATTTCCAGTTTTGATGGCATATTCTTGATCCGTGAGGGAGGGCGTTTTTGGTGAGCTATTGTACTCTTTGGGGGAGCTTCTAATGCCCCATTTATTTTGTAATATGAAGTAAATACTCTGTTATTCATCTCCAGAAAGTTTCAGGTCGAAATTCCAAGTAGAAATGTATAAATCTCATTTTTAATGGAAGAACAATGCCATTTCCCCACTACCTTGTTGTGAACCAATGTATTGATGATGATTTCGAATGAATGGATGATTCTCTGATATATTTGTGATAAATATACTACCATGGATGTCTTCTACAAGTTTCATGTACTGTACTTGAGCATTTGAAGCATTTTTACTCAGTTTAGTTGTATTGGGAGGTGAAATAGTGCCACTTCCCCAAGGGTCGAATTGGGGATTTTTGCAGTTGAATGGGAGAGGGTGAGAACAGTTGTAATAAACCATTAATGGTGCATATGAGACCTTAATAACATACTTAACACATTACATACCTCTGTTCATAAATTTGAGTGGGTTTGGAGGCATTTGGGAAGCCATTTTCAGTACTTACCCTAGGGGGATTTGAACCCCAAATCACTAGTAAAATTGCATAATTGGTCCAGAATATTAAGAGAGTTTGAAGAGGTCTTTTGGGGGACATATGTAATCCATAAACATCATATTCAAGTTCTAATATCATTCATACACCTTCCTTGAATATTTGAAGGCATTTGGAGTCAATTTGAGACCTAGAGGCCAATACTAGTCAAAGGAAAATCACTAGTAAAGTTACCTACATTGATCAGAATTGAAAGAGGATTTGCAGAAGTATTTTAAAGGTCCAAAGGCATCCCTGAAACACATATTTATGTTCTAATATCATTCATACACCTTCTCAGAAGATTTGGGATCATTTGGGGCAAATTTGGGACCTAGAGATCCAAACTAGTCAAAGGTCGAACCAAGGAAAAAAGTGGAAAATTGCAATTTTAATAAAATTCCTAATAAGGGACATTACAGTATAGCCTCATCTATAAAGGCTTCTCTTGAAATTTTGCATAATGTAACAATCTATGGGAGTTAATATAGACCTGGGTTTCTTTCGAAATTGTCATTTATCATTTACTTGTATCAATCTTATTTCTTGCAATATATATATATATAAAGTTTAAAATTTAAACACCCCAATGCCTGCTTCCTGATTGAGAAAAAATTAGGCTCATACTCTGCTAGGCTACCTTATGAACATCTTTGGCATGTGGAGAATTCAACTTTGGGATAAACAAAAATATGAGACTTGAGTAGTTTTAAGTTTTTATAGTTTGAAGAAAATGACTTGAAGACCAAAGTGAAAAATATAAGATCTTTTTTTTTCTCTACCTCCATGTTATTTGTTTAGACCTGTTTTCCTCTTGTTAGATCCTAGAGGAATGGCTGTTTTTGTCTGTATCATAATCAACTAGAAAGAAATGCTCTTTTTATGTAATATTTTCCAGCTATACTGGGTGCCAATGGATGTTTTTGATGGCATATTTATTTTGACTAGTTGATATCATCTCGGCAATCGAGTTGGATAAGAGTGGCGAACATTTGGTTGCGGGAGATCGTGGTGGTCGTGTTGTTCTTTTTGAAAGGATAGATGGAAAAGATGTAAGTTTGATAATGCAATGACGATATATTTACATTTCAACTTTTATGCTTATCACTCTTGCCTTGTTCATTTTATTCAAATGAGTAGGGGATCATTGAACTTTGTTCCTTGGTTTAGATCAATACCCCTTTCAGCTATCTTCGTAGATATTGTTTTTCTTGGTCATTCATGTTTGTGATGATTATGACCAAAAGTCCTCTAATTTTATTT
This sequence comes from Larix kaempferi, assembly GCA_027924585.1. Taxonomy (NCBI): domain Eukaryota; kingdom Viridiplantae; phylum Streptophyta; class Pinopsida; order Pinales; family Pinaceae; genus Larix; species Larix kaempferi. The sequence goes on from BSBM01000011.1 coordinate 3,472,246, forward strand.
CTCTTGCAAAATTATTTGTAGCCACATGCTGAAAAGGAGCTTGAAAGAGGAGATTGTCCAGTATCTAAACATCCTAGGAATATCGGTATAAGACAGAATTGCAGAGCCATGAGCCTGAGGTATATTTCAATTTTATTTATTTTCAATTTACTAGCAAGATTAATGTTAATTTACATGTCTTTCAGAGTATAGTTATTCATAATGAAAGAATGAGCTGATGTGTGCCTGCTATTGACAGTTTGATTATTTGAATAGCTTGGAGATAGAGGAGAAAATAAATAAGAATAGGTGGTGTCCTGCAGCAAATGGTGCCCTGTTTCTCCTTTCTACAAATGAGAAAACTATCAAACTATGGAAGGTACTTAATGCTTTATATTAGAGTTTTTTTAGTACCATTTCATTTCTATTACTAGTGAAAGAGAGAGAATGTCCAATGTTAGTGTGCCATTTTCTCATTTCCTCAAATTTGAAAGTGCCATTTCGAAAACTCCTCTACTGGTTTGTCCAAAAAATAGTACACTTTGAAAAATCCACATTAGTTCAGAAATTCTTACCTGTGTTCACTTTCTAGGTGACATAGTGTGTCTGATTCATTCAAAAAAAGTTACAAACAATAGCATGGACATTGCGACATCCATTTAGATATTTGAACCATAGTAGCAAGATTTGAGTACGGATTCGAAAACGATTCGGATACGATACGGAAAAAATACATAATAAAAAAATCAAGTACGACTAAAATACGGGAGTAGACATCTTATAAATACAAGAAACATGCAATTTTAATTTAAAAAAAAAAAAAAATTATACATAATCATTCAAAATTTTAACATCTCATTCATTTTTAATTGAAAACTTTAAAAATAAAACTTAAAACTACACAAATCTATTTTTATATAGAATGACTTAAAAAAATGAAAACAAAAAAACTACCTAAATTTACTTCTTGATCAATAATAAATACTAAAATGTAAAATTAAAATATCAATGATATAAAATAAAAATTAAATAAAAAACTATATTTAATAAAATAAAACTTAAATAAAAGAATTACATGTAATAATAAGAACACACACGATATAAATCTAACAATATAACATGCCCGCACGGGTGTGGCTCATTGGCGGTTTAGTTGTTATGAAGTCACAGTTGTAAATGGAGGTCACGAGTTCAAATCTCACCCGGCTTTACCCGTGTCCCATGCTTGCGGGGTGTGTAGGGCACCTGGGGGTATAGTGGTAGTGGGATTGGATCCTTGGACCCCGTGTCACGCGAGTACCAGCCCAGTCTCCAGTTGTTGATTCCCCTAGTTACAAAAAAAAAAGTCTAACAGTATAACATATACTAACACTAAATTAAAAAAGTATTTTAAAGTTTTTTTTTAAATAAATCTTTTTATTAATCAGCCATGCTTTGGAGTTTTATATTTTATTATATCAATATGAATTCAATTCCAATTCTATTTGTTCAAAATTGGGTAAATAAATAGTTGACTGTACCGAACCCGTATCATCTCGAATATTCCCTGTATTTTTAACCTGGTTCGAATTTCTGTACAACAATTACCAATACGGTCGTATTTTGCTACTATGATTTGAACTAATGAATCATGAAACATAATAGTAACTTGAAATAGGCTAATGTTTGATTTTTTACATTAATATGCAATCTAAAAAGGCAATGATACATGGATACATCATCATGAGATCAATTATAATTACTACTTGTTAGGTTAAGATTTTTAGTGTGGCATACAAGTCTGGGTTGGTTTAGGACGGTTGGTGGGGCATTCAAGTATCTATTAGGGTTTAAAAAGTAAAGATTTAATTTATTTTTAAATGTAGTTGCCACTCTGAGGGATACCTCCCCTGTGGGGATTGGGGGATATCCCTGGGGAAATTAATGGTTACTCCTAAATCTATGAGTTCAGTTACTCCTTAGTTCGGTCAACTAAGGAGTGGAAAATTAAAAGACCCAAACAATTCCGACATCATAAATTAAGTGGACGTCGAGAAAAGGGAAAAGTCTGGAATTGAATTTCAATGAAGAAACAACAAGAAATGGGTTTTCAATACCAATGAAAATGTTGAATTGGTGGTTTCATATTGTTTTGTGTACTAATCCCTTTTCGTTGGAAACAATCCAATTCATTACAAACAATTCATTGAGTGGAGATGACACAAGTAGATAAAATACATTTATTTGTATTTGTTAAATTCATGACAACAATTTCGTTGTTTCACTTAAAGTAATCAAATTCTAGTGTTGTGTTTTCATTTTGGTTGTGGGCCAGAGAGACAAAACCAAGTACAAATGCATGGGATATTGCATTAGAATACATTTGCTCTTAGCCATATCATCCTTTCCTAGGAGTGTAATTTTGAAAAATGGTTGGGAGTGCCTTTGTTACTAGTTTAGGTGTTTGGTGATTTATATTAGGTGAGAATTATGTCACTGCCCTTATATTCTTTTGATCAAGGAAAATTTTAGGGGTGAAATTTAGTCCATGGACTATTTTTTGCTTTCTTTGATTTTTCCAGGAGCAACAACTATCTTTAATCAAATTATATATTTTATTGTTGACCTTAAACTATCCATCTTCTTCTCATTTTGATGTACTTTATGATTTGGCGTCAAACACTTAAATGCAAGTCTTTGGCTATCCTTTGAATAGTTGATTTAAAAGATTAATTCTAAATCTTTGGATTTTAGTCAAATCATGGATTCAAGCTTCTCTGGTAATGGTTAACAGTGGTAATTACTTCACCAACCCATCCCTACCTGCATTTACACCTGTTGTGATCGTTGTTAATACCGAGCAGCTTGTGATCGTTGTTAATGTCGAGTAGGTCTGAAAGGCTCCATGTAATGTTAATGTAAATCAACATTGAAGACTCGGATTTCGGGTGGCTAGCTAAAGCTTCGTTCTCTATGCCACTCGCAACACAAACTCACTTTTATGGTAGTCGTCATAAAATTTTGGAGCATTTGACAAAGTGTTCTCACAAAGCCCATTTCTACAAGGATCTCACTACTTTTAACATTGGTAGGGAATTAGTTGCATTGCAGCTTTCTCTCTTGTTAAATATGTTTGTGATTACATAAAGTTTTTATGGTCATGTAAAATTTATAAAATAAAATTGTAATTTTTTTCTTTTAAAATTTATAAAAGTAAAATATTAATTGTATTTTTTTTCTTCTAAAATTTATAAAAGTAAAACATTAATTGTAATTTTTTCCTTTTAAAATTTATAAAATTAAAACATTAAATGTAATTTTTTCTAAATAAATGTAAGTTAATATTATTTTTATATTTATAAATTAAAAAAATATAATATTTAAATATGTTGGTAATTGTTTTTATAAAATAAATATAAAAATACGTACTTTTTCTTCTTCTTTTTAAATATTATTTTTATTTCAATATAGATTTAAATATAACCAATGTAAACAAAAATATTCAATAACATTTTTGTCTCAATAGTATAGTCTTTTATTTATTTCAATATGTTTTGAAGATACACTCTTTGATTAGTTGTCATAATTGTATGAGATTGAAAGACCAAAACCATGGTTTATAGACCTATTTTAGATGATTTATTTTAGATAACATAGATTCTCAACTAGTGTAATGTTGGTTATATTTTGACAGTCTTGAGGATATTGAGAAATGTAATTATGTGTTTACAAAGATTGGACGTTTGAGACCAAGCTAGGGTGGTCCATCATCTCTTCTTAGTGATGATGGATCATCCTAGCTTGGTAAGAAGGTCAAGATTTTGTAAAGAGTGGATCTAGAAAACACCCTTCAACAACTCACTAATAGCAGAAATCTTAAAATAGAAACACTCTACTTCACAATCATCAAATTAAAATTAATTAAAAAATAAATTTATATTATTTATTAAAAATATCTAAATAAAAGAAACGTTAAAAACATTAATTTTTAATTTAAACATGACAAGTTTATAAATTTATGTATAGAAAACATATCATATCATTTTTCAGATGAACTCAAGTGAACACAATATTTAATACAAAATCTCAAGAGAACTCGTGACATTTAATTATTTGTTAGATCTCTTAAAAAAATAAAAATAAAAAGCACATTAATTTTTTTTCCCGTGAAAAAAGCATACTATTGATATTCAAAATCTGAATCAAATAGTACAAGATTGGTCATGATTCTGCAATCTATAGCTCGCCCCTTCTAAAGTGTTCAGTACAATGAATATGATATACATATTTCGCCAAAAACAGACCATTTTTTCAACAATTAAAAAGTGGTCCTTCGCTAGGCCTGAATATTCATAACAGCCTTAGAATCCCATATACAAAAAAGTTCAAAAACCAAAATAAACAAGATCACCCTAAATAGTAATAGTTACCAGCATCGACACACTTATCCTCCAATATTTCCTCCCAGACAATGTAATCCTCCTCACCCTCCAATGCCAGCTTAGAGGGAGAATCAGCCTGTATATTATGCTCTCGATAAATGTGTTCCAAGTCCACCTGTCCCAGCTTCTGCAATTCTTCCTTCACCCTATCACACCAGCAGGATAACTGTAGTACCTGCAGATCAAACTCCCCCCCCCAAAAAAAAGCACATTAATTATCAACAAACACATCGACAAATCTAACAACCATTTTTTTATTATCAAAAGAGAGTATTGAAAGTTGAAACGAGAGATAATGCGATCAAATCATATAAGATCAATGTTGGATTGGCTTAATTGTCTACATATTTGTATTAACTTGTATTTAAAAATTAAAAATCAATTTTTACATTGATAGGTGTTAGAATAACACTTATTAGTGTAATTTTCTCCACTTTTAATATAGGATGGAGGTAGATCTCCACGGATTCTATATTGCATGAGGATGAGACAAGTGTATTGTCCAAATTGATTTTATGGTCGTAGTAATTTCAAATAAACAATTAAAAAATATATATAAAAATAACTGGTAGTCAATGCATTGATAACAAACAGTTTGTGGCTCGGGATCTTTGAACCCAAAATCTAGCACTGGGGGCTAAGCTTCTATGGAGTCTGGTTTCAGGGAACTCCTCCTGGAGCAAACAAGTGTTATGGAAAAAATACTTCTCAGGGACTAGGCTCAGGTGCGTGGATAATGGACCAAAGGTGGCCAAAGGATCTCCCATATTCGCACTCTGTTCCAAAGCTCTGCCCTTCTTCTCTGAAGGCCTAACGTGGACCCCCGGAAATGGGAAAAAAATTGGAATTTGGGAAGATTCCATATCTGGCAGCCCCCCAATTGGTCATATGGAAGGACTGGATGGTATTAGGAGACATCTTTCAAACCTAGGGATCTCCAAGCTTTCGGACATATCAAAATGGCATCCGGAGGGACACCACTGTTGGATAGGATGGGACATTCCGGACTGTCCTCCACATCTGGAAAATGAAAAGGATCTTCTTCTTCTCTGTCTGAATGGGAAATCACCGGTGGCCAACCACCTCAAAGATGTAAGGGGATGGGGCTCAAGATCCGGTCACTACTCTGTGGCGGAAGGTTATCGTTGCATCAAAGCCATCCCTAATGTACCTAGAAACCCCGCAATTTGGAAATACATCTGGTCAATCAAATCTCTCCCCAAAATTGATCATTTTGTCTGGACCCTCGCTCATAATAGTGTCCTCACTGCGGATGTCCTCCAGAGGAAAGGATGGGAAGGTCCGTCACGCTGCCCTCTCTGTTTAGAGGAGGAAGAGTCGTCCCCTCATCTTTTCATCTCCTGCCCTTTTGCCTCTTTTGTTTGGAATCTAACGACCCTCCCCTGGCTCGTCCCCCTGAACTTTGACGGGATCTCTCCCCTCCTATGTAGCTGGGAAAATTCCTCTCCTGTAAGGAACCAGGTGAAAGACCCTCTAGCCATTGCTTGGTTGTCCCTCCCTAAGTTTATCTGCTGGATGTTGTGGCTCGAACGCAACAACAGGATCTTCAGAGGAATTTGATCCTCACCTATTCAGGTCGTGACCAAAATAAAAGCCTTGCTCGGGGATTTCATTCGATCTCGCTCCTCTCTCTGCATTCAATCTCCTATGACTCTTGAGGAAGCCATCTGGTTTCAAAGCTTGAACCCAAGCTCCTTTGCTAATCCCCCTCATAAACCTCCCATGCTGCAAAGCTGGGATATCAGGAAGGATGGGACGGATTATGACCTCTGGTGTAAAGAGTTGGGGAAAAATCTCTTGTGCTTTGACGGAGCTTCAAAAGGTAATCCAGGGGAGGCAAGAGGGGGAGGGGTGCTCTTTGACCCCGCTGGAGATTTGGTTCTCACTTATTCCTGGAATTTGGGTATTGAATCCAACAATATAGCTGAAGCATTGGCTCTTTGGCAAGGATTAAATCAAGCCCTTCTTCATGGCGCCCAGGTCCTCACCGTTGTTGGGGACTCAAGGATGATCATCCAGTGCATCAACTCCAAGAACTTTCCCGCTTCCAATCGCCTTCGTCAAGTTCTCAGAAGAATTTCCCTGCTCATCCCTCTCTTCCGTGATATCGAGTTCTACCATGTCTTGAGAGAGCATAATGGCCATGCGGATAAAGCGGCAAACGAGGCTATATCCCTGGGTAAAGGGGCTCTTAAGATCAATAATGCACTTAGCTGGACTCCCATCCCTTAAGTTTATGTGGTTGGATATGCATACAAGCGTATGGGACACTTGGAGAACGGATCATAGGCCAGTTGTCACGCCCTCTCGCTGCCTGATGGTTTTCAAGCGAGGCGTGGCTCCTACTGTCCTGTTTTTTAACACCTCTCAGCTCGTACGTCCTCCCATCTCCAAAATGATGCCGTCTTCGCTCATGTTGATGAGGGAATGTACCTGCATCTGTACTTCCGGGCATGGGAATTTAACGGGAAAGATTTCATATAAGCTGAGGAGCTCTTGCAATCATAGCAGGTCCTTTCACTGGGCTGATTCACTTGCGGTTAATCCCCTTGCGGCCATTAATTCTGGGACGGATGGTACTTTGACTGGCAATGATGACGCTTACCCTTCGTTTCCGCATAAGGTTTCATTAATCAGCAATATGAGCTGGTATGTAAAGGGCAGTACGGGTCTGGTTTTCGACGAACCTCATATTCTGATGATGGGCCCCGAAGCATGCCCCAGGCTTAAGGCTTTTATGCTCCCTATTTATCATATGGAATCCCAGTAAGATAATATACGAAAGCTCCATCGCGCTGCTTCTAAAAGCTTAACCCATTCCCTGTTTGAGCTATCTTCTGGGTGGCGAAGGTCCTGGGCACCTCGCTTCGATCCTTTTGCTGTTTACCCCTTCGTTTTAGTACAGACAGTTGGAATGGCGAACTCAGGGGAATCTGCAACCTCCTCCTCGAATCCATTGCAGGAACTGGAAGCTGAAGTCCGCGTCTTGCGGCGAAGGGTACGTCGTCAAGGGAACTTCATGCAGCAGCTGGACCATCAGGGAGGACGACGCCTGGACAGTATTGAGGACGAGTTACCCTCATTCGCTCGGACTTCAAGATAGCCTTCGAGGCTCTGGAAGAAAAAGTTATGGTTGCAGTGGATAATCTGGACCTCAGGCTGCAATGTGCGGAGGCCGCCCTGGCAAACCTGTGAAAAGCTGAGAATGCAGGACATGACAAGAATCAACCGGCCACCAAGCCAGCTTCTGGGGCTCGTCATCGTTGACATCAGTCTAGCTTCTGTCTTTTACTGTTCTCTTTTACTGCTACTTCCTTTTAAAAGTCCTGATTTTGTAATTTACAGGCATATGTATTTAAAGTTTGAAAGATCATGTGGCTTTCCTTGTTTTGGAACTGTAAACTCTCTGGTGGCTCTGTCACAGTTTTATTAATATAAAACCTACCCGTTTTTGTCAAAAAAAAAAAAACAAACAGTTTGTGGCAAACAACAATCTTCCATCAACATTGAAAAAAAATATGTATTTTATTATTATAATCCTATAAACCATTTTTTATGTTTTTGGAATCAGTTCCTCAAACTTAGCTTGATTGAGTGTAACAAAACATCGATTGAGTGTTGCAGAACACCGCATACATCAACATGAGATCCATTAATCCCTTCATGCCCACCACCACATCTCTGTTTCCCTCCCTCCTCGGTCATCCTTCCACCCAAATCACTGTTACACGTCATCCACCCTGCACGCTATCCATCTTGACACCTCCTCTCCTTCCATCAGCATCTCACTTGCGCTCCTCCTCGCTTACTGCACACTAGACATGTCAACACCTCCTCACTTCTGTCTCCATCCTCCAAGGCTGCCAATCCAACGCATAGCCCTCACCCTACAGTATCAACCTTCTATATGTCCTCCCACGCCCTTTCCCAAAGCAATGCTCCATCTCCTCATAGGCCGCGCCTTCTGCTGGTTCACCTCCACCATTTCCTTACACCTTGCAGTCCCCTCCTCCCCATTCGTAGCCCTGTTCCATTCCTCCATTAGCAACCATTCCTTGCTCGCATTCATCCATTTCTCTTCGATTATGCCCATTCCCTCATTCACACCATTTCAAAACCCTAAATTCCACTAATAAAAAAAAAACATAATAATAATATTTATTATACTATATATTATAATATATATAAACTTTTCCCAAAAAAAATGTTTTAATGTCATTAATATTAATAATTAATATTTAATAATTGTAATAATTACAATTATTATATAAAAGGGAAAAAGAAGACAAGAAGTCAAGTGAAAGGAAGATCATTTTTGAAGGAGTCAAAGACTATTTTTTGAAGAAGTCGAAGTCAAAGGAATATTCTTTACAAGAGAGCCATATTGGGGATTTTTATAGCTTTTGTATCTACTCTTGTCGAAGAAGAGGAAAAGAAGTTAAAGATGTCGACTTCTTTGATATATCTTATGGGGATTTTTATAGCTTTAAAGTTAAAGAAGTTAAAGAAGAGGATAAGAAGCATAATAAAATGGAGTCTCATGACGAAAAACAAGGAAGATTCCCGCAAACTTTTAAAAAATATGTAGATCCCATATTCAAAACTTATGGGCTTATTCAAGGAAAGTCTGTCTGCATCACTATTTGCCTGACTACCAAGAAGAATTGCATAAACATTGACCTAGAAAACCAATTAATGCTTTCAGAATCAGATATAATTGACAATAACACGATAATTATTTCTCATGAGAAATATGAGCTTAAAAACCTACAACTATTTGTTGATGATCAAGGTCCTAACTCAATTCAGTGTCATTTCAGTGGTATCAGTGGATCAAGACAAGGTTGACATAATTTTAGGGTCACCTTGGTTAGATACATTGGGTACCTTCATGTTCAACACAATGAAAAAGTTCTTAAAATTTCCTTACAAAAAGAAGAAATTCACATTCCAGGATGTTACACTGAAATCAAGTTCAGGAAATGTGTCGTCATAAGACTTCAAGGACATCTCGAAGGTGCTTTCACAAGAAGATCAAAAACCCATACAAAATATGCAGGAAGAATTTGATAAGGTCACCATGGACAAAGAAGAATATATATCTCATCTAAGAGATCATAATCATAAACTACTTCTTCAAATCAAGAAGGAAAAGGATAAGGCACAAGACAATCAAAATCTAGAAGAGGAGAATTGAGATCTTAAGAAGAAACTAGTAAAAAATATTGAAGAGAATGGTCACCTTAGGAAGCATAAACAATATCTAAAGGATCAGATTCAAAATCTTAAAGATGATGAGAAATCGCAAGAAGAAATGATCAGGAATCTTAAAAATGATAAAGATTTGTTGGAAAACAAGTTGGAGCAAATTTAGAAGAGGACATCCAAGCTCTTGAACTAAAAAATCCAAATTGAAGAAAAAAAAGCAAATACAAATCCAGTCATCGTCATAGTTCAAAAAGAAGCCAATCTACTAAAAAACCAAACAACAAGAACTCCTTATCGACACCCAAATTATAAAAATAATTTTGACCAACGACAAGGTCAAAATGTACATAAACAGAGAAATTATGATTTCAAAAAAGAAAGAACACAAAATCAACAAACTAAGCAGAAAACATGAAGTTCCATCCAACAAGGCGATCAACAAACAACTCCAATAAAGATAGATCTTGGATGGACTACTTCACGAACGATGCGACATTTTTTCTTGGGAATTCGAAACTCATATCGTCTCGTTTTGTCAAGTGTCGCAGTTCTAACACAAAAGATCAAGTGATGATATTACAAGCAAGAAATAGATGTAAGCCTTGTCTTCAATAAGCTTTGAGGACAAAGCTTCCCTTAAGGGGAAGGCAATGTAACAAACATGATATTAAATAATCAATCATAATAATAATATAATAATAATAATAATAAAATCATTTACACTAAGGGACATACCCTTTCAATGAAAATGTATTAGTAGGCCTATATAATGGCCAAGCATTGTATTTTTCAATCATCATCTTTATATTATCAAATATATATTATTTTATTCATTCATGGATTTTTGTAACTTGGCTTATTTGTGTGTTGGTTATTCCTTTAAGAAACGATCTTTTCATTTCATGCTCCCTCCTGAAGTGGCTACATTGAAATGGATCATTGGTTGTTAACTGTCATTGAATAACGTTGACCATTGTTGATCCCTATTGACCACATTACATTTATAGACCATATGCACCCTGATTGTGGTTCACCATATTATTAATGTTACTCGGTGATTGGCCCACCAACATCTATCTCACTCATCTACAAATTCCATGCACATTTATCCACTAATCCAATGACCAGATAGCTCGATAATTTTGTTTCCCGAAATCCTTCTACCCCAACAACCCCCTAAGCCATTCAACCCTTAGAGTCCACCCTCATTAACCATATTATGGATCATTGATTGTTAACTGACATTAAATAACATTGACCATCATTGATCCCTATTGACTACATTGAATATATAGACCATATGCACCATGATGTTGGTTCACCATATTATTAATGTTAACTCATGATTGGCCCACCAACACATAACTCACTCATATACAAATTCCATAGACATTTATCCACTAATCTGGTGACCAGATAGATCAATAATTTCATCTCCCAAAATCATCCTAACCCATTAGCTCCTTGAACCAATCAATCCTTGGAGTCCACCCTTCTTGACAATATTATGGATCATTGGTTGTTAGCTATCATTGAATAATGTTGACCATGGTTGATTCCTATTGACCACACTTAATATATATATATATGTTGACCATGGTTGATTCCTATTGAACAAACTTAATATATATATAGATAGATAGAGAGAGAGAGAGAGAGAGAGAGAGAGAGAGAGAGAGAAAGAGAGAGAGAGAGAGAGAGGATATGTGCACTATAATGTTGTAATATCAGTGGAATGCATGGTGGAATATCTCTTGGATTATTTATACTTATTCAGATGGCACACCATCATCACCAATACAACAACGATGCAAACAAAAATGGAGTTAAATTTTTGTAACCACATCGATTGAGCATCTTCCCAACAACAATATTAATAAATCTCAACAGTATGTCCAACTAAATAAAATTAAAGACCCTTATATAAGGGAAGAGCTTGAAAATGAATCATACCTAGTGAAGCGTAAGGGGCCTCTTCCTAAGTGGTAGTTCATGATACAATAGATTTGAACCAAGGCTTGAACACTCATAATGGAAGAGAATCCTATGGAAACAACATAATTACCTCAAGATAGAATATTTATGGAGTAACAAGGGCACTATCCTCTAGGATGGACTGTTTATTATTTATTTCATTTACTTTCTCAATGTATATTCTAAAGAACAACAGAGATGAGTTAGAGAGGAAACCACCATGATGAATTTCTAATTCCTTAAATATAGTTCTCTTGGAGCATCCTTTAATATGATTTACTTAGATGATGTTTGAATCTTTGTACCAAATAATGATTTCCGTAGATGATGTTTGAATCTTTGTACCAAATAATGATTTCCGTAGATGATGTTTGAATCTTTGCACCAAAGAATGATTTCCCTTTTTGAAATTCCTGATTTTGAATGTTGTTTTTTTTGTAATAATATTGTAACGATGCCATGGCTACAAATTTTAAGTGCTATGAACAATTCTTCGGAACCTATGTGATTTTGGCATGAAATCCAACATCCTTTCCTCACTCTCAACAAAAGTTAGAAAAACTGAAAAAATCCATATGATACTTTCAAAGGAGAGCACAGAATCTTATATGCAATCTCTTACCCTGCTCATTGTATTTGAATATAACCATTACATGAACTGGGCATTTGGTTTTCCCAAAGAATTCCCACCCACTTAAAGTGTTGATGGTAGTTGGGGATTTGGGTAATGGTAATAATATGTGGTTGGTGGGTTTGGGTTTTCTCTTTAAATTATAGTCATTTAGAGATAAAACCCTACTAGGAATCTCTTCTTTGCGATTGATTGAACTCGATACTCTATAAGGAATACAACCCTTTCCTCTCCCCTTGTCAACTCCATCAGAATATCATTGTTCACACCACCTAAATCCTTCAACTATTATGTAGCTTCCTCTTTCTCTTCTTTATCCACTGCAAATCATTTGTGAGTACTGTGAATAAGCTTGGAGATCAAGATGGACTTAAATCTCTGTAATGTTAATACAAAATATAGATGCTTACATTACCAATGAAGTGATGTCAAAACTAAGTGATAATGGTTCGGGTATGTGATCCTGGGATCAGATTTACAAACCATTTGATCACTTATCTTACTCTATTCCCATATTTGGATACTTGTAACACCAACAGAGTTTGGTCTATAGTTACCGACTCCATATGAAGTGGGAATTTTTTCTACTACAACATTTCCGACCACTAGAAGGAACATAAAGCTCTCAAATACGAAATTTGTTGAGTCCAACTTTTGAATTTAAATAAAAGGCATTTCTTATTAATCTCCTCAACTTATCCTTTTGATATATTTGTACAGTTTCCAATCATCGAATGTTATATTTCAAGGTGACAATGTTGTTTATGGAGCTTCTTCCATTTATCGCTTTTAACCAACCCTGTTTTGCTCAATTCCTTTTTTGCGTTGCATTGCAGTTTTGTAATGTCATACCAATTCGCACTCTTATCACCTCAATATATGCAAGTGGTGTTGTATGTATTGGTAGAACCAATAATTGTGAGAAGTATGTTGTATTTTTCATATAGAGTTTGTTGATGAGAGATTATCTCAAAAAAGTTGATGTTCCCATCTTGCATCCATTCACATCGGAACATGACATATCAAGCAATGTATTTGTTTACATCCCCCAATATATTAGGGATGATCAAGGGCTTGGCCGATCGTTCCCACCAGAACCATAGTAAAAAATTGGTTATTTTAACAAAAAATACAACAAAAACCAAACCTTGAAATAAAAGTTTATCACATTCAATGTAATTGTTGTTTCATCTTCTTACCCACTCAAACAACAGACAATGTTTTCTGGTTTGTTTTGGGAATTTTTTAATTTTTTAGTTGAATTTGTAACTCAAATTGCAATTTTGCAATGTTTAATAGTCCACTTGGAATATCTTCCTAGAGAATGATTGAACCCTTTTAGCTTTTTGTTTTGACTGAGGTTTGTGTCTTGGTTTTTGTCTTATGTAGTTGTCTTATTATTCCATGCATTTAGTAATAACTGAGGTCAATGGGTTGGTATTTGGTGTTATTCGCTAGGTAATACTGGACTGAAACAGTACTATCCATGGCATGGCATAACTCAATTTTTTAATATTTTTGATTTGAATCTATATGAAATTTAATATGCAATGAATCTTTAATCCTTGGAATATTTAGAACAATAAATTGTTTGAATGATTATGATGGTGTAACAAAATTGTGGAGGAATTTTATAGAGTATTCCAATACTTTGGATAAAATGCAGATGGATTTGAACAAATGGAGACAAAAATAGGTTAAAGAGACGCCTATAGGAAAAATCTCTTGAACCTAAGTGAGAGCATAAATCTACTGAGTTTTATTTTAAAGAATCTAGTAGTTTATAACAAGATATATGGTAGATCATGAATTTATTATATGAATTTGATGGTAACAAGACATTCATGATAAAAAAAAATAAGAGAAGACATCAATATACTATTGTTCAACACAAAAACTATGAAACTGGACCAAAGGTCAAGAAAAATTGAAATCTATGAAATCAGTATCAACATTCATCAACATAAGGCACGACTGACACAATATGGAGTTGAAAAGTTACTCAAAATATTTATTAGCATCTCATGAACACATATACATATGAAGATGAGTATGATTTACATAGAATATGGACAAAAAACAGAGGAAGAACTCTCTGTAGCACTCTATAAGCTTAATATCTGACAATGGAATCACATTATAAAATAGTTCACTGACTCAAAAAAAGGGTAGAGTCCCTCTACAAATTTTCCAGCCTCAAGTTACTACCTCGAATTAAATTATATAGTACTTTTGAAAGTAACTGAAACTGGTTACATTTTAACAGACTTGTAAGTCTATCTCTTTCAATAAAAGCTTCTAATTGATTTTCATTCTTTTACTATTTTACTTCTTTTTACTTGGTCCTTTCTTTTTCCCTAATGTCTGCATCTTTTGTTCTCGCATATACACATTTGGATGCCCTATTGAACATTTGGAGGTATTCCATATTTCCTCATCTGATGCATCATTTGGATGTTCACATGTCCTCCAGGTGGCATGAATGCCAAGGGGTTTCGTTGATTTACAAATTGTCCTGGTACTGTGGGATACTGTTTCCCACTTGTTTGACCCCATGGCATATTACTTGATGTTTTTCCTGTAGACTGTTTTTTAGGTAGGATAAACTAGGAGTACCTTGACACTAACTGCCAGGTTTTCCCCATTGGAATTTGATGAGCCTTTAATGCTTCTAAGGATGTCTCTGCATCAGTATGATTTTCATATGATATGGGTCCTAGAACTCTTTAAACAATCTATTTAGGTTAAGACATATTTGGAATTGAGGCTTTAGTCTATCAATAACATGATCCCCTATTATAATTCCTTCCAATGCATCTAACTGAGGAAGTTAATTCCTCTTTTCATTCAACTTGTTTTGATACTCTTCTTTGGGAAACATATCTTCATTTCCATCCCATGAGTGAGGCAGACCCAATTTTATCACTTTATCAAACATTCCTTTCAATGTGTTTACCTCATCAACCAAGATCTTCATATGAATTTGGATTCTTTTCAAAAGAGTTTGCTTTGTGATCATCTGTTTGGACACCTTAATCAGTTGGGTTCTATTTGTGATCTGCAATTGTTCCAACTATTTTTTTCTCAATCCATTTAAATATTCTATTATTCCATCAACTTCTTTGGGCACTTCTCCCAATTCTGTCTCAACTCTTTTGGGACTTGTATAAATATAACTCCTCCAGTGTGGCTTCACAATGATCCCATGAATTTAGAAACAATTGGGATATCACACAAGGTTTGATTGGTTCTTCTTATCAAAGCTTATCCTTCTATATATATCTTCACTTAGCATTTTCACTCTTGAGTTCATTTATTTCATTTTCTAATCCTAGGATGTCATCATCTTTTTGGATTATATCTCTTTCAAGTTCTAGGATTTTCTCATCCTTCTGGTTCATTTCAGCTTCTAGTTCTTTAATCATGCTTTCTTTGTTAACTGGCTCTTTATTAGGGAGCTTAGTTTGGGGGTCTTCATCCATTAATTCAATTAACGCCTTAGGTGCATCCTATCTTTATCCTCAGTTGTAAATTGCTATATTTCCCCTATAACCTGATTTTTTTTCTTGTGTGCTAGACAGGAGACCTTGAGTGGTTTGCTCAGTGGATAATGATGTCTTTTGAAATTTTAGAGATGAAATCTAATATCTGAGATCATTTATCTCTTTGTCTTTATCTTTTTCCATATTCTTATACTATAACATGTTATCATATAATGCCTCATTCTCTACCCGGGCTTGCGTGAGTTCAAGAGTTTGAACTAGCTGAGTCACATGTGTTGGTTGTGGAGCCAGATCTTCTAGTCTCATAGATGATATTGTATTGGCCGTGTTTGTACTCCAGTTCTATATGATGTGTAGGTGGACTATACACTCACCCCAGCGGGGCCCATCCCCCCTGGCTGGGGGGTCCGGGGGCCAGCGGTCCCCCGGCGGGGGTTCGGGGGCAGCGCCCCCGAAGGAAATTTTTGGGGCTGTTTTCGCCAGCTGTTTTGCGGGCCCATGGTTTTGGGTATCCCGTGGTATTTTCCCATTGTATTTCCCTTATAAAAGAAGGACATTGTAATACGGCTAGGGTTGATGTATTAGGTTTTATGCATTGTAAAGATCTTTGAGATCTGGAGAGAGACTGTGAAACAGAGAAGAGGAAGTGCAGCGGTTGTGCTGCAGGTTGTATCCCTTCATCTTGCTGGACGGTACTAATAATAAGGACTGGAAAATTCAGTGTGGACGTAGCCCAAGTTGGGTGAACCACGATATATCTGTGTCTCTCTTGTAATGTGTATGTGTGATTATATTTGCATTTTTGTTTATTGTTATTGCTCTGCGATCCTATTTTTCTAACAATTGGTATCAGAGCCAAAGGTCTATTTGGCAGATAAACCCGCAGGAAGCTAGGGTTTCTGGTTCGAGTGGGAGCAATGGCAGAAGAAGGAAAGTTTAAGGTCGAGAAGTTTAACGGCCAAAACTTCGGGTTATGGAAGATGCAAATGGAGGACTATCTGTACCAGAAGGATCTATTCTTACCGTTGGGAGGAAAAGCAAAGCAGCTGACGACTATGAAGGACGAAGAATGGGTGGTTCTTGACAAAAAGGCTCTGGGAACAATACGGTTGAGCCTGGCTTCGTCGGTGGCTTTCAATATCTCAAAAGAAACGACAACAGAGGGTTTGATGAAAGCATTGGGTAAGCTGTATGAAAAACCCTCGGCTTCCAACAAGGTATTTCTAATGAAGCGTTTATTTAATATGAAGATGTCTGAAGGTGGATCTGTTACTGATCATTTAAATGAGTTTAATACGGTTACAAATCAGCTAAGTTCTGTAAGTGTGAACTTTGATGATGAGGTTAGGGCTCTTCTAATCTTGTGTTCATTGCCAGAAAGCTGGAATAGCTTGGTCATGGCTGTAAGTAACTCTGTCTCTGGTTCAAACACCTTGAAATTTGATGATGTTATTGGTGTTATTCTTAGCGAGGAAATGCGAAGAAAAATCACAGGTGAGACATCAGGTAATGCGTTGACCATGGAAAGCAGAGGAAGACAAAAGGAGAGAGGAAAGAGCCAAGGTAATCGTGGAAAGTCTAAAACGGGCAGATCCAAGTCCAGACTGGGAAAGATAGAGTGCTGGAACTGTGGAAAGAAAGGACATCTGAAGAAAGACTGCAAATCTCTAAAGAAGAAAGGAGATGCACAGAAGGAGACTACCCAGGAAGCAAATGTAGCAGGTGATGTGTTACAAGATGATTTGATTCTTGCATTAGATAATACTAGTGATTATTGGGTAGTAGATTCAGGAGCTTCATGTCATGCTACACCCCATAGGAAATACTTTCATGAGTATGTTCCTGGCGATTTTGGACATGTTTTATTGGGTGATGATGAGCCATGTAAAATTGTTGGAATGGGTAAGGTATGGATAAAAGTTAAGAATGGAACTGATTGGTTGTTGAAAGATGTTAGGCATATTCCTGCTATGAAAAGAAATTTGATCTCAACAGGGCAGTTGGGAGATGGCGGCTGTCTATCTACGTTCGGAGAAAAGTGGTGGAAGATCACTAAAGGATCAATGGTGATAGAAAAAGGAGACAGAGTAGGTACATTGTATTTATGTCCTCATAATACTGACCATTCTATCTCTTTAGCTTCCACAGGAACAGATACAGCATTGTGGCATCATAGGCTTGGCCACATGAGTGAGAAGGGGATGCAGATTCTCCACTCAAGGAAGTTGTTGCCGGATTTGAAGCAGGTAAGTTTGGAATTCTGTGAAAACTGTGTTTATGGAAAACAGAAGAGAGTCAGATTTCTCAGGGTTGGGAAACAGAAGAAGAATGAAAAATTAGAGCTTGTGCATACAGATGTATGGGGACCGGCTCAAGTACAATCTCTTGGTGGCTCTCATTATTATGTTACATTTATTGATGATGCAACTAGAAAAACTTGGGTTTATTGCATTAGACAGAAATCTGATGTGTTTGCTACTTTTAAGAAGTGGAAAGCTTTGGTTGAGAATGAGACAGGAAAAAGATTGAAGTGTCTCAGATCTGATAATGGAGGTGAGTACTGCGGCAAGGAATTTGATAGTTACTGTTCATACCATGGGATTCGTAGAGAGAAGACAGTCCCAGGAACACCACAGGAAAATGGTGTGTCAGAAAGGATGAACAGAACGATCATGGAGCGTGCAAGGTGTATGCGACTGCATGCAGGGTTGCCCTTACAGTTTTGGGCGGATGCTGTAAATACTGCTGTTTATTTAATAAACAGAGGACCTTCAAGTGCTTTGGATGGTGGTATTCCAGAGGAAGCATGGACAGATAAAAAGGTAAACTACTCATTTCTGAGAACGTTTGGTTGTGAAGCATTTGTCCATATTGATAAAGAAAATAGAACAAAGCTTGAAGCTAAATCCAAGAAATGTACCTTTATTGGATATGGGGTTGATGAATTTGGTTATCGTTTATGGGATTATGAAAATAACAAAATCATCAGGAGCAGAGATGTGATATTCAATGAAAAGGTCATGTATAAAGATCAGTTGCAGGGAAAGAAACAGGAAAAGGAAAGCACAGAGTACATAGTGCTTGATGAAGTTAAAGAAAATGAAGTTCCGAAGGTGCCAGAAAATCAAGAGCAGCAGCAAGTACCTGAAACTCCTGCAACTGTAAGAAGATCTACCAGGTTAAGTAGACTCCCTGAACGATACTCTCCTTCAATGTATTATTTATTGATGACTGATTCTGGTGAACCAGAATGTTATGAAGAAGCAATGCAGGTGGAAACTAGAAAGAAGTGGGAGCAAGGCATGAATGAGGAGATAGACTCATTGGTAGGAAACCAGACTTGGGATTTGGTTAAATTGCCTGCTGGTAAAAGAGCATTGCAAAACAAATGGATTTACAGGTTGAAGGAAGAAGAAGGAGGTAAGAAGCGGTACAAGGCCAGACTTGTTGTAAAGGTGTTTGCATAGAAGAAAGGTATAGATTTTGATGAAATATTTTCTCTTGTTGTAAAGATGACTTCAATTAGGACTATCTTAAGTCTAGTGGCGGTAGAAGATTTGCATCTTGAACAATTAGATGTAAAAACAGCTTTCCTCCATGGGGATTTGGAGGAAGAAATATATATGCAGCAGCCACAAGGGTATGCAGTCAAAGGTAAGGAGGATCTGGTATGCAGGTTGAAAAAGAGCTTGTATGGCTTGAAGCAAGCTCCAAGGCAATGGTATCTAAAGTTTGACAGGTTTATGACAGAACAAGGTTATAGTAGATGTCATTCTGACCACTGTGTTTATTTCAAGAAGCTAGACAATGGAAGATATATTATCTTGTTATTGTATGTGGATGACATGCTTGTTGCAGGGTCTGACATGCAGGATATAAATGTACTCAAAAGAAAGCTAGCTAATTCATTTGCGATGAAGGATTTGGGTGCTGCAAAGCAAATCCTTGGTATGAGAATAATGAGAGACAGGAAAAATCGCAAATTGACATTGTCTCAAAGTGAGTACATACAAAAGGTGTTGGAGAGGTTCAGAATGCAGAATGCAAAACCTGTAAGTACACCTTTGGCTAGCCATTTCAGTCTAAGTAAGGAAATGTGTCCCAAGACACAAGAAGAGATAGATTACATGTCCAAGGTTCCCTATCAATCAGCAGTTGGCAGCTTGATGTATGCCATGGTGTGCATAAGACCAGATATTGCATATGCAGTGGGAGTTGTGAGCAGATATATGAACAATCCAGGTAAAGAACATTGGAAGGCAGTACAGTGGATTCTCAGGTATTTGAGAGGCACTACCACTGAGGCATTATGTTTTGGAGGTTCAGACACTGTTCTACAGGGA
The DNA here is from genome assembly GCA_027924585.1 of Larix kaempferi. Classification (NCBI taxonomy): domain Eukaryota; kingdom Viridiplantae; phylum Streptophyta; class Pinopsida; order Pinales; family Pinaceae; genus Larix; species Larix kaempferi. Next base: position 3,492,326 of record BSBM01000011.1, read on the forward strand.
TATGTTGATGCAGATATGGCAGGTGACAAGGATAGCAGGAGGAGTACCACAGGGTATGTGTTTACTGTAGGTGGAACAGCAGTAAGCTGGATTTCAAAACTACAGAAGGTTGTTGCACTTTCAACAACAGAAGCAGAGTATGTTGCCATTACAGAGGCTAGTAAAGAGATGATTTGGTTGCAGAGGTTTATGGAGGAAGTGGGTAAGAAGCAGAAGGATAGCAGACTGTATAGTGACAGCCAGAGTGCCATTCATCTTGCAAAGAACTCAACATTCCATTCCAGGACTAAACATATACAGCTCAAGTACCATTTCATACGCTCTGTTCTGGAAGATGAACTGTTAAAGTTGGAAAAGATACATACTAGCCAAAATCCTGCAGACATGTTCACAAAGGTAGTGACCAGAGAGAAACTGAGTTCGTGCTCGGTTTCAGTTGGCCTTCTAGCATGAAGGTGAAGAGGAGAAATTTTCCAAGTCCAAGTCCAGCAAGTGCAGCAGTGGTAGAGTTGTTGTGATCAGTCTCCAAGTGGGAGATTGTTGGTTGTGGAGCCAGATCTTCTAGTCTCATAGATGATATTGTATTAGCCGTGTTTGTACTCCAGTTCTATATGATGTGTAGGTGGACTGTACACTCACCCCAGCCGGGGGGCATCGCCCCCCCACGGGGTTCCAGGGGGGCCCATCCCCCCTGGCTGGGGGGTCCGGGGGCAGCGCCCCCGAAGGAAATTTTTGGGGCTGTTTTCGCCAGCTGTTTTGCGGGCCCATGGTTTTGGGTATCCCGTGGTATTTTCCCATTGTATTTCCCTTATAAAAGAAGGACATTGTAATATGGCTAGGGTTGATGTATTAGGTTTTATCGGCTTGGCCGGTTTAGGTCAAGGGTAATGAAGATCTTCATTAGGTGCTGGTTTTTTCCCCTTATGGGGTTTCCAGGAAATTGTGTGTCTATTATTTTTTTGCTTGTTTTAGTTTATTTCTCTCTTGGGTAAATTATGTGTGTTCGTATAACCTAACAACATGCATGTTTAGCTACCTTTTAAGGAGAGTTATCTCATTGTATTTTTCCTTTAAAATGGAAGCAACATGTCACCTATCACCTAGATTAAACCTTAAAGCCCTGATCTTGCACTCCAATTTCTTGATATTAACTTTCTTAGCTCTTACTGTGACTTTTTATGCCTTCCATAATTCTTCAAATTTCACCAGTGTTGCTCTGAGCCTCTTTTCTATTTTAATAGATTGCACCACTTATTTGAAAATCATATCAGTGGCCTATTTATAGAATTCCAGTTTGTCTAGCTTCTCGAACTGATTAAAATATACCCGATACTCATCAACCTTCCATTCACTAAGGCAGGTAGGATTTGGAATTGCAGATTGTACTACAAACCATTTTAGAGTATCTCTTTTGTGATCTTCCTTTGTTATTACCCTTCTTCCTGATGCACTAATTTTTTGTTTGGTGTCATTTATGAATTTGATATTATGATCTTGTATATGTTATATTTAGTCCTCAAATCCGTTTTCACCTGTATTAAACCTGCTAAAGGTGATTGATCAGGTGATGTCTACAGCATTCTGGGATCGATAAATTCCATGGAAGGGTAATGAGTGAATTCAATTGTTGAACCTCTCCTTTTGACTAGAGAAAGTGGGATCCTATCAATCAGGTCACTTGGAAGATTATCCTCTGATTCTTCCTCTATCAAGGCTTGTTCATCCTCTCCTCCTTCTGTTCTGGGTATTTTATCTTGGTGACCCTGTTCAGCATTATCCACTTCCATATTTGTATAAAGTTCATTTTCCCTCCTCTTTTGTCCTGCTTGTTTCTCTTGATCCCTCTCCTCCATTCTTCTTTGGGATTCATTGACTTCATCTATAATGTCCCCCATTTTGACCCTTGTAATATTTTCGGCTATAATGTAAAAATGTATGCATATCATGTATGATTCCTAGCGTGGAGCTCAAGGCCAAGGCCCCGCTAGTGAACGCTCGATCTAGGAGAGGCAAGTATTTGATATTATGCTACCCATGGTGCTAATGAACCATGGGAATTGTAAATATGCATTTTAATATAAAATCCCACAACTAGCTATGCAATGCAACAAGAGATGGGGGCATGATGTTACAAGGAAATTGGGAGGGAAATAATCAAACCCTTGAGCCAATGAAGTCAAGCCAAGTGTCAATGAGAGAACCCATCAACCATCAACTACCCATGTTGACCTTGGTGCCCAATCATTCATTTCTCCCAAGAGTTGGGTGAAGTAGTTAATGCCTTGGGGATTGGGGAGGTATGGTTGTCCAAATTCAAGTATGGGTAAGCCACCCTCATGGAAAATCGTGTTTTTTCTTCTTGGGAAAAAAAACAACCATGATTTTCTCCCTAAGCCATTAACCATGAAGGAGTTTTGCCTCTCTCATGTTTTTGGAACTGCCTGGGCATTTTTCAGCCATGTTTTTCTGGTTTCTCTGGGTCTTCTAGCTGGGAAGAGGGCGTTTTTGTGTTGCAGACCTGTTGGGAGCTGCCTGGGCATTTTTCTCCACTGATTTCCAGTGTTTTTCTCCCTTTTGGCATTGTTGGGAATTCGTTTTTGTGTTGCAGACCTATTGGGAAAGAGAGAGCACGATTTGGGGGTTTGTAGAGACCATTGCAGCTCTTTGAATGCCCGTGGACGTTTTCTGAAAACGAAATTGCCTTCCCAGGGTTGTTTTCCCCATTTCTCACTTCGTTTTGGTTGCCCACGTTTTCCATTCATACCCAACACTTGAGATTTTGCTGTTATGTGTATCCATCCCCAGTTTATGAGTTTTCTGTGTGTAGGGGATTGTTGGGGTTGAAATGGGTTTCCATTGTTTTGGCTTGAGCTTGAGTGGAAGCATCCAAATGAAGAGGGTTCAGATTTAGCCTGATAAACCCAACTGTGGACTGGCTTGGCTTAAATGCAAATGATTATTTGGCTGTGAATGAGCTTGAAATCCCCTTTTCCTTGTAGATATCATACCCAGCTCGGGGGTGGTCTCTAAGTGCTGAAATAATACAGGCTGGGCAGAGACCTATGGTTGGGAGGAATGTTGGAGCGACATAGCTAGTTGTGTGGGACAATTGCACAACAAAGATAAGTGTTTTATATCTATGTGTTTTTCCTCAGCAGTGTTTAAATTAAATGACTGTTATTGATATAATGAATGCATATGAAATTTTGTGTGTGGATGAGTTTATCTCCGCTGTGCATGTTTGTTGAATTTACATCTGCACACATGGGTTTTAATTATATGAATCTAATGAATTGGATGAGTTCTATGAAAAGCCCCATAGATTGGCATCATGTTCCCTCCCTTGCCTTGGATGGATGGGTGGGTCCATTACATTTGGTATCAGAGCTTATGGTTCAACACTATGGCTGTTGGGCCCTTTATAGAAATATAAATCATTGTGTGTACATGTATTTTGTATTTGGAATTAAAATGCATTAAAGAAACCTGAAGATCTCATGGCTTCTATTTGTTAGAATGGGAAATCATTCCCATGACTGTTTTGGGGATTTTTGCAAAACTGCTTGCATTGATTTCATCTTATGAAAGTAAGGAAGGAGGGAGAAAATCCCTTTTCAGGTTGAATGCTTACTTTACATTGTTTCCAATGCAGTAGCATTCAGTTTTGTATTTGTCTGTTTGCCTCCATGGAGGAGAGAAAGGAGGTGCAACCTATGCCATCTTATATTATTTTGTTGTTTTGTTGTTTTATTCTTGACATGAAAGAGGTGCAATTTTCTTGACATACTTTTCTGTTTTGTTCTATGCAAGTATGATCTCTAAGAGGCTTACCTCTGTAAAGAAACGAAGCAAATATTTCTAGAAAAATTCTAACTTTCTTTGAAAATTTGCAAAGATTTTCTAAGTATTTATGAGTTCTGTTAAAGGCTGCAGCGGCGGAATTAACAATAAGCTTTGCACGCGGCAGCGGCAATTTTAACTTTAAAATCTGCGATGCGCGCGACGAAAGTAATGTTACATTCTACGACACTGGCAGCGGATCTAAGCTTAAATTTTGCGCACAACGGCAATTTTAGGCTTAAAAGTTGCGATGAAGACTTGCGCGCGGCGACGATTTTAGCCTTAAAACCTGCGATGCGGTCGCAGCAATGAAGCACTTGCGGGCGCAGAAGTTAAGGTTATCTTTTGCGACACAGTCAGTGGAGAAGTTGGTAATTCTGCGCTAAAAGGAAGAGAAAATCTCAAAAAATTTCTAAGTGTTTTTGAATTTTGCTTAAGGCTGTAGTGGCAAAAATTAAGTTAATTTTTTTGCGCGCGCAGTGGCGAAAATGAGGCTAATTTTCTACATGCGCAGCGGCGAAAACTAGGCTAACTTTCTGCGTGCACGGCGGTGACAATTATGTTAAATTTTGCGACGCCCACGGCAAAGTTAAAGTTAATTTTGTGATGCCGCGACGAAGTTAAGGATAATTTTGCGACGTGCGGTGGCAAAATTAGCGTTAAATCTGTGACGCACGGTGGCAAAATTAGCATTCAATCTGCGACGCGCGCAATGACAAAATTAGCGATAGGAGCTGCACCACCCGCGAAAATTTTAAGGATAAAATCTGTGATGTGCGCAGCGACGAAAATAACCTTTTAACATCCGTGACAACGGCGGTAGATTTTAACCTTAACATCCGCGACACGGGTGACACTTTTTAAGCTAAATTTCCGCGACAATGGCGGCCATTTTAGCCTTAATATTTGCACCAAACGGGGAAAAACAATGGGAGCAGTAAGGCAACGCTGATGAAAGGGAAATCTCACCTTAAACCATTTATGTTTATAACAAAATAATTGCATGTTTGGAAAATATCAAGAATGAATGATTACACATATGTATATGTTGAATTGCTAATTCATGAGAAGATCATAGCTAATGGTTGCTCGTATTCTCGGTAGGAAAGCCAAGAAAAGGATCAGCTATGATGTGGAGGAGGAACTCCATGTTATGATGAGGAATGGGAAAGGGAGAATTCCTTAACTCCTCCATTGTTATTATATTTATATTCCCTAAGTTTATATACTGAAAATTATGGCATAGGGATGTTAAAAATGCAAGAGAATAATGCATGTGAATTTCTTATGCATGAGCATGATGTTGCATATGGGTAAAGGTAGTGAAGTTACACATGCAATAGTCCACTAATGGTATTGCCTATGGTTGATGACAACTAGTGTTGTAGGAATCAGACCATAGAAGAATGACTGAAAATGCAAGGGATTATATAAATAAGATGAATATGCACTAAATGACATATTAATAAACATTGCACAGTGCATGTGAAAATGTTTTTGAATGTATATGATATTGCATATCGGTTAAATAGTGAGATTTTTCATATGCAATGAGCCACTTAAGATAATGATTGTGGTTGCTAATAATTAGTTGTGTTCGCATTGGTTATAGGACCAAAGGCAACTGAATCATGGCTAAAAATGGGGATGATGTTGTTGCATGTGACCAACGACCTTATGAAGAGAGGATGGTACAACAAGTCCGTGATCATGATGTTGGCAAAAGGACTGAGTAGCCTTGGTAAGAGGCCAACTGATTAGGTAACAGAAAGCGATGTTAATAACAACCATGCAGGGGAAAGACTGCATGAAGAAGGTGGACATGTGATGGGCTACCAGAGCACTCTGTTGGAAGGACATAATTGCATGGAATGTGAAGTAATGAGTATTTACAGTTTATTTAAATTTGTCATGTCCCAAATTTGGAATTGGGTCACAATGGCCTAATCACATTGGCCATATTCATTAAAGTTTGTAAAATTGATGGTAAAGGTCAAATAATTGCCAAGGAGGAAAATTACTAGTTTCCTAGGTTTGGGGTGGAAGCTTTGGGATTTGGAATAATGGGGATAATAAATGATGTTTGAACATTAGAGTGGCATAAATATTTAATAAAGGAGATAAATAAATATATACAAGTGAAAATCAAAGTGGCATTTGATCATGAATACACATGGAGGAAGTGGGACCCACATATGGCTAGATTTCCCCGCTACACTTGGCATCATTCTCTCACCAATTCGAATTCAAGGTGAATGGTAACATATTGGGGGAGTCCGAAAGGTATTATTCATGGCATGACTTATCCAAGGTCGAAATATAGAGGAAGAGTAACTCCCATGGAAGAGGAAGAGGCAATTTGGAGCTAGTGAGACACTTGGGCTAGATTCCCTAGCTCTATGACAACAATGATGAAGATGCTATGACACCTATGACACAAATCAGACCTGAAGGTTGACATATGACATATATGACATGTCAGGGCTAAAAATAGACTCCAAGAGGGTGTTCAAGGGTTTTAGGGCAGCTAAGATGCTTCCACATGTGATTTGGTGGAAGTGGGAGACTAAGAATTGTTGTACAAGTGGTGTTCTTTGGAATCTCTTCCCAACTTGAGTTGGCATGAGTCTCTTGGAAGGAATTCGACCCATGGAGGACATTAGAACTTTATAAATGTCAATAACAAAGAATGAAACCAGCTTTTGATCATTTGTAGAATTTGCAATTGCATTTGTGAAGAGAGAGAGCTAGTGGATGACTAGTTGCTTTCCTTAGCCAATTTTGAGGGTGAAAGATTCCCATCCAAGTTGGAAATTGGAAATGCCATTTAGACCTTTCATTTGGAGATTTAATGGAGTATTTATTTGCAGGTGTAAGCTATAGGGCAGTTCATCATTTCTTCTATTGCAGCTCACTCTTTCAACCATTTCCAGTTTTGATGGCATATTCTTGATCCTTGAGGGAGGGCGTTTTTGGTGAGATATTGTACTATTTTGGGGAGATTCTAATGCCCCATTTCTTTTGTAATATGAAGTAAATACTCGGTTCTTCATATCCAGAAAGTTTCAGGTCGAAATTCCAAGTAGAAATGTACAAATCTCAATTTTAATGAAAGAATAGTGCCATTTCCCCACTACCTTGTTGTGAATCAATGTAATGTTGATGATTTCGAATGAATGGATGATTCTCTAATGAATTTGTGATTAATGGACTGCCATGGATGTATTTTACAAGTTTCATGTACTGTACTTGAGCATTTGAAGTATTTTTACTCAGTTTAATTGCATTGGGAGAAGAAATAGTGTCATTTCCCCAAGGGTCGAATTGGTGATTTTTGCAGTTGAATGGGAGAGGGTTGGAACAGATGTAATAATCAATTAATGGTGAAAATGAGACCTTAATAACATCCTTAATACATTCCATAACTCTTTTCATAAATTTGAGTGGGTTTGGAGGCAATTGGAAGCCATTTTCAGTACTTAGCCCAGGGGGATTTGAACCCCAAATTACTAGTAAAATTTCATCTTGGTCCAGAATCTTAAGAGAGTTTGAAGAGGTCTTTTGGTGGCCATATGTCATCCATGAACATCATATTAAAGTCCTAATATCATTCATACACCCTTGAAGATTTGAAGGCATTTGGAGTCAATTTGAGACCTAGAGACCAATACTAGTCACAGGGAAATCACTAGTAAAGTTACCTACATTGACTAGAATTGAAAGAGTATTTGCAGAAATATTTTAAAGGTCTAAAGGCATCCCTAAAACACATATTTATGTTCTAATATCATTCATATACCTTCTTAGAATATTTGGGATCATTTGGGGCAAATTTGGGACCTAAAGATCAAAACTAGTCAAAGGTCGAACTAGGGAAAAAAAGTGGAAAATTGCCATTTTAATAAAATTCCTAACAAGGGACATTACAAAATTGCATGGATAGTGTGACTGTGTCTTGCAATTTTATTGTGATAATGATGCATATATAGAAATGTATATATTTCATTGCATTTCAAATGTTAACAACTGAAGATGTTTGAATTATTGAGTGTTATAATTCCGAGATCACTTCAGTGACTGTTGTAGCAATGAAAGGATTATATGCATAAAATACTCATAATGTGTTTGGCTGATTGAAGTTTCAGATTCTAGGTAGAAAAGTCTTACGTATGGAAATGAGGATAAGTCCATAGTAGAGACCGGGATCTACCATGTGCAAGAGCCAAACAATATGAGAACAGACTCATGGCTAAACAAATCACTTTCTGCAGGAGACAAAATTGTAAATTCATGTTGAATTAGTTATTAATGCTAATGATTGGTTATGGAACAATCATACTTGAAGCTTATGGTTAAATGCTGCTAACTGTTTGGCTATTTGATAAATGTGCCAGGAAGACACATTGCAGGAAGACCAGGAGTGATGGCCTGCAAAAGACAAACTAGATGAGAAAGACCCCATGCTTTGGAAATGGGTTTCGGGTGAAACGCCATTAATAATATCTCATCCAAACCTCATGTTGGTAAACCATGAGAGTGAGATGGTAAAGCTATGCCCAGAAGGCATGTGAGTTACATCTGCAAAATGAATGAGTATTTTGTGACCCTAGACAAGATCATGCATATCTAAATTATTAGGGTTAATATGCAGAGCATGCTCTATCTTATTTTTATCATTTCATACTGCTTGAGTATGATTAGGGCCTACATGGCGCACATCGGAAAGGGGGTGCACACCTTTTCTGGTGCTGGGTCATGATAGGGTTTTCAATATTGACTACACCCTAATGGAATGGATGCATTCCTGGTGTTTCAATACTTGATAGTGAATGTTATGAAATATGATTACAATTTTAGAGCAACAATACTGATGAGCTTGCTTATCCTTCTTGTGCTATCAACTTACACAGATGCAGATTGATACTGCACATTAAGAGGCAAAGTGAAGAAGGGTACGCAAAAGGACTTTATAAGAATTGGTAACCTTTCTATGCTCACACGAAATATTACCAAAAGGGGATGGACAAGCCCAAAGAGTTGTGTAATAAGAAGAGGTACCATCCTTGTGTGAGTGGGGTCATGCTAACCTGTAGTCAAGAAATTCACCTATAAAGTTCCAAAAAGGAACCATCGATTTGCACCAGAGAAGGAGTGACGTCCTTGTATGAATGAAGAGTTGTGTGTGTGAAGGGTTGTGGTGACATTGGTGAAGGCATAAAATCAGTATTGGGACAGCAGTAGGAGGGCAAGCACCAAGACTGACTAAAAACCCTGAGATGCCTATGGCTCCATAGTAGAGCCTTGACCTATAATGGTTAGGTGGAGCAATTTCCTTCCATTGGTCGATGACCCAGACGAATGTGCTGGCTCGGCAATGGAGAGGGCCAACCAGGTATGGGACTGGTTGGGCACCACCAAATGCTTGGTAAATCCAGTCGGCGTGAAGGTGTACTAATGAAGCATTAACTACATCCAAGTCTATAGGCGATCCCAAGGCTTGCAAAGAGAAGCAGGATCCTGTCGACCAGAGGGGAAATGCACAATACATATAAGTATTCGTTTTCATTTATGTCTTGTTTGGAATAATGAAGATTTTAGGTATAAGTCTTCTAACAACTAAGCTGATACACTATTGTTTCTTTGTTGGAAACCTTGGTCATTGCAGGAAAGCAAGACCCTAAAAGAACTATAAGTTACTGGTAAATCCATAGAGTAAATGAGTGGGCGATATAAATTATGGAGAACTCCAGGGAGTAACTGGTTGAACGCTATAAAGTTCTTGATAAGTCCAGAGAGTGACTAGTTGGGCATTAACTACTTGATATTGTAAAGCAATGTGTATGCTGGCCCAACATTCCTTAATTAATTAATAAAACCAGTCGGAGCACTGGCCTAGCATATTGCTAAAGGAAATGATTGATAAACCCAGTCGGCATACTGGCCTGGCATTTCCTATTTGAATGATTGTGGAGTAGCCTACTTGCTGGCCCAACATTCATAATTGTATCCATGGGAAATCCAAGGCTCGTAAAGCAAAGAAGGATCCCGTGGAATAAAGTGAAGACATCCAATACAGATAAGTATTTGAATACCTTGCAGCTTCTTGCTTATATGTATACGTGTGTATATGATTTGGTTATGATTTCCTAAACTCTTGTTTAGAGATAAACCCTATGAAAATAAACTAAACATGTGACTTGATTCAATGTTTGAGTGTAGGTATTGTTGGAAGCAAGGACTAGGAAGGCATCATAGGGATGCATATGGACATGTGACCATCCTAAAGAGCTCAGTATGAGCAGTAATGAAAGATGGTGCTAGTGGACATGAGTGAGTCATAGCAGCCAAAGGTTCTGTAGGAAACTATGGAGAAGGGTTCCTAGTTGAAAATCCTTAGACAAACCTTAAACACTAAGTGTCATAGACAAGAAAGGAAAGGCAAAGCATTCACATTGAAGTGAAAGAGACTAAGGAGCATGAAACCACAGCGATGGCCTAGCTCCATAATAGAACAAGAATAAGAGGGAGAAACTCCTACTCTTCTCTTTCCTTTCGATTGATGCATTTATAAAACAAAAGATTGTTGAGTGCATGTCATAGCGGAAAATAGATTGTGTTTAATTGTTTGAAATAAATTGTGAATGCTGAAATAGTAAATTTCTTGTGACAGGATGAACATGAATAAGTTCATGTGTAGGTTGGAAAAGCATGAAAAGTGTGGAAGTCCCATGAATAAAGTGTGGACATTCCATGTCAATTGGGAAAATAATTGACTAATTTTAATGTTTATGTTATGCTTGTCCTAACAAAGGATTTCCATGATGAATTTCACAGGTAGGAAGGTGAAACAATTGGTTACAGCCGGCACAAGAAAGTGTTGCTAGTAAGCAAAGTGTGGTCATTTGTTTCCATTGACCATGATAGCAAACTAAGGGCTATTAGAGTTGGCTGAAAGTATTCTTCAAACAATTGCTAGGACCCAAGAAAACCTTGGAGAGATGCTCAAGCTACAGAGGTAACATAATAAGATGAACCGCAAGGTTTTTTAGGACTCCATTCTCCTGCAAAAAGAGGTAAAAAGCATTTTGGGAGCAATCAGTAAAGGAAAGGAAAGTGGATCCATGAAGAAGCATTCATCCAATCGACCGATTAAAAAACATTCTAGGTGGGAAGACTCAAAGGAATTTGAGCAGGAAAGGGTAAAGCAACCAATGAAATGTTGGGGATGTGGAGGAAATCATTGCCTCCGTGATTGCCCAACAATGGAGCATCAAGAGGGTAGCCACCATAAAGTTTCCAAACTTGTAGATCAGCGGGAAGGTAAATAAAGGGAAGGGATTGTTTTGGAACAATGCCCTCATGCAGAGCTAGAATGTCCCAGCCAGCAGGAACAGTTTGTGAAGGCCAAAGGACTTGATTCCGAAAACCCAAGAAAATGGTGAAATGCAGGACAGACCTGCCATATTTTTTGAATTTTGGACATGTATATAGCGTGTATGTATTCCTAGGTATTGGAACACCAAGGACGATGTTATTCCAAGGGGAGGGGAATGTAATGTCCCCTATTTTGACCCTTGTAATATTTTGGGCTATAATGTAAATAATGTATGCATATTATGTATGATTCTTAGCATGGAACTCAAGGCCAAGGCTCTGCTAGTGAACAATCGATCTAGGAGAGGCAAGTATTTGATATTATGCTACCCATGGTGCTAGTGAACCATGGGAATTGTAAATATGCATTTTAATATAAAATCCCACAACTAGCTATGCAATGCAACAAGAGATGGGGGCATGATGTTACAAGGAAATTGGGAGGGAAATATTCAAACCCTTGAGCCAATGAAGTCAAGCCAAGTGTCAATGAGAGAACCCATCAACCATCAACTACCCATGTTGACCTTGGTGCCCAATCATTCATTTCTCCCAAGAGTTGGGTGAAGTAGTTAATGCCTTGGGGATTGGGAAGGTATGGCTGTCCAAATTCGAGTATGGGCAAGCCACCCTTATGGAAAATCGTGTTTTTTCTTCTTGGGCAAGAAAACAGCCATGATTTTCTCCCTAAGCCATTACCCATGAAGGAGTTTTGCCTCTCTCATGTTTTTGGAACTACCTGGGCATTTTTTAGCCATGTTTTTCTGGTTTCTCTGGGTCTTCTAGCTGGGAAGAGGGCATTTTTGTGTTGCAGACCTGTTGGGAGCTGCCTAGGCGTTTTTCTCCACTGATTTCCATTATTTTTCTCCCTTTTGGAATTGTTGGGAATTCATTTTTGTGTTACAGACCTGTTGGGAAAGAGAGAGCATGATTTGGGGGTTTGTAGAGACCATTGCAGCTCTTTGAATGCCCATGGACGTTTTCTGAAAATGAAATTGCCTTCCCAGGGTTGTTTTCCCCATTTCTCACTTCGTTTTGGTTTCCCACGTTTTCCATTCATACCCAACACTTGGGATTTTGCTGTTATGTGTATCCATGCCCAGTTTATGAGTTTTCTGTGTGTAGGGGATTGTTGGGGTTGAAATGGGTTTCCATTGTTTAGGCTTGAGCTTAAGTGGAAGCATCCAAATGAAGAGGGTTCAGATTTAGCCTGATAAACCCAGCTGTGGACTGGCTTGGCTTAAATGCAAATGATTATTTGGCTGTGAATGAGCTTGAAATCCCCTTTTCCTTGTAGATATCATGCCCAGCTCGGGGGTGGTCTTTGAGTGCTGAAATAATACAGGATGGGTAGAGACCTATGGTTGGGAGGAACGTTGCAGCGACATAGCTAGTTGTGTGGGACAATTTCACAACAAAAATAAGTGTTTTCTATCTTTGTGTTTTGCCTCTGCAGTGTTTAAATTAAATGACTGTTATTGATATAATGAATGCATATGAAATTTTGTGTGTGGATGAGTTTATCTTCGTTGTGCATGTTTGTTGAATTTACATCTGCACACATGGGTTTTAATTATATGAATCTAATGAATTGGTTGAGTTCTATGAAAAGCCCCATATATTGGCATCATGTTCCCTCCCTTGCCTTGGATGGATGGGTGGGTCCATTACATCATCCCAAGTCTCTAAATTGGAAATTCTCTGCTAGCCTTGGCTCAATCTCATAAGAAGAATTTTTATTTTATATTTTTTGTTTAGATGTAACTCCATGAGGATCATAAGGCATAGCCTCTGTTTTCTTCAAATTTAACTGAAGTAAGAATCCTTCCAAGTATTCTAGGGATTTTAGACTTTTGAGTTGAAATGGCCCTATTTCTTGTGGTAGGAGGAAGGTTCTTAGGTACTTGAAATGTCTGAAATGAATTTCACTACGCTGAGTATTTGTCTTGCATACTCCATTGCAAAGAATATTTTGGTTAGGAATGTTGGGAGTTGATAAGGCTCCTATTCAAATCTGTACACTGATTACTGTGTATTCTTCAAACAAAAACCAATCAACTGTCATGGTATCAGGAGTTAAATGGAGCCATTTTTTGTTCTCAGGAAACATTCTTGGTGGTGCAGAGTCATGAATTATGGTGTTTGTAATCTTCATCACTTTGTTGGAAAATTCATAATAATTGGAATTGTTGGATCTTCTCAAGAATATATCATTCCATTTGAAAATTGGAATTGGGTTCCTAGCTTCATCATTCATCTCCAGGTTCAAACATTTGTAGTGCTTGAAATTTTGATACACAAACATATAGAATAGATGTGAGGTAAACCTAAAAATTCCAATTGTTGGGAACTCCTCTAACTACTCATGAATAACTTGAATTATGAGGTTGCAGAGTTTATACCTATGGAAGGAGTTTTTGACATGAGGTTAGGCTCAATAGGAAATCTAAGATCACTTCATCAATATTTTTATCATCGACATACCCTAGTACCATGCAAATAAGGGATAAGGATTTCCTTGATACTTCAGAAAATACTACATTCTCATAGGGAGGAGGGGATGAAAGGAGATCAATTCCCTTTTCTGGGTGTTGTAGTAGAAATAAATTACTATAAGAAGGATTCAGGGTTTGGAAGGTTGATGCAAGGGCTCTCTCATCCACCTTCTACATTACCCGCAAATATGGGATACACAACATATTTTGTAGGTTTATGGAATCTATGCTGCTTAGCGTTTCAGATAGGTTAGATTTTTGTCCTAGGGAATAATGTTCTACACACCATGCTATGAATTATGGGAAGTATACTGACCTAGGGAAAAAATTATGGGGGAGGGTGGAATCCCATAAGTGGAAATAATCTTGGTATGCAATGGCCAATGACTAGGCTTCTTGAATAGTTTCATTTAGGTCTGGGCCAGTAATAATGGTGTAAAAAATGTTAGCATGCCTATCATATATGTGCTCATCACCAACAAAAAGACGGGTGTTGTGTTTGGATTTAGATTATGGGGCCATATTGAGGTAGGAACACAGTCAATAACGTAATTGGGATGGTAGGGATTATCAGAGGGGATTTTAGGGCCTATTACTGATTAATTGATGCTTTAAAATTATATAACAGGTTAAAAATTTGTAAATACTTGGGTAAAATATGATGGTTGTTGTAGCTTTTATGGTTGTTGATGCTTGCTGGGAAGGTGAATAGACTATGGTTGCAACTTTCTTTGGAACAAATAGATAAGCAATACTTGGTAATTTTTCCCTTTTAACCAATTTGAAATCTTAAAAAGTCCTTTGAATAGCTAGAAATGATTAACTTGGAATTATTCGAGTGGCATTAAGTGAAATCTAGGCTCCATCTTTCAAAGGTACACATGGAATGAGATGACCTGTATGCCACACACTTTATTCATTCCGACACTTTATTGATTAATGGTTTTGGTGGAAACCATAGTGGTTTGTATAAGTGGTAACTCCCCATGGGATCAGTGGTTTTGTAAAGGTACCTTGTGAGGATTTATCAATAAGAATCCTCCATGTGTCTATCGGTGTTGGATCAACTCCTCTGTGAATCAAAATATCCCGGGCACATTTATCAACATGCTTTTGATGTGAACTGTTGATATGGTGATCACTTTTTTTACCTACTCGATCATTTTCATTATCGTGCTAGCACCTTTCCAGCAAGCTATTTCTCTTGTCCATTGATATTTTTTGAGATTGAAGGCTTTCCACTGCTCCTTTAGTCTGTGGTCACCATCCCTTGGTCATATTTCTTCATCTTTTTATAACCACTTGATTGTGCAAGTCCTTATAATATCATCTCCTTGGTGCTACACTTGAATTCTTTTGTGTTCTGCTCCATTGGAGAATCTGAATATTTCCTTTTGAAAAAATTACTTCAGTACTAACATTTGGCATTATGCACTTATGGTGCCTTAGTGAGGTCAATGCTCAAGGTTCCTGCCATTGATAGGAAAGTTAATCCATAACCCTTCCAGATCTACTAAGTGGAAAGTTTTTAATTAACTTGTTTTCATGTCATCTTTTGTGAGCTGTGTTTTCATCTAAAGAAAGACAACTACCAATGCATAGTGCATCACACACCTTCAGAGTGTGCTTACAATCCCCCAATCCATGATTTTCCTATTTGTGACATACCTCAACATTTTGGGTGGCAAATGAATAGATAAATAGACCATCATTTTTCTCATTTGGTTCCTGTCTCATTAATTATGAGGTTTGTGCTTGTTTGAATCCATTTTGGATCACACTTGCAATAACTTGTTACCTACATGTGAACATAAAAACACATGTTACCTCTGTAGCATTAACCATTTAATAGATGTTTTTCCCATGCAATGGCTTTTTCAATTTTCTTTTGACAAGAAATCCACCCTCTTCCTTCACCAAGGTGTTGTCACATCGTATAGTGAGCATATGACCATTACATCCCTACCAAATACACGGGATCACTTCTTCCAACTTGTTTGTTCATTAATCATGTATAAAATAAAATAACAAGATCAATTGACAAACGAAAATACTGAATTGTGTTTAATGTGATGGAGGTCTTATTGTCTTAAATTCTATTTGTGTGAAACCAACATATTTGTCAAATATGAAACCTACAAAGAACTTTAGTGAATTACCCCTGGAGATTCTCCAAGTAGTCTCTTATCAAATACTCAGTCTACTTTTGCAGGACTTCTTTTTGGTAGGTGTAAAGTTATCCTACAACTACCACCTCATTTCCATTTGTGTTTGGGATTCATTCTAACTTGCATAATATTTCTAGTTCAATACAATGATCAATGGGGAATGGCCAATATTCTGATGCACGGTGACATCATAGTGATTCTGTCACAATAGTATGACATCATAGTGATGTCAAGCACCATATAAAGGAAGGATCAACCTACCATTCCTCAATTGTGCACTTGTTGTCATGCATACTCTAGAGGAAATATTGATTGACCTTTCCTTAATTGTGCACTTGGGGTCAAGCAATCATCTATAAGAAGGATTAGAAGACTAATCGTCAAATTTAAAGCTATATTCAAGCATCACATATAGGAAGGATCAACCGACTCTTCCACAAAATTTTATGTTAGATCAATCATTATCTATACAAAGGATCAGAAGACCCTCTATCAAATGTGGACTCTGAGTCAAGCATCATATAGAGGAATGATCGGTTTACCCTTTCTCAAACGGCGTTGACATCAAGTTGAGAAACATATAGGGAAAGGATCGACTAACCCTTTCTCAAATGTTGACATTTGGACGAGAAATATCTAGGGAAAGGATCAACTGATCCTTCTTTAAAAGTTGACATCAAGTTGAGAATCATTCATGGGAATGATCGACCTACGATTCCTCAAATGTGGACCTCGAGACAAACATCATATGGTGGAAAATTGGATAAAGTTTCCTTAAAATGTGGACCTAGGGTCAAGCATCATATCTAATAAGGATTGGTTGAACCATTTTAAATTTGCACCTCATGTCAAGCATCATTGGAAGAAGGAATTATCAAGCCTTCCTCAATAACAGTATCAAAGAACACATCAGATGGGTGAAAGATTGGAAATAACTCTATAAAATATGGTATTTAATAATTGTATTATCTAGTGGAATATTGGACACCCATTCCTGAATTAAGGTAGGAATAAATTGTATCATCTAGATGAAGATTCAAATGATTTATTCTCAAATGTGGAATCAAATTCAAGCATCATATAGAGGAAGAATCCAACAACCCTTCATCAAATATGAACCTTGGTACAAATATTATGTAAAGAAGGATCGATCAACCCTTCTTCATATGTGGATCTCATGGAAAGCATCATTTGGACTTAGGATCGTCTGATATATATTCAACTCAGCTATCCAGAAATCCTATCAACTAAAGGGAAGATATGCAGATCCTTCATGAAATACAGTTGACAATAATTTCACCTTTTAGATAAACTCTCGACTGATCCTTCTTGAAATATGGTATCTTTGAAATGTATCAACCATAGGAAAGATTTGACATATTTTATTAAAATGTAGACCTTGTGTTAAGTAACATGTACATGAAGGATCGATAGACCCTTCCTACAATGTGGACATATGGTCATGCATTATATGTAAGAAGAATACGACGACCCTTCATTAGATGTGGACCTAGGGATGGGCAACATTGATAATAAGGATTGGCTAACACTTCCTCAATTATTGTATCTATGAACTCTATCATCTAGATAAAAGCTTATGTGATTCTATATGAGATATAGTAGACATTAATAGTACCATATTGCTATTAGATTAGGTGACTCTTTTTGATAGGTTGGTCTTTAGCTGAACCATTTTCCTCTATTATTGTATTCTCCCATACACACGATATGTTTTCGAAGTCTCCTTTGGTTCTTTTATCATTGTTCATTCCTAATTATCCTTTTATACAAGGTGACCTTGGTAGTATGTTCTAAAATCATGGATCCTTTGAAGATGTGGCTATGATGAAATCATTGACCAAATTTTCCATTTTATATTCAGTATATGGTTTTCCCAAAAATATAAAATGTTATGTCATTTCATTTCTCTTCACACATTATATAGAATTTAAGGTTTATTCCTATATGTCAAAGTGTCGTTTTAAACATTTCAAAATATGGGGAATTTTCACAAAGATAATCAATTGTATTTCCTTCTAAACACTTCGTCAATGACGACCAAAATGTTTGGAGGTGTCAAATGGAAGTATCGACTAATCCTTTTGCGAACATCATAGTTTTTAAATATCTGATTTACTAAAATATTGTTATTTTCACTAGTTTTAATAATTTATTTTATTTCGTATTATTTTTATATTTACTATTGATGTTACAATACTATTTCTAAGGTGCAAATAACAATGTCAATATTTATATCTCTCATCCAGTTCAAGGAAATCTCATTTATACAGTTAACCATGGAACACAACATCGGATAATTTCAACAAGAAAGGTATTTTGAGATATCCGAGCCATCGAATTTTTATCCAGACTTATATATTTTCTTGGTCAAGGAAGATAACGTATATTATGTTGGCATAGTCATGGATACATATGTGCTCAATGATGACATATTGTGTGTCAAAATTGCGGTTATAGAGAGAAAAATATGTTTTTTTAATTCAAACTGGTCTTTCATTTCTTAATTATCATTCAAATTTATGAAGAAAAAAAACGGTTGGTGGAAACATTTCATGTGAAAGACATGGATGGGTATTACCATCATAGGATCGGTCAAATAAATCAGGGACCTTCAATGTGACCAATTTGAAAAAGGTGTTTTATCCATTTTAAGAAGAATGTTTTTGTCAAAAAAATATTCTTTTGTATTACATCTATTGAATATGAAGAACAAGGTTACAAATATTCATCATGAAAAAATATTAACGTATCTTAGAAGATATTGTTTAGTCGATTTAGAAAATGATATTTCTTTATCAACCTTCAAAACTTTGAAAGGGATTCATTCAAAGACTCTCAAGTAGAAGGTTGATAATTGCATAGTAAGACAATCCCATCAATCCTACTAGTTTCCTAGGTTGAATGGGCACATGTGGAATTGCAATAAGGAAGCTAATAAATGATGTTTAGACATTAGAAGGGTTAAAGTATTTAATAAATAGGTTGAATAAATAAATTCAAGAGAAATTCTAGATGGCAAATGGTTTTGAGGACATTTGGAGGATGTGGGACCCACACTAGCTTGGTTTCTCACTGCCACATGGCAAATCTCTCGTGCCATTTCGAATCCATGGGAAGGAAAACATTATTGGGTGAGTTGGTAAAGCATACACATGGCATGGAGAATCTTAGGTCGAAATGGGATGGAATGGTAACCTCCATGGAATAGGAAGAGTCAAATTGGAAGCTAGTGGACACTTGGGCTAGATTCCCTAGCCTTATGACAACAATGATGGAGCATCTATGACATCTATGAAAAAATTCAGATCTGAATTCTGACATCTGACCATTATGACATGTTATCCCCAAAAATAGGCTCAAGGAAGGCGCTCATGGGAGTTGGAGAAGCCAAAGAGACTCCAACTCGAATTGAGAGAAGATGGAAGGTTGGAAACTACGAGACAAGTGGCAAATGTGGAATATTTCCTAAGTGGAAATATCTAGAATATATTGGGAGCAATTATACCCTTAGAAGGCTAATGTTGGTTATAAAATGTAGGAATCAAGCATGAGAATGGATTTTTATCATTTGAGAAAAATTGCATTTGTGAAGAGAGAGCTAGTGGATGACTAGTTTCTTGCCTTAGCCAATTTCGAGGGTGAAAGATTCCCATCCAAGTTGGTGTTTGGAGAGGCCAATTAGGTATTTCATGGAGGTTTAATGGAGTTTTATTTGAAGGTATCATCTACATGGAAGCTCGTGTTTGTTTCTAGTGCAGCACCATCTCTCAACCATTTCTAGTTTTGAAGGCATATTCATGCTCCTTGAGGGAGGGCGTTTTTTGTGAGCTCTTGTGCTTCTTGGGAGAGATTATATTGATGTATTTATGATTTTAATAAGCATTATATACTATTTTATTCATATTCAGAAATTATCAGGTCTAAATATAAAGTGGTTGTATGTAAAAATGGAGATTAATGAGCAAACAATGTCCATTTTGCCACTAAATTGATGTATGCCATTATAATGATGATGATTTCGAATAAAGGAATGTTTCTATGATATATTTGTGATGAATGGACTTCCATTGATGTGTATTACAAGTTTCATATTTAGCACTTGAGCATTTGAAGCCATTATACTCAGTTTATTTGCATTTGAAGAAGATTTGGTGCCATTTCCCCAAGGGTCGAATTAGTGGTTTTTGTTGTTGTTTGGGAGGGGTTTGGAACAGACTTAATAACTAATGAATGGTGAATTTTGGAATTTAATAACATATTTGAGACATCCCCTACCTCTGTTCATAAATTTGAGTGGGTTGGAAGGAATTTGGGAAGCCATTTTCTGTACTTACCCCAGTGGGTTTTAAACCCCAATTTACTAGTAAAATTGCATACTTGGTCCAAAATATTAAGAGAGTTTTCAGAGGTACTTTGGTGGCCATATATCATCCGTGAACATCATATTCAAGTCCTAACATCATTCACATACCATCTCAAAATATTTTGGATCATTTGGGGAAAAATTGGGACCTCGGCATCAAAACTAGTCAAGGGTCGAAATTGGGAAAAAAGTGAAAATTGGGCATTTTTATAAAAATTGAAAAAGGGACATTAAAAGTGGTATCAGAGCATTTTATTAGCACCTGATGGTTTTAACAAGAAGTCAAAATAATAAACCACCACCATTTGAACTAGTAGTTGAAGAGGTTTTGGTTGAAGAAGAAGTAGTAGAAGAAAAAGAGTTTTTTTTTTAAACCATGGGTAGAGAGGAGGATGAAAACTTAAGACATAAGGAGGAACTTGTTGAAGCCTTAAAACGATGTTTTGATGGGATTTACATGGGTATACAGGGGATTACCATGGGTATGCAAGAGATGAGTAGACAATTGACGAAAGGATTGGAATTGTTGGGTAGTCAACTTGGAAGCAAGGGGATGATAGGAGATCATAGTGGTTCACACTCAAGAGAAAAGAAGAACATGGGTGAACATTTTTTCTCAAGTACAGGACCCCATAATAGACCTGATGAATTTGAAAGCACACAAAGGCATACTGCACTTAAATTCCTTACACCCAAAGAAGAGCCTGATATCCAGTTCGATAATAGTAAACTAGCAAACGAATGGAATGAGTTGAGTGAAGAATGTAAAAGAGGTCTACCTTTTAGTCAATACATTGATGCTATATATAAAATGAAAAGCAAGGAGGACCATAGGAGTCCATTCCAAAACAAAGAATTAAATGGTGCTATTAGTAAAATGTCAGTTCCTACTTTTCATGGTTCCTCTCACAATTCTGCTAATACTTGGGTGCAAAAATTAGATGTGTAGAATCCTATGTTGGAAGATGATGCATTAAAAATGGCTATTTTGAACTTGGAAGGGGATGCTAATGAATGGTGGTTCCATGGCCTAAGAACCTTGGGTCATGATCACGTTAAAACATATGGAGAATTTGTTGACAGGGTACTAGAGAGATTTGAACACAAAGATCCAGAATTGCCTTTCAAAGAACTAGCTCAATTGAAGCAAACTGGGACCCCTACTGAATATATGTTGGACTTTAAAAAATTATCAGTCAAGGTGGTTGATGTATCTATGGGAAGGTTTGTATTTCTGTTCACTGAAGGTTTGGCTGAGCCCTTAAAAGGTTTGGTCAAATCCCACAAGCCAACTACATTAAAAGATGCAATGAGCTTGACTAGGGATCTCCAAAATGTGCTTCCTAAAACGAGATTTCCTCCCAAGCTTAACTTCAAATTTGAAAAGAAACCTTGGAAAAGGGATGCATATGATAAGAAACCTTGGAAAAAGATTCATTTGAAAGGAATAAAAAAGAAGGACTAAACAAGGATGAACTTTGAAAAAAGAAATTGTGCTTCACATGCTTTAAACCATGGACATCAGGGCACAAATGTACTAAAGGAAAGGCTCAATACATAGAAGTATTTTCTGATAATGAGGGGTATGATGGGGGCATGGATGAATATGGACATATTTCAGATCAAGAGGAGGCATATGAGACAGTAGTAGAAGAGGAAATACAAGAATAAAATCATCCTTCACTAGATAAAGCAAGAATGGCAGTACTTTCAGCAGTACCTTGCTATCATACTATCCGATGCAAGGGTGTGTTACTAGGGAAAAGAACTTCAGTTTTGGTAGATGGAGGAGCCACCCATAACTTCATTGATGCAGAGATGATGGAAAAAACAAAGATACCTATTGAACCATTTGATGGCTTCACAGTTCTCATTCTCAGTCACAACACAATGCAATACAAAACATGGGTACCAAAGCTGCAAGTCACCGTATGTAACTATACTTTTGTTGATAGTTTTTATGTGGTTGATATTGTTGATACTAATGTGGTTTTGGGAGTTCAATGGTTGTATTCAATAGGAGAGAATACAGTAAATTATCAAATTCTGAAAATGAAATTCCAAGATTCAAAAGGAGTACTAAGAGTGGTGAGAGGGCAGCACACTTATCCAAATCAAGTAGTAACTTGTAATAGTATGAGATCTATATTGAGGCATGGGGACATAGAATGGGATTCTGAATGTCATATTACATATCCCAATCCAAGTATAAATATTGTTGAACACCCAAAAGAGATAGAGAGACTCTTGCAAAAATATGAAATTTTTTTAGAGACCTTCCACCTGGTAGACCACCAGATAGGGGGGTTGAACATAGCATTGTTTTGGATGAGGGAACTTCACCCATTCAGATACCACCTTATAGAAATCCTAAAAGTTTCAAATATGAGATTGAAAAATCCATCCAAGAAATCCTAGAGTTGGGACTCATTAGACCAAGCTCTAGCCCTTATGCTTCTTTAATGGTGCTAGTGAAGAAAAAAGATGGAACATTGAGAATGTGCATAGATTTTAAAGCCTTGAACAAAAAGACTATCAAAAATAAGTATCATATTCCTAGGATTGATGAGCTCATGGATGAGATACATGGGGCCAAATACTTCTCCAAAATTTACCTTAGATCAGGGTATCATCAAATTCGAATGAAATATGAAGATGTGCAAAAGACCGCTTTTCGATGTCATTATGGCCACTTTGAATTTCTTGTCATGCCTTTTGGGTTAACTAATGCTCCGGCCACCTTTCAAGCATGCATGAGTAAGATCTTTTGCAAGCATATAAGAAGGTTTGTTTTGGTTTTCTTTGACGACATTCTCATTTACAATAAAACATGGGAAGAGCATGTGCAACAATTAGAGGTTGTGTTGAAAATTTTGCAAGAAGAGTCCTTATTTGCTAAGTTGTCAAAATGTGAGTTTGGGATGAAATAACTATTGTATCTTGGGCACATTATTGGGAAATAAGGAGTGAAGGTACACATGGAAAAAATCATGGCTATCTTAGAATGGCCATCACCAAAAAGTATTACCAAATTGAGAGGCTTTATTGGTATATGCACCTATTACAGAAAATTTGTGAAAGGATTCTCCAAGTTGACTTCTCCACTCACTGATTTGACTAAGAAGGATGCTTTCAAGTGGGATGAAGAGGCTGAAAAGGCCTTCCAAAAAATGAAAGAGGCAATGAGTAGTTGTCCCATACTTGCACTTCCTGATTTTACTAAACCTTTTGTATTGGAATGTGATGCTTCAGGTGGAGGAATAGGGGCTGTCCTAAAGCAAGGCCAACACCCCATAGCCTTTGAGAGCAGAAATTTGCAGCCTCATGAAAAAATTTACTCCATCTATGATAAAGAAATCCTAGCCATTATGCATGCATTGGCTAAATTCAGACAATACTTGGTGGGAAGCAAGGGCAGCAAGTTTGTGGTGAAAACTGACCACAATAGTATAAGACACTTTCTCACCCAAAAAGATCTAAATGAAAGGCAACAAAATTGGGTAAGCAAGATTCAAGATTATGATTTTGATATTGAATATGTCAAAGGAAAAAATAATATAGTAGCAGATGCTTTTTCAATAAGACCTTATTTTTCTCTCATGGACATTGCCAAAGATTGGAAAAATATGCTATTAATTGAATATGCTAAAGACAAATTTGCTTGTGATGTATTGGATGGAATCAAAGGGGATGATAACTATAGGATTTTGAATGGGATGATATAATATAATGGTAGAATTTAATTAGTTCAGAACTCAAAGCTCAAGTACCGAATTTTGCAAGAAGCACATGATTCCCCACTAGCAGGCCATCTGGGGATCTTAAACAATTATAGACAATTGAGGAAAAGGTTTTTTTGGAAGGGGATAAAGGAAGATGTTCAAAAATATGTGAATGAATGTAAAGTATGTCAACAAAGCAAATCAGAACTTACATGTCCAGCTGGCCTATTACAACCATTTCCCATTCCAGAGCAAAAATGGGACAGTATCTCCATGGATTTCATCACCGGTTTGCCTAAATATTTGGGTAAGGATTGAATATATGTGGTAGTGGATAGGTTGAAAAAATTTGCTCATTTCTTTGCTGTTACATCGTATTTTAGCGCTGCATAAGTTGCTGATATTTTTTCAAAGAAATATTCAGATTGCATGGGCTCCCCAAGAGCATTGTCAATGATAGAGATAGTAGATTCATGGGTGCTTTTTGGCAAGAAATGTTTAGATTGGTGGGCACTCAATTGAATCCAAGTACCATCTATCATCTACAAACTGATGGAAAAATAGAGAGGGTTAATCAATGGTTGGAAGGGTACCTAAGAAACTATGTGGGAGAGCAGCAAAAAGCATGGGAAAAATGGCTACACTTGGGTGAGTTTTGCTACAACACCACTTATCATATGTCAATAGGGATGTCTCCTTTCAAAGAATTATATGGTTATGATGCACTTACATTTGATGAAATCATATTTGGTGATAGTAGAGGCCCAAAGGCTAAAGATTGGGTGGAAGAGAGATAATAAATTTTAAAGCTCTTGAAAGACAATTTGCAAGTTGCTCAAAATCAACAAAAACAATATGCTGATAGACATAGAGAAGAAAGAACTTTTCAGGTCAATGATTTAGGATATTTAAGTTTGCAGCCATATAAATAAACATCTCTCAAAAAGAATGGAGCAGAAAAATTAAAACCAAGGTACTATTGGCCATACAAGGTAGTGCGGAAGGTTGGAGAAGTAGCATATGAACTAGAACTTCCGGAAGGGAGTAAAATACATAATGTGTTTCATGTTTCTTGTCTCAAGAAATCCCTTGGTCAGCAAATCATCACTTCAGAAAAACTTCCTCCTTTGGATGATGAAGGTCAGCTCACACTTGTTCCGGAAAATATTTTGAAGACACGGGAAAGGAGGTTAAGGAGTAGAATTATCAAAGAATATTTAGTGCAATGGAAGGACTTACCAAATGAATATTCCACATGGAAAGAGGAGAAGATTTTTCAACATCCAAATCTGAAATTGCTCGAGGACAAGAAATCTTGGGTGGGGAGGACTGTAATGTCCCCATTCAATAATTGCATAGTAAGACAATCCCATCAATCCTACTAGTTTCCTAGGTTGGATGGGTACATGTGGAATTGAAATAAGGAAGCTAATAAATTATGTTTAGACATTATAAGGGTTAAAGTATTTAATAAATAGGTTGAATAGAGAAATTCAAGAGAAATTCTAGATGGCAAATGGTTTTGAGGACATTTGGAGGATGTGGGACCCACACTAGCTTGGTTTCTCACTGCCACATGGAAAATCTCTCTTTCCATTTCGAATCCATGGGAATGAAAACATTATTGGGTGAGTTGGTAAAGAATACACATGGCATGGATCATCTTAGGTTGAAATGGGATGGAATGGTAACCTCCATGTAACAAGAAGAGTCAAATTGGAAGCTAGTGGACACTTGGGCTATATTCCCTAGCCTTATGACAACAATGATGGAGCATCTATGAAATCTATGAAAAAATTCAGATCTTACTTCTGACATCTGACCATTATGACATGCCAGCCCCAAAAATAGGCTCAAGGAAGGCGCTCATGGGATTTGGAGAAGCCAAAGAGACTCCAACTCGAATTGGGAGAAGATGGAAGGTTGGAAACTAGGAGACAAGTGGCAAATGTGGAATATTTCCTAAGTGGAAATCTCTAGAAGATAATGGGAAGAATTAGACTCTTAGAAGGATAATGTTGGTTATAAAATGTGGGAATCAAGCATGAGAATGGTTTTTGATCATTTGATAAAAATTGCATTTGTGAAGAGAGAGCTAGTGGATGACTAGTTTCTTGCCTTAGCCAATTTCGAGGGTGAAAGATTCCCATCCAAGTTGGTGTTTTGAGAGGCCACTCAGGTCTTTCATGGATATTTAATGGAGTTTTATTTTCATGTATCATATACAGGGAAGATCGTGGTTTTTTTTAGTGCAGCACCATCTCTCAACCATTTCCAGTTTTGAAGGCATATTCATGCTCCTTGAGGGAGGGTGTTTTTGGTGAGATCTTGTGCTTCTTGGGAGAGATTCTCTTGATGTATTTCTGATTGTAATAAGAATTATATACTATTTTATTCATATTCAGAAATTCTGAGGTCTAAATACCAAGTGTTTGTATGTAAAAATGAAGATTAATGAGCAAACAATGTCCATTTCCCCACTACATTGATGTATGCCATTATAATGATGATGATTTCAAATAAAGGAATGTTTCTCTGATATATTTGTGATGAATGGAATTCCATTGATGTGTATTACAAGTTTCATATTCAGTACTTGAGCATTTGAAGACATTATACTCAGTTTATTTTCATTTGAAGAAGATTTGGTGCCATTTCCCCAAGGGTCGAATTAGTGGTTTTTGTTGTTGTTTGGGATGGGTTTGGAACAGACTTAATAACTAATGAATGGTTCATTTTGGACCTTAATAACATCCTTGATACATCCCCTACCTATTTTCATAAATTTTAGTGGGTTGGAAGGCATTTGGGAAGCCATTTTCAGTACTTACCCCAGGGGGATTTGAACCCCAATTTACTAGTAAAATTGCATACTTGGTCCAGAATATTAAGAGAGTTTGAAGAGGTATTTTGGTGGCCATATATCATCCCTGAACATAATATTCAAGTACTAACATAATTCACATACCTTCTGAGAAGATGTGGGATCATTTGGGACAAAATTGAGACCTAGGCATCAAAACTAGTCAAGGGTCGAAATTGGGAAAAAAGTGAAAAATTGGGCATTTTTATAAAAATTGAAAAAGGGACATTACAGAATCTTTGATAGATTGAGGGGTAGTCCTTTTCCCGCAACACATATTTTGAATCATTACATTATGGATAGAGATGTTATTGTGTCAGTTGACTCTGACAAATATATGTTGTGGTTTGTTTGTCGATGTTGTTTTCCATTTTCCTTGCATGGAACACTAATGGAAAATAATTTGCTTCAACCCAAATTCTGTTGGGAACTTGTTGTTTTTTATATGAGTAACTACCATCACCAGTTTATGTATAATGATTTTCTTGAATTATTCATTTATCTTGGTTCAAATGTAGAAACATGTACCATACGTTTTTCGTAATTGATGTCAGTTTGTCGTACGTGATCAGTAAATCATTTGCTCAATTCTCCAAAATATCAAAGAATATTGTTAAGAAATACCCATTCCTCGGGGTTTATACGATTTATTCAAAAACTTCTTTCATAGGTTCCTTTGTTATACAGTGTTGGATAATTGGACTACAAGGAGACCATGTCTCCATTATTCACATGGATATGGATTGGAAAGGTCATAATGAGTCTCTTCATGATATCCCAAAGTTTATGGATTTGATTTTGGATACAAGCAAACATGTTATTGCAAAATAATGGATTCCAACATTCTGGGATCACATTGTTGATATATTTTCTTCACCTGAAGGAATGATTATTTCATTATATGTGGAATGTACATTTGTTTGTTCAGTGTACTAGTTAGGAAATAGGTTGTTTGTTTCAATCGTGGAATTAATGCAACAAGATATGTACTTGAACTCATTTTACGAACTATTTGCTCAACCAAAAGGTATTTCTTAGTGTTATTTTTTAAGTTAATTGAGAATTATTTTTTCCTAATTAGTTTTTAGAACTTGATATGTTTTCATTATGTAGAAGCACCTACAAATTTTAATAACACAAATATTGAGGAAGAATTTGCTGTTAAGAATGGAAATTCCAGTCTAGATGATTGTGACATTGTGGGTTCTTTTGAAAACAAACATTCAAAATATTAAGATAAGCAAGGCGGCTACAAAAAAATAATGTGGTGTTATATGTTCCAATCAATTTACTTAATTTACTTAAGACTTTGATGAATGGACACATTTTTTTAACATCTTATTGGAAATATTTACTTTTATTGTTCTTGTTGTTCTGTAGGGTGTCACGAGACACACAAGAGACATGGAAATGAAGGAATAGTCCATTCAGAACTAGAAGTCAGATCCAATTTGGTTGTTCTCTCATCCACCCTTGGAAGTTCATTTATAGGTGAGAAACCGAACAGTTCTTTGTATGGACATCAAAAACTATAACCAATGTTCTATGCTATATATTGCACATGCTTTTCGATTATCTGCATGCTCATCAAAGAGTATAAAAAATTTATGTAATATATCACACACCTTTCTATTGCAGATTAAGATAAGAGTGTAAGAAATTAATATTGGTATTAATTTATAATTGGAGGATCCTTTTTTTACTCACAAATCATCTACCAAGACAAGCTAAGTGCTTGCAGGTGGCAATTAGGACATTCAAAATTAATATATCAATCACGTCCATATGAAATAGATTTCTTGAAGGTTTTTATGAGAAAATTCCTTATCTAAATATATTAAATTCCAACACTAAAAATCCAAACCAACAAATGGTTATGTTGGAGTTGGAAATCCAAAAGTATATCTGGAACCTTTAAATAAAGCATAGAAAATCTAAACGGATCCTTGTGATGCTAGTAACACAATGATTGTAGATGACTCAAAATAAAAACATCTATGTAATGAAGAATGGAACTGTGTAGTTACAAAAGGCTATAATTGTGATGATGAGAATGACACATACTATTTTTTTGTATGGTAAGATGTGTATTACCTATTGAAAATTAGAATACATACATATATAGACTTCTTGAGCTTGGCCTACTGCCAATGGTGATCAACCTAGACCCAAAAATTGTCCAAAATAAAGATGATTTGAATTGTTTTGTTGTTACAAAATCCATCCCTTATAGGACGCCAAAAAACAGAAAATGTACTATGTAAGCTGAGACAGAAATCCATGCTAGACATACTGTAAACTGAAATGTGAACAAGAAAAAGGACTATAGCACTCCAATGAGAAACCAACCTACTTGATATGACATGATAACGAGCTGTGTGAGAGATCCCTTCTCCAGAAGGGACTTGGATTTGCCTCATGACTATCTGATAACATAATTACATAACCAAACTAACCTTGTGTTCAACTTCCTCAATCCTGAATTTCAGGTCAGTTACCTCACTGTGAACCTCGAAGATAAGTTTTTATGTCCAAATTCCAGTCAAATACTCTCTCACCTTTCCGTCTAATGCTTGTCCACCAGCTACATATTCGAGGAGTGTGGGAGAAGGAAGTTTCCCTTGTTTTTTGCGTCAACCTTGGAATGAGGTGCCTCCACAGAGTCAACCTGGCCATGAATGCTAGTGTCAATGATACCCACTATATGGGTGCAATCCTCATCCAAAACAACATGGCACCCCCACTGTTGAGCATAAATCTCATCAAATCGTTGCTCAATTACATTCCCAGTCTATTGAGAAGCACCCTTAGGTTGGGACTTGGTGCTACCAAGCCAGGCTTCACTTTCATCAAATGACTGGATGAATCCTCCACCCTGGGTTGTATCGCCACCATGCAAAACATACTTACTACTTGGTGAAAACATGAAGTTGGGTAACACTTTTTTGAGTCTAGGGTTTTGTTCAGAGAATTTTTTAGGGGCGAAATTTTGCCGATTGGCTATTTTTGGGGCCTTTAAAAAAAACAATTTGCTATTTGGTCATTTTTAGTCTCTAGTATCGCCTATATTTACATAAAATATGTTCTTTTATCATATTCGCCAAAATTTACAAGTTTGAGTAGTAAATTGTATGTTTCATATTTAATATTCGCCAACGAATCTATATATATGTTTTTTTTAATCCAAAATAATTGCCTAGAATATTATACTTAAGTATACTTTTATAATCCTTAAAAAATACCTTGGTTTTGTTGTTATTTAATGTGGGAGAACTAATATTTATAGGAAACAATTACTTAAAAATGTTATGCACTGCATATATATCTATACTTGACTGTCTAAAAATATTTTAGTCAAAATTGATTGCTAACTCTTAAAAAGTTAATGGCCACATGAAAACGAAATTGTTAAAAAAACAGGCAAAAGTGTTACCCAACTTCATGTTTTCACCCTAGGCCAAGTGCAGGTGTTTGACACAATCTTGCCATCCGGCTGAGATTCTCCCCTTTCAACTGGGCGAACTAGGTCTCCAAGCAGGATAGTCTCACTTGATAAGTTAATAATTGCATGTTGATCTTTCACCTCGGTATTCGTTTTGTCAACTCCATCATGCAAAGAAACACCACCTTTAAATTGCACCTCACTAGAAGGATGATATGTAGCTCTGCATCCTCTTTTTCCTTGTTGAGTGTACCGATCTCTTCTATGTGCCCTTCCCTTTTCCTTGAAGCACGACATTCTTGGAAAGTGATTATGTGTGCTTAGATTCTAGGGGCAGAATTCTCATTCCAAAATTTAGATGGAACTAAGAAAGATGGCGCTTCAGGGAAAATCCTTTTTATCAAGCTCTTGTTCATACATCAGCATGATCATCATGGTACCTTCAGCCATCGAATGCATGGTAGGGGAAAGAACGAACCAACCATCCATGTTATAACTCTGCATGACCCTTCCTGTACTACGAACATAATGAGCCTTCCTCCTCATGTTAGAATCATAGGCTAGCTCCATAATGATATAGGTTACGCATGTGCTAGCAATTACACCCACACACTTTCCTAGACCTTTGCGCCAACAGGTGGCAAGGCGCACTCTCCCATTTCGCTATGTCATCCACAGATGCTATAACACACCATATAGGGGGAGAATGACACATACTTGTTATATCAATGTGGCCTTTTTTGGTACACCTAAATGGTGTTAATGATGTGAGTTCTATTGTCAAAAACATGAAATAGTTTGTTGAGTAATTTCATACAATTTTGTATCTTGATAGTATTCTCTATTTGTGGCATTGTTATCTAGCTGTGTTTGATTTTTTGAATGGGCTTCTTACTAATGAGTTACCAATTTTAAAAGTGATGAATACTATTTTGTTAAATGGGATTGGAAATTAAAAAGAAAAACCAAAAATGTGGTTTCTAAAGAGCAAATCATATTAAAAAAATGTTAGTATTGGAATTAAAATGTGAAAAAAACATATTATGAAAATGGCAATCTCGGTTTTCAAAAGTTCAAAACCCAATTCTATAAGTGCCAATA
Source organism: Larix kaempferi (assembly GCA_027924585.1). Taxonomy (NCBI): domain Eukaryota; kingdom Viridiplantae; phylum Streptophyta; class Pinopsida; order Pinales; family Pinaceae; genus Larix; species Larix kaempferi. The sequence continues at coordinate 3,523,715 of BSBM01000011.1, forward strand.
TCATCTTTCAAAATCACAAAAAATGGTTTCAAAAGTGTCAATATTGGTTTCAAAAAGTGCAAAATCCAGTTCTGAAAGTATCAATTTCAAATCCAAAAGTGCAGTTTTTTAAACTAATACTATGGCTTTTGGAACCCTTTTTGCACTTTAGAAAGGTTGTTTTTTACCTATTTTTGAAGGGGCTTGGACTGGAGTAAGTCCATATTTAATGAAATGGGTGTTCAAATTGATTGCAACAACAATAGTAGGCAACTTGCACAACAATGCAGGATGGCATGTTGCATTGTAGACAATTGGCTATCCTTGCACAATGGTTGGAAATGCCAAAACAAGCTTGGTGAAGAGATTAGGTAAAGTAGGAAAGATTAGGGTTTCATACAAGTGACCCCACCAAATTAACAAAGAGACTTGGCTAGCTTTATAGACTTAAATGACTTGAAAAACCTAGATGGGTGCTCCATTACTTAGGGCTACAACTATTGGACACAATCACTGGTTACAAGTGTAATTGTGTGCAATCATTAGTCGAAATCAATGGAAGAAATCAATGTACACAACCATTGGACACATGGATACATTAACAAAAATCACTCAAGGGTGTAGAGGCATATTCAGGCACAAGCAATTGGTGAACAAGAAACCTTTGAGCACACACAACCAAATTTGATGGACATATGACACATTGGGTCCACTTTAGCATGGAGTGGGTTGCAAGGTAGTTCACCTAGAGGAAATGGATAAATCATTGAATATTATATAAAGAGAATGTTGTAAAAGGGATATGCCATTCATACAAGAGTGCACAAGGATTCTATGGTTGTGTTAAGTATTAGCTTGGAATAGTAGAACAAATTGGACACTCGCTGAGTAAATTATGGAAGAGTTAAGATCCGTGGGAGGTAGGCATGTATATGCTTTAGGGGTTGGATTGTGCAAGTTTGTTGGGAAGTTGGAAATATGCAATATTTCCTTAGATTTTTTGTAAATCTGTAATAGATTTGTAGGCAGAAGGATACACTCCATTGTTGTGTATCTGTAAAAATAAATCATACTAATAAGGTTAAGGCATCTTCCCTGGATGCCACCTATACATACATGTTGTGGTATATTGACTTGGATGAATGCTATGATATTTGGAATGCATTATTTCAGCTAAGTATTATTGAAATATTGGCTAGGTATAAAAGTATGTCTTAGATGTTTTAAGGCCATTTTTGGATGTGTGCCTAGCGTTGGATGAACATGGTTGTATTGGACTTAGTTTCATTTAACATACTATAGCTAAAGGTTAAGTTATTGGCATACCAAAAGCGAAGATGCATAGTTTGGTTGTAGTAGGTGAAATTTCACTAAGCATCTGCAGTTGAGGCAAGGTAGTACCACATGACCTCAGGTGTTAGAACAAAATTGTGAAATCCCCAATTTCGCAAAGAAAAATTAGGCCAATCTCTAAGTTTGTGACAATGTTGGTCTAGGGGATATTAAAAGACACCACTGCCATCAACATCACTTTTTAGGACCACCTACATTACAAAAGCACAATGACCTTAACATTTCCACCATGTTCAAATTTATATAAATGAAATTTTAATAATATTTCATCTACTCCCCATTGTTTCTTTGATAAACCTTATTTGCTTTGGGGGGTAATAAACATCATAATCGATTATAAGTAATTATAATAGTGACACTTTTTATGGTAGGATTATATTACATAATAATTACTCTACTTTATGTGTTTGTATCACTACTTCAAAGTTTCACATAATGACTCATGGAATTCAAGGTGTAAAGTAGTGTGATTTGATAAGAGGATAAACTCAACTTTTCGGGGGAGGTTTTTATTTGGTGAGGTAAAGTTAGGCATTTTCCCTTCATTTTTCATATTTCCAGCGATCTAGACCATCTTAAAATGGGCCAAAACTCTTGTAGGTAAAGTTCCATAATCAAAATACCTATTGATCAATCATACCAAACTATAACTTCTAATAAAATTTTTGCCAAATTTAAGAGGGGTTTTCTCTCTATAAAAGGAAATTATGTCCACTTATTAACTTACTTCATCAAGTAAAAGAGTGCTATATGAATGGATACTAGTCAATGTTCTCCCCCATTAAAAAAAATGTGGAAATGATCACTTCAAACAAACTATAATAGGTAAATTAGTAAATGTTATCCCCATTAAAAAAAAGTGAAAATGAACACTCGAAAAGGAATGTGGTGGATTTGAGTTGTATTATGTTCATGTAGGTCATCACCATTTCTTGTTATACACTCAATTGCTTGATATCTTTGTGATTACTCAGGGTGTATTATGAATGTAAAAACAATAAAATTGAAAATTAATCAAATTTATAAAACTTTCTATGAATTTGCATCAAAATACATGCAAATTAATTATCAGTATTATGTCAATAAGAGAAAAAAAAATTATATCTGCAAAATATAAAACATATAATTGTATTATAAAGAGTTGTGACTGAATTGGATAGCAGTGTAATACATAAGTTTCAAAAATTGGTCGCAACTTTCAAGAAAAATAGGCATAGAAAAGTGAAAAATATTCTATCTTGGCTTAACCAACTCCAAAGCATAAAGTCCTATAGGTGTATTTCTTTAGGGTGTTTCCATGAAGATGGATAACACTTTTTGGCAAGCAGAGGGCGTAGAGGGAAGAAAAAAAGGTGCTAGATCGGGCTTTTTTTAAGCCCTCGATTGAGCTTTCAAATGCTCGAATGAGGGATAAACAAAGCACTTGATTGAGCTAATTAGAAACTCTCGATCGAGCCTTTTACTAGCACCCGATTGAGCTCTATTGTGTGATCGAGGGTTTGAGAAAACCCTCGATTGAGACAATAGCTTGATCCAACGTTGAATTCTTGATCGAGACAATAGCTTGATCGAGCTTGGAAACTGTTGTAAAAACACGCTGTGGTTTATTTTCACTTGTGTTATTGTTTAAATTCTTGATTGAGCAATAGCAAGGAGCTTGATTGAGAATTTGTGAGCTTGACCGAGGATCAACCCATCAACAACCACCACCACCAAGGAGCCCCTCCTATTTCCATGGCCTCCAGATGGCGAGGTAGGCTCGAAAACTCTTAAACCCTTAAAAAATTAGTTATATTTTTGTTTAAAATTTATTTTTTGTAAATTAGTTAGTGTATTTATGTTTTATAATATAGATTCATATAGTTTTGTTTATTTACTAATTTAATTTATATATATTTTTTTTTAATTGCATTTTGCAATTTAAACTTAGGTTTAATTTTTTTAATTGTTGTCTATAATTTATATTTACTCTTTTTAATTATGTTTTTATCATATATATATATATATAGAGAGAGAGAGAGAGAGAGAGAGAGAGAGAGAGAGAGAGAGAGAGAGAGAACTTGAAATTCTAGGATTATAGAGTCAAAGTTAAATATACCTAGTTCTAAAAAAAATAGACTTGTTAATGTGTCCAATAAGTGGTGATGGATTCCCTTGGAATGCCATGTTAGTTGGTTTAAGGTGTTGTTTTTGGTTTTAGATGCATGAAATATTAACTTAGGACCTTTGTGGTCATATGCGGTTATGTATGGGCCTATTAAGACGTCATATGTGGTGGCTTGTAGTACATCATCTACTTGATTTTGATTTCTTACGTTGATCATCTTATTTCCTAAGACTCAAACCCAAGGAAAATTTTAGAGGAAAAATTTAACCCATGGGATATTTTTCCACATTTTTTTTCCAAAAAACAGTTCGCCAATTTTACATTTTTTGTAGCCCCGTTTCACCCCATTTTGATGGGGTAAAATTGTTTCACTTTAAAAATCGCCAAATTATTATATAAACTATATAAAATCCTTAAAAATTGAAATAATTTTAGAAAAATATCGCCAAATATTTTATAGTTGATATTTTAAGAATTGGTAAGATTCACCAAGGTTCATACACTTTTAAATAAGTATGGATACTTAAAATTTTCTATGTTCAAACCTAGTGTTATTTCCTCTTGATTCTTTATATATTCCTATTCTAAGGCCAATGATCCTTTCAAGAGGTCATTTGTAACAGTTCAACACATTGCTCTTGACCATATATGCGTAGAATTGTTTTTTAGTTCATATGAGATAGGTTTCATCCTGTTTTACATAAGATACGTTATCATGAAAACATTGTCATGTACTGACACCATCCTAATCGTTCACTTCATCATCCTCATCATCGTTGTAACCATCATGAGAACATCATGAGGTTCGTATGAACATTAGAACATCATTTTATTAAGAGAATGACATATATATATGATTTTTCTTCATTGTTTCATACATATTTTTCTCTAGAGGAGGTTTCTTCCCTCCTCCAGTTGCAATCGTCAGGACGATCCACTACTGTAGCACCTTCCCTATGGCATGAGTGGACTCGTATGTAAATTGTATACACATAGTTTTGTTTTCTAATTGAATTACATATAGAAGTAAAAATTATTGTATACATGTACATGTGTTTAATTATTAATTTTTGTTTGTGTCTAGGCACCCCGTCGGCTAGGCCGTCTAGTGAGCGTCGATCTAGTAGCATGGTGGCCAGTGCCTCGCATAATGGCCATAATCCATTAACCCCCTCAGAGCACAGTGATGAGGTTCATGATCATGTAGGTACATTAAATTCACATTTATTTATTTTTTGAATCTATTAGTATCTTTAAATTTTGTATTGGTGGTGTGTACTTTGACTAATACATTTGTTTAATCTATCTGTCAGGTGTTGATCTTGGTTCTGATGCTCCTTGGGAGGATGAGATAACCAGGATCATGATCGAGGAGATCAAATCACAACATGATTTTATGTGCATCCTGGTAAATTCCATGCACCCTGACTATCCATCGGTACGGTCGATGTCCATGATGATCGATGTATTCAATGAGTTATTGGACATCTACTAGAAGGTGGGGCCTCCCAGTGACATTTGGCATGTTTATTTCTAGAAGAGAAGGAACCAAGTATTGGGTCCTGACAATTAGGAGGTGGTTAAAACCACAACAAGGTTAAGGGATGTCAGGGGAACTTTGTTTGACATCCCTCCTGATTGATTTTCTAGACAATTGCTTTGACTGTGCGAGTTCAGGTTTGAGGCATCTATGCCTCATATATATGATAGTTTTATTAGAGCGTGGGTAATGTCACCCCACCATGACCAGGTCTCATTATAATTTTCTAAACATATTTATGGATATTTCGTATTACACATGCATCTGGATTACACAAGTACATTGTCACCTTTCTATGGTGTCGAGCCAGGACACACTTATTAGTTCCAGGGGCTCGTAGAGACCTTGCTGCTATACCACCCCCTCCTTGATTGATTCATACCCCTAGTCGGATGCTTCTACAACACAGGGACATAGACGAGCAATCACATCTCAGAATTGAGACACGTTCTTTGATGGCAGGTGTCATATGCACTACAATGGGTGGCACTACCATTTCCATGCACGAGGAGAGGTCCAAACCACGCATTAGACCTATATAGTCTGGTTTATTATGGATGGATGACTCGGAATTTCTGTTTCTTGACTATGAGTATTTAGTTTCATATGTTATACATGCATAAGACTCGTACTTTCATTTGTATGAGATATCCAGGCCATCGTCGACACAACATGTATATATTTATGTACTTAATTTTTAATTATACATCGTTAAATAATCATATTTAATATATGTACTGTATCTAAAAGAATCAATTAAGTAACACTATTTTTTTTTTTATTGACCAACTTTATGGATTCACTCCATTCCACTTCTCTGTTGCTTGGCCAAGAAACCATTTCCCTTGATGATGAAATTGCAATTATTTTATTGTAACTTTCATCTTTTCCCTTGCTCAAATTTTATAGGATATAGGTAAGGGGATTACAAAGGATCAAGAGATGTTGCAGTCTCCTCCGAAGTTCGATCGTCAATCATTAGTCGATGAGGTACTATAACGTATGTTTCAATGCAATATAGAATTCAAGTTTATGTTTAATTTATAATGTTTATTTATTATTCTTTTACTGATTATATGCATGATGTCACCATACATAGGCTCATTTATAATTGGGAATCAATGCTCTAGTGATGTTCATAGATGAGTGGGAAAGGTTGATTCAGCATCACCCCAGTGAGGGCCCATCGACTCAATATTGTCCTAAATATGCCACACGGGACAATTTGGAAAATATCACCATGCACTCGAGCCAGGTTAGTTGATCCATCCACTTAAAATTTTATAAATATGTCTTCTTATAGATTTAAGTATATTATTTAAATCTATAACTAACTTACAGAGTTCAAAATTTTAATTTTTGCAGTTCAAGTCTTTAGACAGCATGGTGCAGGAGGTACTAGCGTTGGGGATGAAAAAACATCCCATAAAAGGCCTACTCCCCATATAGATGACACTTGTTCATGTTGTGCACTATTTTTATTGTTATGCCCGCATATACACTATTAATTTTTTATAAACTTGATGGATTATTTCTTATCATATTTTTTCTTCATGGATATATGATGTCTTATGTTTATGTCAACATGAGTTATTTATCTTAGGTTTATGTTTATTTTGATGTGTGTACAAGTTATTTATTTCTATTAAGTATGTTTATGTTTGTTAACACCCAAAAATTGTTCACTTAGCTCACCCCCCTAGTCACATAACCCGTTCATCCACTTTTCCTAATATTTGGCCTCCATAAACCCAAAATCCCTAAGTTTCCAATTAAATGGGCAAAAAAAATTATTTCCCTCAAGAAATTAATTAAATTCCTCCAAAAAAGTCAAATCCCAAAAAAGAAAAATTAAAAAAAAGGGGAAAAGTATTCAAAATAAAGGGAAAAGGAGGGAAAATGACAAATACCACTGGCCAATACTAGTGGCTGCCCAAAACCATGGGACAAGAAACCACCACCCAAAATTTCTATAAAAAGGTGGTGGAGGCCCCCATTTTCACACATCATTCACTCTTCCATACCGACACTCTGCCGAAATTCCAATTGAAACCTTAGCCTCCCTTTGAGCTTGTGTTTCCCCATTCTAGTTGAGTTTTGGATACCTGTGAGCATTCGGTGGAGAGTAAGAGACATTGGAGACTTAGAGCACCACCACTTATACGGCTACAAGGGACCATACATTCTCACCATTTTGAGGTAAACCCATGTTGTAAATCCATTTTTACTATAATACAAAAGCATTTTTTGATTCGTGGGTGTTTAATATTTCAGTTTAGAGTTCATTTTACTGCAGTAACTTTTTGCATTTTTAGTGTGTACTGTTTTTATTTGCATGCACATCACATTACATTCACGAAATGTCACTAAGATTTCCACCACTCTTAGTAAGTACATTTTTGTACTGGCTAGTGTAAAGAACCTAGCTACAATGTTTATGCACATGTGTGTGTTAACTTTATCTTATATCTATGTCGGTTAGTGTATGTTATTTATGTTTATGTTTATATCGACGAGTGTAAACATATTATTTATCTTATGTTCATGTACATTATTTATCTTATATTCATGTTTACAATGCATGGTGTTAATTACAATTTACAAGTTACAATTATAATGAAAACTTACATCGTAATATTTTAAATACAATTTCACAATTTACTAACTCACAATTGTACAATTACAATTTAAGAAAATGATAAGTATACATTTCTAAATTATAATATTTACAATAGGGAATTAAAATTCGTGATGTCAGTTACTATTAGCAATAACGATTAGAGTAACTTTGCAATTGAAGGGATGCTTCAATTTTCGCCTGCCACATTTTTAGATGGTTGAGAATCGATGATTACATAGAATCCCAACATATTCTTCCACACATTCCATCAACATCATTTATCCAAATTTAAATCATAGTTAAATTTTAAAACATTTAAAATTAAGTTTAAATGGTTTAAATGGTTTACACACCCTACCCTGCATGTTCTTAGAAGCCCATGCTTTGTTGCAATTTATTTTCTATGAAGAGCATAAAATTATTTTCTATGCAAATGAAGATTAAAATGAAAAAATTGTTAGGATATTCCTATACTCCATCCTAGTCCCACCAGTATTTCGATCATTTACATTTTCAGTCATGCATGCACTTTTAGGGTTTGCATGCATCCCAGTCATCAGTCCAACACCTAGCCCTCAGTTAGCCAGCCCCCATAAGCTTCTCACTATTCAGTTTTAGCCCTCTGGTTGCTTAATGCGCCCTTCTTCCTTGATTTTAGGGAGCAACTCACCCTTCTTCACCTACCATTCCAGTTGTCTTCAGTTTACACTCAGTTACAGTCAGTTACACTCAGTTACACTTAGTTACACTCAGTTACACCTACCAGAGTTAGTTTAACTGATGGTTGACAGTTACTTGAGCATTGATGACTCCACTGATGATGATGAAGACTTCCAGTTGTGCTCCGATGATCATGAGGACACCTAGTTGTGCTCCGATGACACTCTATTGATCTTATGATCACTCTGAGAGGCTAATTCGAATTGCCACCTTAGGCATTTGAATCCTCTCTACCATTGTACTATTTATTTGTCCATATTGTGATTAATTAACTAGTGTGTGTGAAGTATTATTGCTTCTATCCGAGTTCTACTGTACCATATTATTCTGTTGCTCATTATACTGTATTGATCACTCTTCTTCTATTTTCCTGCTTAATCATAATTACTCTTGTGAGGTATACATCATCTCTTAGATCTGCTGTGAGGATTTTCACAAAAATACCAGTCAAATCTAAAATGATTATTATTTCATATTTTTTCAAGTGAAGGGTAAGGAAAATTTTAATAAGTTCTATTCGTCAATGTTTATATGTATTTTTTCCCCTATATCCATCATTGATTTTATGAATTTTCTCTGATACCATGGAAATCAAGAGAAGGAATGTTATAATTTTTTATGTGTCGTGGCAACAAAAAAGGGATTGTTAATCAATTTTTTCCATGTGCCATCTTATTCAAAATAAAAATGTTATCATTTGTATACAATGCAAACCAATTTTCAAGGAGATAATGCATATGTTACTTGTAAAACATGCAGGTATTACCTATTTATTGGAATTCTACAATTAGACATATTTAATATACATGTATATTTAGGTTTACATTCTTCCTTCTTATAAGCAACAACCTAGAGTGGTAGATATGTAAGGAGACATTTATAATTTCTTTTGCAAAAAAAATTACAAATGAATTTGCAGAAATAATGCAATCCAAACTCCAACATAACATGTGAGAAAAATCTCATCAAATCTCTTTTTTTTACTAAATCAGATGCGCGCACGCACACACACACACACACACATATATATTTTTGCAAAATTTCACATATTTAAGTTAACCTTCATCTTCTACTTTGTTGTATTATGTATTCTTCCTATGTAGGTTGTGGGTTTTGATCAAATGGCTCAAGGATGTAGTTGATTTTTTTACGTACATATCAGAGTGGCTATGTGATACTTTGGCTATGTGATACTCTTGGAGTTTTGAATAGCTTCTTGGAAATGAATGATCTATAACAAAATATTTTCTCCACGTCTTTAGAGGGAAATCCACAAGAAAAATACAAACAAACAAGTGAAGGGATATTTACATAGATAGAGAGATAATTTTAAGAACCGCCCCCAAATTTATATGTATAATAAATGGGCGAATCTCCCTCATATATAGGAAAAATTGAAGGATATTTTATAAATAATATAATATGTATATATAATTTTTTGGTTAATATTTCATTTTGTTATAAAATCTTATAAAATATTGGCGAATATTTTTCCAAATTATAAGATATTATAAAACCTCGGAGAATATTTCAATGAATAATAAAATATTGTAAAAACTTGGTGAATCTTTCATCGAATTATAAAACCTTGTAATGTCTTGGTGAATCTTTTGCTATGAAGACTCAACTTTTAATTATGCAAATTACTAAGGTACTGCTATAGAAAAGCATATACTAGAGCTCAACTCTAGACTGTCTTGACTCCTAGACTCTCGAATGAAAAAATGCATGAATGAGGAGAAGATGAATTATTTATACATTTCACAAGTAGTATTTGGTCACTCAAAACTAAAGGTGTCGATGAAACACAACTGCACTAGCTAGATTCAGGGCAAGTGGGGACTCCACTTGTTATCTCGTCCCTTAATGGTCCAATGGACATGTGGGGACCCAAATCTTGACAAACCAAAAGATTGATAGAATCAAACACTTTACACTGTGGAGTGATTATGGCACCCATGAACCATTATTACAATGTGGAGTCTTATTGAGACCCACAATCTTAATATAGTGTATGAATTCCTAATTAGCTTATTTTCCAAATCTCCCATAACTTGTTTATTTGTTTATAGATACGAATAACACTTTTTCCTTTCTTTTGTTTACTATCAAAATTTGAATTATGTCATTTGATTTAGAAATTTTAGAGTTAGTTAGAAACTCAGAATGGTTATTAGAAATAAGAACATACACTAACAAGAATAAAAAGCACATTAATGGATCATCGTGCATATCATTAGAACTACTCCATTCAAAACTACTTTTTCTTAGATAAACTAAGGTGGTGTCTGTATCCATGTCCATGAAATTTTTGAAAGCATGCAAAATGTGGTAAAACTGTTTTAGCACCCTTGTTGAATGCAAAATACAAGATATCAAATAGCGGAATGTCTACATCTTAGGTCAAGCATGCCCTTTACATATTATATATAATCATGATGGAAATGAAGTATTGTGTTCCAACTAAATCATATATTCATGATACATAACTAGATCCATTTCTGAATGATGATAGCAATTACACATAATAATAAAAATCGCGAAAAAACATTTTAATTCTGAATGAACCTTACAAAAAACAAAATATTGTAGAACAAATACCGAACCCAACAAATTTAAGTTATAGATAAAATTGATGAACTTGGCAATACAGATAAAAAGAGCTACCAGTCACGAACTTCTTAATAAAAATAAAAGAATCTACTAGATTGCTTTGGACAACTCTACATGAATATAGTGCCAAAATAATGACCATTCCACTGTATCCCCACCATTATAATCAGTGTGCATTCATTTATATTACAAACATTCCAAACACCAACAATAACAGACAAAAAAATATGAACATATACACTCAGATTAGAGCAAATTTGGAGTCTAAAATGGGCCTTATAAGAATACGAGCCACCTCGTAAGAAAACGAGCCACCTCATAAGAAAAAGAGCCATTGAATTTAAGAACCAATAGATGTGCAGGAAAAGAATCAACCATAATGGTTGACATGGCATATTTGATGTAACACAATAGTTAAACTAATAAAATAATATTTATGAATTTTGGAGGAAAAGAGAAAAAAACTACATTTTCTCTTCGTATTTTCAGCATATCTCCCTGTCATTTTACTCAAATGTCAAGCAGAAGCACTCGTTGGATGCAGAATTAAATTCTGCATCCAACGAATACCCACACTGCATACTTTTGAGGTACAACATCCCACAAAAACGATGGTGGGGTACCTCAAAAGTATGCAGTGTGGGTACTTGTTGGATGCGGAATTTAATTTCGCATCCAAAAGTATGCAGTGTGGGTACTTGTTGGATGCGGAATTTAATTTCGCATCCAACGAGTGCTCCTATTCAAAATTTGAGTAAATTGACAAGGAGATATGTTGAAAATACGAAGAAAAAACGTAGTTTTTTTCTCTTTTCCTCCAAAATTCATAAATATTATTATATTATTTTAACTATTATTTTATTATTTTCCTTAGGAGGCCCATTTTAGACCTCAACTTTTCTCTAATCTCACAAATGCCTCAAATCCAATAATAATTGCAGGGAAAGATCCTAATAAAATCACAATTAAAGAACTGGTTCAAATTTAGTTTGAATAAATAAAAACCATGTGGAGTCTCTCCATCAAGAGTAGAAGCCACTAACAATGTATACATGTCAGTTGATGGTTTAAACATGACAAATTATAAAATAAACCATATTTTATGAGCTTTATAGTGCTTTTACGGAACCAACTCCTGCAATAGAATAAAACCCTAACAACATTGAATGAGCCCTAAGAATCAAGAGCACCCTAAAATTTAGCAGGCCTTGAAAAACATCAATGATAAAAAGCATAATAAAAGACAAATTTAATGTATAGTAATATATTGTACATGTAGATAAAAAAGCATGATAATAAGCATACCATGTTAATTATTGGATAAAAAGCATGATGCGAGTCTATATTCTTAGATAAATTGCATGTGCAACGTGCCCCTTCAAGACCTAATCTTTCAGTAATGGAGATGTTGCACGAAGATTAGAATGTCAAGAAAACTATGAAAGAAAAGTGGAATTGCATAAACTAGAACCTTCACCCTGCAAGTGCAATATGATGTGGGTGTACCATGAATCACTGCATCCTTTATATAGGACATTGCCCCTGAATGGCCCTCCAATACTGGAAATCGAGGGCTCAAAGAAGGCATCAACATGAAATTGACTAAAAAGCCAGGCGAATGCAACCATATGCCTAAATTATAGGGAAAATGGAGGGTGAAATAACCCGTGGGAGCCTCCATTATTGAATATCGGGGGCGGAAGAATGATTTCACTAGAAATTCTCTAGAAATTGGGGGGGAAAGATAGATTGGAGGGAGAGATTGCTAGGGAGAAAATATTTTTTTTCATTTTCCTCATTAATATAGGGGAGGCTATTTGTTTTGGATTTATTTTTTTTCTAATAAATATTGGACAAAAATATTTTAGTTGAAAAACCCTTTCCATATAAGAAAATATGCCACTAAATTTTTGTAACCCCCTTAATTTAGCCCATGGGCTAAATTTAGTCCCTAAAATGATCCATGCATAGATATTGATTATGACAATGGAATTTGAAAGCTTTTTGTTTTTGTTTTTCGATACTAAAAATAAATAGATTCAAGGTAGTTTGGGGAGAATAAATTCACAAAGTCTAGGTTGAATTTAAGGTTTAACCAAATTCTTAAAATATTGATATGGACCATGTAGGTGACATAGAGTAAATAGAGGGAAATCTAATTTATTCAATATCCAAATTTGTAATTATTGGTCTCACAAATGGACAAACTATTAGATGGCAATATAATGCTTGTGAATCATATGAGAAAATGCCCCAATTCAAAGGCTCAACATACCCACATGGTGCCAAATTAAATGCATGAAATTTTAATACCATGCAGGTGACACAAAGAAATCAAAGGGGAATATAAGTTATTCAATATCTAGTGTTGTAAGCATTGACTTTACAAATGGACAAATTATTAGATGAAAATATGATGCTTATGAATCATTTAAGAAAACACCTCAATTCAAAGGCTTAGCATAACGATGGTGTCAAATTCATTGCATTAAATTTTAAACCATTTCATTTTCATATCAAATGAACATTTTATTTTAAGGGTTAAAATGAAATTACCCCTTCAAATTGAAATATAACACTTCTCTTCAAATTTGATCCCTATTTGTAAGGTTCATGAACAATTATGGCAATTTTTGTAGTAGGAAGGATTCATACATTTCAAGATGCTATAGGTTTGTAAGGTTCATGAGCAAAACTAGTAGCATGTGTAGGTGGAAGGACCCAAACAAGTCAAAATGTTAGAGATTTGTAAGATTCCCTATAGATCTCGGTAGCCTTTGAAGATGGGAGAACCCAAAAAAGAACAAGTTTGGCTACCTTTGCATATGTGAGTACCTAGACAAGTCAAGATGTTGGAGGTTTGTAATATTCCCGAGCAAGTTTGGAAACCTTTTCAAAGAAACCAAACAAGTCAATACACTAGAGGTTTGTAAGCTTATCTAAAAATTCTAACAACCTTTGTAGATCGGAGAAACCAAAGAAGTCAAGTTGTTGGAGTTTTGTAAGATGCTAAAATGAGTCTAGAAGCATTTATAGGTGGAAGCACCCAACAAAGTCAAGATGTTGGAGCTTTGTAAGCTTCCCAAAAACGCATGACAACATTTGCAAATTCAAGCACTAAGTCAAGTCAATATGTAAACATTTGTAGATGGAAGCATTGAGTAGGGAGTAAAATTTGATGCGTATTTACCCATTTTTATGTTAATAGCATTTCATGCCATGATCAAAGTGACGAGTCACATCACCACTTATTTGGTGGGTTTACAATGGTCTACAGGCTATCTTTCTTGATTATTGTAGAGTAGAAGGTTGGAAGATGAAATTTATTGAGAACGATGAACCTTTGGGCCCTACATTGTAACAAAGATTGGTCATAGAAGATGCATTAACATGCAAGTTGGAATGCTAGACCAAACTACATGTAGAACAGGTCTATATCCCAGTCAGAAGTCCATCTAACTTGAAAGTACTACCATCACATATTATTATTATGCAAACAATTCCATTGTCACATAAACATGTAACTAGTGCCTTGTTACACATAATTGAATTCAACTCTAATTATATTTTATTTGTTGCAAATACATGCTAAAAGAAAATCTTAGCATAAGTTTTTTTTTCTTCAATTATAATAAAATGATCAATTCAAAATTCAAATACCCAAAAATTTCGTATGGAACTCAAGATCTTTAATCTCTCTATTTTCCAAGCAAGAAACAAAGATGCCCATGCGGTGTATTATGCTTTTTGAGATTTTATTTTTCCCAACTCCATACTTTCCGAGCTATAGCTTGTACAAAAAGGGTTTAAAAGTAGATAAAAACTTATCCACAAAGTCTCTTAATTTACCATCAAATTCACAACCGATAAGTGTCAAACTCCAACCTTGTTCTCGGGTATGATTAGAGGGAAGGAATAAATGCAGATTTCGTTGGAAAAGTGAGAGATGGTTGTTCGATCGAGATATTAGCTCTATCAAGCTAATATGCTTGATTGAGTTTTTAAAAGCTCGATCGAGATATTAGCTCGATTGAGCCTTTGCTTAACCACACTTAACCCTCAATCGAGTTATTTAAAAAATGCACTCAAACGCTCAATCGTGCTTTCTAAGAACCTTGATCGAGCTATTTAGCTAGATCAAGGGCTTTATAACAGGCTTTTAGTCCCCTGTTTTTTAATATTGTTTTCCTCCTCTTTTTACCAAACCTAAACCCTATCCCGTGATACACCTTAGATGGTAGTCTTCATACCTATGGATCCGCCATCAAATTGTTTATTCATTGGCATAAAATTTGCAAGTTTTTAAGCTCATATGATAATTTTTTGTTATTTTATTATGGAACTTATACTTACAAAACCATGTTCACAACTTCGAATCAGCTCAAAGATAAATCAACAGCATAAAAAATACACAACAATGTTTTTTTAGAAATTACATACGCCCCAGACCAACACATGCTCTTTAAAAAGGTTTTTTTAATTTTTTAATTTTTGTAACTAGTAATTTTTTTTTTATGTGCACACGCATGTGTACGAAATGCATTTAAAATTTTCAACGGTTAGTTCCAAAAAAATAAAAAATTCCATCATAAATTAAAAAAAAATAAGTGCACCCTAGTGCATTTTGTGTACATTATGTTAATATATATATATATATATATATATATATATATATATATATTTATTTTTTATTTTTTATTTTTCGAAAATGATGCATTTATCCTAAATTATTTTACGTGCATACAAGCCACTTGCAAACTTTTGCTGAAATTTACAAGAACAACCCTATCGTTGAATGCAATTTTGGCATATTAAATAATTTTATTATTTTAAAAAAATATAGGTGGAAAGATAACATAATTCCCTACAATTTGTTTTTGTTGTGTGTCGAAATTCACAAGGCATATATGGGTCTTGAGGGCTTTAATTTAATGAATGGGTAAAAACTTGAATTTTCACCGTCACTTTTGGCCAAAAAGTGTTACCCATCTTCATGGATTCACCCCTTACAAAATTGTGATAATAAACATGCTACATGACAATACATGTACATAGAAAATTCAAATAAAATAGACTAAAATGTTTGCCCTGGAAGCGGGTTGGGGGGGGTGGGGGCACAGGAGGAACAATGCTCAAATCCACATGGGATTCCAAAGCTTCTTCCAATGATGGCATGTCCTCATTGGTTGGTCCATAGGGTTATTCCTTCCCTTTTCACGTCGACAACCAAAATAGTGTCTCCTAATGCGTCTAAGAGACCCACGCTGGAGGATAATTCACCAAACGGAGAATCCCTAGTTGACACGAAGGTTGATGGGAGGGGAGATGGAAAAGTAACATGAAGGAGACCAAGATGAGACACAATTATATTACATATTCCAACTGTAAACTCTAAATGCTCCCCGCAAGTGATTTGCATGAAGACAATAAATTCTTTCTCTACCTCATTAAGCTCCAAGAACTAAATGGTAGTTTCTATTGCACAATCATCTCTAACCTTGTTCTTTGCATTCAATTTATTTTCCGAATCCTCTCACCACCTATTTGATTATATGGTGGAGTTTATGACACTAAAATGAGCCTCCATGATCTCTATTTCACACCTTTGAATCCCTCTCTTAACATCCCTCGAATCATATAGAGAAAAACACTTGTGATGAGAATGGTAGTGTCCCATAATGTTCGTGGAGGAGGGAGAGATTTAGTTCCAAATAACCTAGAAAGGAATAGAGAACCACCACCAAAGCCATCCTTATGCATATATGAGAACAATGCCACCTTTTCCTTCCTCTACAATTAATCTATCATGGCTAAAAGAGGAGGTGGGCAAGAAATAAATATACCATTCTAGAATTTACTAGAGAATAAAGCCACTTTCAATCAACCTCTAATACATTGTATTGTTTAAGAATGAACCTACCATCGATAATAACATCAATAATAAAGTATCGAGTAAAAGTAATAAATTTGCATTTCCTTGATGATGCATAACAAAACACATGTTAAGGTTAGGAATGAACTACCCCATATACACAAACTAAAGCACCATCCATTGTTATTCCAATGATCAACATCTACATTTTGCAACCTTAAGACTCAATAAAATGAAATGAGAATTGAAAAGTCCCTTATTATTACCAATGGTTATGATACACCTCTCTCCTTTATAGATAAGCCTTGAAAACTATCAGAACCTTCATTTTGTTATTGAATGCATATCCTAATACCCAAAACAAAATTTATTTTCTCCATCAAAGTCATAATTACCCCACCCTTAAACTTTTGCCACCCCTTAACTTTTATTTAAAATGCCGATGGAATAATAAATTTTGTTTTTCTCCTCTCCAAATCTAAAATTCACTCTATCCCTGCATAAATGGTTAAATATATAAATATTTATTTACTATAATAAAATAAAAGTCTTATAGTCTTATAGTCTTGGACTATGATATTCACTCTTATCTTTGTACTATTTGATTCAAAGGAATAGCAATAGTACGATTTTTTTCGGATGGAAAAAATAAAAACTTACAATGAGACACAAAAGTAAAATTTATTCAATCATTAAAAACATCTATGAAGAAATCTTTTGACATACATTAAACGTTACAGAAGAAATCGTTGGAACCTTACAAGACTCTACATAGGATTCTTTCAATTCAATATTGTAAAAAGGATTTCAGAAGAATGCTCGTGAACGCAACAATTAGTACAAAATCTCAACAAAGGTTTATTAGCTACCCTACCTCGCATTAAAGGCAAAATAAGAGACCGACCGATCTGACAGCCATTTTTGACCAAAATTATATTCTCCACGAGGGAATGGCTTCACTATCAACTTGGGATTGGCTTCACTGTCAACACAGCCACATTAATTTATATTTAAAAATTTATAACGTACTGATAAATGTTCTTGAATACACCTTTATAAACTTGCTTTCACAAATTTCAATGATAATGACTAAAACCACATCCTCAAGGAAAAGTCTTTGGTCACAATCATACAGCTGATAGGTATTACTCAATGCAGTGCAATTATGGAACCACAGATTTTGTTATCATGAAACCATCATCATGTAGACTTCAAAGTTAACATTCTTTTTTATTTTGTTTTAATTTTAATCTCTCATAGGATTAGGGAGAGGAGTGGTAATGGTGTATTTTAAAAAAATAAAAAAATTATTGTAACTTAATTTTTCATGTTTTCAAGTTTTTTTTCCAAACTTTTATTATATATAATTTGGTGTGTTCTCTATGTAAGAGTATTGGTCTTGAGGTGTGATGAATTCAAATTGATGTCAGTATATTTTTTATTGAGAGTTTGGAGACCAATGGTTGAACATTGATGTGACTTAAAATTGGATATAACATAAAATAAAATTTCAAATTTCAAAATGTAAAAAAAAAAATTATTAAATAATTTTAAAAGCATGAAATATATTGATAATGACTTGTATAAGAAAATTTTTTATTAAATAATTTTAAAAGCATGAAATATATTAATAATGACTTGTATATAAAGTATTTTTAAGAATCATTTATGGTAACTAGTATTTTATTTCTAAGATTGAGGTTAGCCAACACCAATTCTATCTTCATTATTAGTCTTCCTAGTCTATTTATTATAAATTTTGGATTTTTTAATGTATTTTTGGTTGAAATCCAGAATCAATGAAATCCAAACATTTTTATCATAATAAATATATCATTGGAATATAAAATATAATATAATATATTTAATAATTATGCTTATGTTTATTCAATTTAATTTTTTTTTCATTTTAGTTGTGAATATATATAGATCAATCCACATCTTATTTATCTAAGCTCTAGAAAAATACATCTTAAAATAAATTATTCACTTATTAATATTGGCTAATATCCTATCATATGCTGATGATGATGATGATTAACGTCCAGTGAGACCAGCTTTGGTCAATCGGACCTTAAGAAGGTTATTACTTGGTTTGCTTTAAACTTGTGTTCCTATGCTCAAAAAGCTTGGTAAGAAGTTTTCCAAGCTAACTATAGTTTTGGCAAGTTAGGAGGTTAGCAAGATTTGTGTTGTCGCAAATACTATGAAACTCATATCTAATGTGGGTGTAAGCAAGGCACTCTAAGAGAGAGTGATTTTCATCCTCAACACTCATAGACTCACAAAGATGGCAAATCCTTTCCTCCCACGGAGTTTTGGGAATAGACCAACACCCTGTTTCACTATGAAGCTCATGGGAGTTCGTTCTAATCTTGGCTATATTAATTTTCTTCTTTGAACTAGTTACTATCGAGAGATATTTCTAATCTTTTAAATTAGGGTTAATGACCTCCTTATAGCATCTTAGTTTTCTCTTAACCGCTAAAATTTTCCTCGCACCGCAATTTCTCTTTAAACTTAAAGGTTAATAATATTTTTGACATTATCGATATTATGTAAAGTGTCATTTTCATCAATGCCCCAATGGTCTAACAAAGCCATTGTATCTTTACACGAACTCTGTTTGATGCATAGTTGGTTTTGACTTGAATTTAAAACAATTTTAGGAAGTCTCTTGTTTCCCATGTTATTTATCTCGTGCTTATACATCATGTATCTAGTCATAACCATGCTCTCGATGGAGGAAAGACCCACTTCTATAAGGAGAATAGGATAAGGCATATTGTTTTTAATTTTGAGGTTATAAGTTATAAATAGATATTAGTTAATATTTTCTACAATAATGAAAATTTTAAAATTAACACTTAATAAATATAATTAACTTAGTCTTTAATCACTTTTGACTAAAATAAAGAAAATGTGTAAATAAATACTTGAAAATAACTGTGCTGTATTTGAATTAATGCCGATTATCACATTTTATACTTATCAATTCATTTATAGTTAAAAGTATATGATATGTAAAATCTATGAAATTTAAACATTAAACAATTTTGTAAAACTTTTGTTTACGTTATTATTTTTTATCAAAATAAATTTAAATTAATTATTAATATTATATTTTTATAATTAAAAAACAATTAAATATTTAAACATTTAAATAGGATAGTATAATTTGTATAATATAAGCATGGAAACAGGTAAAAAATTTCCATTTTTAAAAAGCAATTTTGTTTTCGTAGATGAGAAAGTGTCGGAAATGATAAGTCTTTGATTAGAAGCATTGCACTTTTACAATTTTAAGTACAGAGATTTCACACTTTTCAAATTCTGAACAGGAATTCCAAGAGATAAATAATAAAAAAATTTAACTCAACGACTTGACTCAAGAGCTTTCAAATTTCAATGGTAACGATGAAAAAGCACACCATCCCAGAAAAGTGTTTGTTCACAATCACATATCACTCGTCTCAATTCAAATATGGAGCCACAGATTTTGTCTTCTCTACTTGCAAGTACGTGCCACCATTAAAATTTATCAGCCTCATAATGTATATACGCTCCAAAATCCACGTTGTTTATGTAATATATATGTAATACATATGTATGTATATGTATATGTGTATGTAATATATATGTATGTATATGTATATGTGTGGGGATGTTAAGGTGTAGTAGCTAGGGTTGGAATTTCATTTTATCTTTGTTCTTCCAATTAATTTTTTTGATGTTTTGAACTTTTATCTTATTTTTCACACAAAGTTTAAGTGAAAAAATAATCCTTCAATAATAAAGTTTTATTAAAAAAAATCCTTTAATAATAATGTTTTTATTAAAAAATTTAATTTTCAATTAAAAGATATGCTTTTATTAAGGAGTTTAATTTCCAATTAAGAGATAACAATAGATTCATTTACTCGTGTCAAGGATACGGTTGCCATTGGTGGGGTTAGATGGATTTCATTCCATCCACCTTGGTTCAATTCCGTTGAGACATCTTCTGGCTTGGATTACCGGCTGACGGTTTGCTCGACCTACCATCCACGATATGTGAGGAAGTTTGTTGAGATTTCCCGTGCGTTGTTAGCTTTCCTTGATTCATTTGGAATAGCAGGAAGGTGATTTTCCGCTGGAAAAAAAAAACTCATTTACTCATGTTTTTGTTGGTCATGTGCTTTGAAAAATAAGAGTTGAAAAAAAACAACATACTAAGAGTGACATAGACAACTCAAAAGTAACATGTGTCAACATTATGTATATGAAGTACATTAGCTCATAAACTTAAGAAACAAACAAAATGCGGAACCTAGAATCTTTTCTGAAGGTTAATGCGAGGCCACATGTAATGCAACATACAAAATTTTGCAAAGTTAACATGTTGCATCAATGGTGTAATTGAAATTGTGAAATTTTAATTTTCAATTAAAATATATGCTTTTATTAAGGAGTTTAATTTCCAATTAAAAGATAACAATAGACCCATTTACCCATGTTTTATGTTGATCATGTACTCGAAAATCGAGGGTGGAACAAAAATCCTAACAACAGTGACATAGACAACTCAAAATTAACATGTGTTGGCATTATGCATCTAAAATACATTAAGTGATAAACTTAGGAGACAAGCAAAAGGTGGAACCTAGAATCCTTCCAAAGGTTAATGTTAGGCCACATGTAATGCAACATACCAAAAATTCAAGGTTAACATGTTGCATCAATGATGTAATTGAAATTGTGACATTTTATTCCAAAGGACTTGAGTTAAAAGGCTAGAGAAATATAATATGTCCTTTGTAGAGGCGATTTATTAAAAACCACATTGCAATTGAGATTGTACTATGGTGTTCTCTCCTTCCTTTGTCAAGAGAAGTTTAATAAGGTTGTTTTTTACAAGGTATGGAATGCTTTGGATTCCTCAACTATTATTGCGTGTAAACTTACACATAGCAAGCCACAATAAATCTTTCACGAAAGAAGAGTTGTCTATGTATCATCCATGATGCAAATCTTCTGGTAAAACCTATTTTTTGGGCACAGGTTTTTTTAATATAGAGCTAGTGATGTGATACATTTTTTCCATTCAAATTGACAACCATGGGCTTCAATTTAATTCTCAATGTGTTTTTTGGGGGAAGGGTCAAAATTTATACCAGCTAGTTCATGGTTCCTTCTTTCTTCTTTGGGCCATTCACTTTCCCTCGGTTATCAATGGATAAGAGGAAACCACTTTCAAATTCAAACTTGTTTAGAATATTTTTTTCTCATGAGTAAAAGTAATTGTTTCAACAAATTATTAAGACTACAAGAATTATAAAATGTTACTAAGTTATAACACATATCAAATAAATCATTTAAAAAAAGTGAATAGATACGTGAAAATATTTCAACAACAAGACCTATAAATTGTAACTTGGAAGTTTTGGAAGTGTACAAAGTTGAATTGGGAGCCTTCCACAACAAACCATGTTTCCATGCCTTTGTCTAGTCACAAGTGTTAAGGGCTGGTGCAAGGTAATGATACCCAATTATGACACGTTAGTTGCAATGACATTCTGGAAAAACAGAAATATTATCATTAAAATCAATTATTAGAGGTACCTACAAAAATTTTTCTGATTATGTGTAAAAAGATGAAACGTAGAAAAACAGATGACCTTCCGGAATATATAATTTTTATTTATGGAAAAGTGGTATAACCACCCCAAAATGTCATTATTCGAAGATTGGCATGTTATTTTTTTTTAAAACATAATGCACATGTTTTTTTTGACCCGCCTGTTTGCTATGTAAATTTTCAATTTACAAGAAGAAAAAAATGTAGAGGCGTAGGCAACAGAAAAATCTTGTGCGGGGCTATTTTTCCAAAATTTTAAAAGTCAATTTTATATTTTTTTAAAATTACCGAAGTTAGTGAATCCCTAAAACGACATTGTCAAGTTTTAATCCACCATATCATGGTCTAAAAATAATCAAAATGCATTTTTTTTGTTTAGGTTGTAGGTATTTTCGTGCTCTTACGTGGGTTTTTTTCCGTTTTCGAAATAGGTAAGCCAATCAAAAGTTATAGGCCAAATAAACGACCTATGTTTTTTACGAATTTGGCATGAGTGCAGTTTAAAATGAATTAAAAATAGAGAACAACAACAATCTATTGAAAAATTATATATTTGGAATTTGCACACAGAGCTCGACAAGTGTGTGCAATTTCATCTGCAGTGCACTCATGGAGCTTATGTAGAACTAGTTGTGAAAAGTAGGAAGTTGTAGCGTTTGATGTTTTCTGCTATAAATCAGGGATAAATCAGACCGAGCCTAAAGGTGCAATCCGAAGCTAATTCCAAGCCTGCAAGGGCACAAAAAACAATTTGAATTCAAACACGCACGCACGCAACTACGCGCACGCGCAAACACGTGCATGCGTGATTGAAAGCGCACACGCATTAAGAACAACGTGCACGCGTCCTTGCGCGTACGCGCTATTGTATGCCTTTGTATGGTTTATTTAATTTTCTTTGTCAAGGGGATACATGAAGTTGATGAAGATGTGATGATGGAGAAGATGACGATGATGGAGATGTTGATGAGGAAGGGGGAGATGACAATGATGTTGAAGATGTTGATGATGATGAAATGATGGTGATGGTGATTATGATGATGATGACAATGGTGATGAAGATGACGATGAGGATGATGGTGATGATGATGAGATGATGGTAATGGTGATGATGATGATGGCAATGGTGATGAAGATGACGATGAGGATTATGGTGATGATGATGATGATGATGAGGATGATGGTGACGATGATGATGATCATGATGGTGATGAAGATGATGATGATCATGATGAATATGATGATGATGATGATGATCATCATCATCATCATCATCATCACCATCACCATCACCATCACCATCACCATCAACATCTTCATCATCATTTTCATCTCCCCCTTCCTCATCAACATCTCCACCATTGTCATCTTCGTCATCATCATCATCTTCATCACCATCCTCATCAACATCAACATCATCTCCATCATCATCATCTTCTTCATCCTCATCACCATCATCATCATCATCTTTTTCATCATCATCATTGTCATCATCAACACCATCATCATCATTGTCCTTCTTCCTCATCTTCATCAACATCTAGGTCATCATCTTCATCGTCAACGTCATCATCATCATCATCCTCATCATCAACATTGATGGAGATGATGATGAAGATGATGATGACGATGTTGATGATGAGTACGATTATCATCAACATCATCATCATGTTCATCATCGTACTCATATTCATCACCATCCACCATCATCATCATCATCATCTTCGTCATCACCCTCTTCCTCATCATCATCATCAACATCTTCGTTGTCATCATCATCATCATCATCATCAAATGATGACGATACGAAGATGATGATGATGATGACGAAGAAGATGGCGATGATGAGTATGATGAGGATGATGAAGATGACGATTATGATGACGAAGACAATGATCATCGTGACCATGATCATATGATGATGATGATGATGGTGAGGATGGCGATGATGATGATGACGAATATGATGATTTTGACGATGATGATCATATTCGTCATCATCATCTTCATCATCGTACTCATATTCATCATCATCCACCACCACCATCATCATCATCATCATCATCCTCGTCCTCACAATGATGATGATGATGAAGATGATGATGATGATGATGGTGATGATGATGATCATGTTGTTGATGATGATGAAGATGATGATGATGATGATGGTGATGATGATGATCATGTTGTTGATGATGATGAAGATGATGATGATGATGATAATGACGTGCTGCATATTCGTCATCTTCTTCATCATCAACATCATCATCATCATCATCATCATCATCATCTCCATTAGTCATCATCATCATCATCATCATCATCACCATGATCTTCATCATCATCGTCGTCGTCATCATCATCATCAACATCATCATAAGGATGATGGTGATGACGAGTATGATGAGGATGATGAAGATGTCTGTTATGATGACTATCATCATCATCATCATCATCATCATATGATCATCATCCTCATCATCATCCGCATCCTCACAAGGATGATGATGATGATGATGAGGAAGTTGATGATGATGATAAAGATGTTGATGATGTGCTACATATGCCTCGTCATCTTCATCATCAACATCATCACCGTCATCATCATCATCTCCAAATTAGTCATCATCATCATCGTACTCATATTCATCATCATCCACCATCATCATATCATCACGACGAAGATGATGATTATGTGTTGCATATTCATCATCATCTCCAACAACATCTTCGTCATCTTCATCATCGTCGTCATCATCATCATCATCGTCGTCATCATCATCCTCATGCTCGTCCTCACAATTATTATGATGACGATGATGACGACGACGATGATGATGATCATGTTGTGGATGATGATGATGTGTTGCATATTCGCCATCATCTTCATCATCAACATCATAATCATCATCATCATCCTCTCCATTAGTCATCATCGTCATCATCATCATCATCAACATCATCATCATCATGATCTTCATCATCATCATGATCTTCATCATCATCATCATCATCATCATGACAAAGATGATGATGATGATGATGACAACCACTTATACTATGAAACGAGAACTATATACTAAGAACGAGAACTCTAGCCATAAAAACTCATATTTTTGCAGAAAAAACACCGAAAACAACCCCCAAATCAAAAAGTGTTGATGCCAGTATCATGTTTTCATAAAAAACACCAAAAACAACCCCCAAATCGAAAAGTGTTGATACTAGTATCAACGTTTTTTTTCTCTGGGTTAAAAATATAGCCATGGCTTAAAAATCTCATACTGTTGTTTACGAAAGCCTTAAAATCAACCCCTAAATTGAAATTTTCTATTTTCAACAAATAAATTCCTAACCCTAACCCCCAACAAACTATTACAAAAGTTAAAAAAAAAATTATAATGCGCCCCTCCTACCTTAACCCCCCTAACAAACTATTAATAATTTTTTTAAAAATTTACATTTAAAAAAATAATTACATATCTGACCCTAACCCCCCAACGAACCATTAATAAATGTTTGAAAAAATTACATTTTAAAAAACAAAGTACATTTCCTAATTCCCTAGCCCCCTACATTACCCCCTACCTTAGCCCCCCGAAAATTACAATTCCTAATGCCCTACCCACTACGTTAACCTCCTCATGTTACCCCCATTACCCCTCACACATCGTTTTAACTAAAAAAATTTAAAACCCATCTTAAAAAAATTAAAAAATTAAAATAAAAACCTAAACTTAAAAAATAAAAAATAAAACCTAAACTTTACAAAAGAAAATAACAAAAAACAAACTAGACTTTACAAATTAAAAAATAAAAAGACTTTACAAAAAATAAATTTTAAAATAAATTTTAAAACAAATTT